>OU015495.1:160768393-161220893 GCA_907164885.2 Dolomedes plantarius | reverse complement strand
AAAGAAAAAAAAGGCCTACAAATGTGTTAAATTCAAGTGAATTTTCATTCCCTTCGCTGCCGACAGATGGCTGCACCACTGTACCATGATTTGATTTCTCAGAGGGATGACGCTTCATTAGAATCCAAATATCTCTAAAACTATTGAATTAACAGAATAAGTGTACGCAGAAAAAATTATCAGTTTTCGAAGCTCTTTCCAAATATGTAACATTATGTACTTTCATGAGAAAAAAAAATACATCGATTCCTGTATTTGTCGGCCATTTTTTTTTTTTTTTTTTTGAGGATGAGTCCGTCCCGGTAGCATATTCTGAAAGACTCACGGTTTGGGCACTCAATTGCCGGTTTGACGAAAGCATCAGTTTCGCCATCTGTTGACATATATAGGAATCTTTTTATTATAAGTTTTTTTTTTACTTCTACGCAATTTGGTATGTTTTAAAATCTGAATTACATATATAACACAGGATTTAAAGAGATTTTAACAAAATAAATAAATGAATAAATTGAAATAAGTATATTATTGAATTTTAAATTTACTTTCTTCAAATATCCACAATAATTTTAATTTTTTAAATTTATTCCTATAATAGAAATATATTCCTATAGAATAATAGAAATAAGTATATCTGCCCTCATATTTTTATCCTACCGTTTAAGCCTGTAAAATATGCATAGCATAACTGTTGCGTATAATTATTATGAAAAATTCAATCAAGCAGGTCTCGTATAATTTCACGCTGAGGCTATTTTTAACAAACAGAAAGGATAACATTCTTGGAGATTACATTCTGGGAGAAAGGATAACATTCTTGTCGAAAATATTACTAATGTATCATGAAAGCTCCTGATCAACATGTCAAAAAAGCATGGTAGCTTAAATTGAAAAGACATCTCGAATTACAATATAATATGACTTTAAAATGACATTGTTTTTATCCTTACATCGTAAACGGAAACAGTGGTATTAGACATAATGGATAAAACGAATGCATTTGTTAAACATTTACTCTAAAAACATGCCTTCGGTATCAGCAATTATTTTCTTTTATAACCTTTTATAAAAAAAGTATAACTGTTAGTTAAGGCTGATGGGACCCTATTGGATTCCCTCACCTCAATGTTAACCTATGGAGAAAATGTGTCCGAAGATAGACGACTTGGATTTAAAGATTTTTTGCATAGCATTGTACTCCGTTATAGAGAAAGAAATTTTACAGCTTGGGTCATTTTTCGTTTTTTTTTTTTAATGCGAATAATATTTTTAAATTTTAACTTTTCTGGGGGAAAATCTGGTATAGTGTGTTTTAAACGCTCCTCAATTCCGTTGGTGGACGAAAATTGTAAAATGAACCCTGTTGCAAGGTACAGAAAAAGGCTATCTGAAAAATACATCTTTATTGGATTATTTATCAGCATTTATGGAGCTGCAAAAAGAAGACAAATTTTCTCCATAGGTTAACAATGAGGTGAGCAAATCCAATAGGGTTAGTACACAATAGTCTTAAGAAGTATATTTATACTAAATCTATCATCTAAGGGTGTTTATAATTGAAATAAAATGAGATATTTCTCCTTAAACCAGTATAAAAGAAAAACGAAAATTAACCGAAGTAACGCTGCAATGTCATTGGTGGGGTTTACGAGTATAGCAGTCTATTCCAAATTCTTATGCTTGATAAGAGACGAATCACTCTAAGATCCAATCCTCAAATCAATAATTTTCTATAGCGTGCGGGATACAACACAGAAAGCTAAAATTTAAAATGTTTTCCGATATCCATCCGAAATCAATATTCATCCATCAAACAACCATGCCGCGTTAAAAATTTCCATGCTGCATAATTGTATTAAAATGCAAAGCATATACATTTTGTCAGCTGTTATTTTTATAGCCGTAATTTATGCCTTACTTACTCTCAAGGGAAACAGCACTCCATAATGAATTCAAACAAAATAGAAGGCTGAACAAAATGTGTTTCTGTTTGTTCCCTTTAATGAGAATTTTCACCATAAAAATCCAGATTTTTTGCAGTTATTTATAATTACTGGTTTGAATTGCCCATTTCACTCGTTCTCTGTAACTTTTAACATTTGTGAAAATTTTCGACTTAGAATTTCATTATATTTAAGAAAGGCAGGATAATAATTTTACAATAAGAGTCTTAACTTCCTCGACTGCTCGAAGGATCGGGAATTCTTTTCCCAAACCTCCCAAATACTTTTAGATATCTGCACGCATAATCGAGACCGCTTGTGATTTAAAACTTGAAAGTTGTTCCCTTTGTTTTGTAATCATAGTCAGAAAAAAACTGACCTCGGGTAAGATGTACGAATAAGTACTTATATAGTAAAGAAGGATTGTGAATAGTATTTACCTAAAATATGGTGCTGCTGCCAGCGAGAAGAAAGAAGAAAGAAGAAAAAAGGTTAGGGTTAAACTAATATCGATGAATCATAAACCCCGGGGGGGGGGGGGGGGGAGGATGAGACCAGGTGACGGCACTATTAGTCAGTATCAGTATGCTGTAAAACTGGATCACCCAACTTGAATTTACATGGAACACGTGAACTTTGCAGAAGCGACAAACTAAACAGTGTTGACCATTTCATGTGTCATTTTCTCTTAGTAAAGTTGTCGGAAATTCTTCAACAGGACATCAGTAAATGGACATAGCTATATAAGGTGGAAAACCTCAGCGAAACCTCAATACGTTTACTTGACGAGAGCTATGAAGGGAAATCGAAACGGTAGGTTTATTTGTTTCTTATAATTTAAAATAACTTTGTTTTTAGAATATGCGATTACTTGTTCGACACCAATTTTTGATTAGGCCCTATACTTCGTGACATTGCTATTTCGTAACCCAGATCTTTTTTTGCTTCTTAGTCATTCTTAATAAGACTAACAAGCATCTATTAATAGACCATTTTTTGTAAGTGTTTTAAACGGGACTTTTAAAAAATATTTTACATATGTTTATGACATATACGCATTTCAAGACATACTTTTTAAATGAATACAAAAAAATAATATATAAAAGTAATACATTGTAAGGTTACATCAAATATATTCAAAATCAAATATACCTATTAATTTCAATTTAGTTATTTCTTTAGGCGTAGTACTACTATTCATTGACAGATAACTCGTTACATAACTTTTCCTTTAATTTATTTTATAGTACAGTTGTACTTAATGAAATACTATTTATATTTAAATTCTGGTGAATTGACTAGCATGTGTTTATGAGCAATTATTTATTTTCTGATTTATTGAACTGATTAAAAAGAGATTAAGAGAGAGAGAGAGAGAGAGAGAGAGGGAGTCTTTAAACTCAGTAATGATACTTCCAGATTCCACATCTGGTGCAAGGAGGGAAACAACCGTAAAACTAACTTTTTTATCACGATACATCAACTTTTGTCCTCTCCTCATCTTTCGTTGTGCCAAGAATTCTGAAAAAATGTGTTGACATAAATGCTGCATTGTCAAATTCGACTGCAACAGACAGTGGCGTAGCGAGGGGGGGGGGGGGCAAGGGGGTCTATCATGCCAATATAAGGTCTATATATTACATTACTATATGTTTTTCGAGGGGGGTGCCAATATAAGGTCTATATACTATATTACTATATGTTTTTCGGGGGGGGGGGGCGCCAATATAAGGTCTATATATTATATTACTGTATGTTTTTCGGGGGGGGGGCCAATATAATTGTCTATATATTATATTAATATATGTTTTCGGGGGGGCGCCAATATAAGGTCTATATATTATATTATTATATGTTTTTCGGGGGGACGCCAATATAAGGCCTATAATTATATTAATATATGTTTTTCGGGGGGGGCGCCAATATAAGGCCTATAATTATATTAATATATGTTTTGAGGGGGGGGCGCCACAAAGGTATCGTGCCCCGGGCGCCAATTATGCTCGCTACGCCACTGGCAACAGAAGACCTGATATTGGTAGAATGCTCTTATAGTGTTATCTCATACGCAAAAATTAATATTTCTGCGTGAATTTTTATAAAACCAGGGGCATTTATATCAAGTCTGTACCTGTATCCCAAGAATGCAAATTCTACCTGAGTTAAAATTGCATGGGAAAAATAACTGGGATTGGAACTTTTTAGACAAAAGTATTACTCAACTAATTGAAGAGACTGAATTTTTTTCGATATCCTATCTCCTATCATGTACACAAAAGAAGCAGACTTAAGTGTCTGTTGTGTTTAAACTTTAAGATTCACTTTGAGAAATGAGCAGTGGTGCAAATAGGTTCTCTCTTGGATTTGGGTGACTCCAAACCCTTCCCCAGTGTTTGCGTCGCAGGGTATATTCTTAAAAGGCGACTTGCATAACCTCTCTTTTGCTCGAAAGAAAATAGGCAAGATTGACAAATTAAAGTTCATTATATTTTTAACCCTCGTTTTACGATTCAATTAATATTCAAAGGCTGAAAAGGCACTATTTAAGAAATGTGATAATCATGCAATGCCTGTGTAACAACTCGTTTCTTTCAGGGGTGTATGGTGTATTATAAAACAATCGTTCACAGCTTTTTAAGAAAATTTTCTCACGAAATCAATTGTATTTAGTTTAATTACTCAAACAAACATGTCCTTTTTTTTTTTTTTTTTTTCAAATCATGCATCAGGGCAATAGTCTTACAGCAAGCAAGCAAGCATGCTCCACCATAAGCTTTTATAACATGCAACAAAGACTTTTACAGAAATCGCCAAATTCCTCATAACAAATTCTAAAAACCTACGTCCGTAAACCGATTAATGCAGTTTGGAAAATAAATAAAAGAAGCTAATTTAAAAAAAAAAAAAACTGTTCTTTTAAAACGATAGATGTTAAAAAAGTAAAAGGGTAGTCAAAGTCGCCCTGCCCAAAGGGCACTCAATTGCCGGTTTGACGAAAGCATCAGTTTCGCCATCTGTTGACATATATAGGAATCTTTTTATTATAAGTTTTTTTTTTTACTTCTACGCAATTTGGTATGTTTTAAAATCTGAATTACATATATAACACAGGATTTAAAGAGATTTTAACAAAATAAATAAATGAATAAATTGAAATAAGTATATTATTGAATTTTAAATTTACTTTCTTCAAATATCCACAATAATTTTAATTTTTTAAATTTATTCCTATAATAGAAATATATTCCTATAGAATAATAGAAATAAGTATATCTGCCCTCATATTTTTATCCTACCGTTTAAGCCTGTAAAATATGCATAGCATAACTGTTGCGTATAATTATTATGAAAAATTCAATCAAGCAGGTCTCGTATAATTTCACGCTGAGGCTATTTTTAACAAACAGAAAGGATAACATTCTTGGAGATTACATTCTGGGAGAAAGGATAACATTCTTGTCGAAAATATTACTAATGTATCATGAAAGCTCCTGATCAACATGTCAAAAAAGCATGGTAGCTTAAATTGAAAAGACATCTCGAATTACAATATAATATGACTTTAAAATGACATTGTTTTTATCCTTACATCGTAAACGGAAACAGTGGTATTAGACATAATGGATAAAACGAATGCATTTGTTAAACATTTACTCTAAAAACATGCCTTCGGTATCAGCAATTATTTTCTTTTATAACCTTTTATAAAAAAAGTATAACTGTTAGTTAAGGCTGATGGGACCCTATTGGATTCCCTCACCTCAATGTTAACCTATGGAGAAAATGTGTCCGAAGATAGACGACTTGGATTTAAAGATTTTTTGCATAGCATTGTACTCCGTTATAGAGAAAGAAATTTTACAGCTTGGGTCATTTTTCGTTTTTTTTTTTTTAATGCGAATAATATTTTTAAATTTTAACTTTTCTGGGGGAAAATCTGGTATAGTGTGTTTTAAACGCTCCTCAATTCCGTTGGTGGACGAAAATTGTAAAATGAACCCTGTTGCAAGGTACAGAAAAAGGCTATCTGAAAAATACATCTTTATTGGATTATTTATCAGCATTTATGGAGCTGCAAAAAGAAGACAAATTTTCTCCATAGGTTAACAATGAGGTGAGCAAATCCAATAGGGTTAGTACACAATAGTCTTAAGAAGTATATTTATACTAAATCTATCATCTAAGGGTGTTTATAATTGAAATAAAATGAGATATTTCTCCTTAAACCAGTATAAAAGAAAAACGAAAATTAACCGAAGTAACGCTGCAATGTCATTGGTGGGGTTTACGAGTATAGCAGTCTATTCCAAATTCTTATGCTTGATAAGAGACGAATCACTCTAAGATCCAATCCTCAAATCAATAATTTTCTATAGCGTGCGGGATACAACACAGAAAGCTAAAATTTAAAATGTTTTCCGATATCCATCCGAAATCAATATTCATCCATCAAACAACCATGCCGCGTTAAAAATTTCCATGCTGCATAATTGTATTAAAATGCAAAGCATATACATTTTGTCAGCTGTTATTTTTATAGCCGTAATTTATGCCTTACTTACTCTCAAGGGAAACAGCACTCCATAATGAATTCAAACAAAATAGAAGGCTGAACAAAATGTGTTTCTGTTTGTTCCCTTTAATGAGAATTTTCACCATAAAAATCCAGATTTTTTGCAGTTATTTATAATTACTGGTTTGAATTGCCCATTTCACTCGTTCTCTGTAACTTTTAACATTTGTGAAAATTTTCGACTTAGAATTTCATTATATTTAAGAAAGGCAGGATAATAATTTTACAATAAGAGTCTTAACTTCCTCGACTGCTCGAAGGATCGGGAATTCTTTTCCCAAACCTCCCAATACTTTTAGATATCTGCACGCATAATCGAGACCGCTTGTGATTTAAAACTTGAAAGTTGTTCCCTTTGTTTTGTAATCATAGTCAGAAAAAAACTGACCTCGGGTAAGATGTACGAATAAGTACTTATATAGTAAAGAAGGATTGTGAATAGTATTTACCTAAAATATGGTGCTGCTGCCAGCGAGAAGAAAGAAGAAAGAAGAAAAAAGGTTAGGGTTAAACTAATATCGATGAATCATAAACCCCGGGGGGGGGGGGGGAGGATGAGACCAGGTGACGGCACTATTAGTCAGTATCAGTATGCTGTAAAACTGGATCACCCAACTTGAATTTACATGGAACACGTGAACTTTGCAGAAGCGACAAACTAAACAGTGTTGACCATTTCATGTGTCATTTTCTCTTAGTAAAGTTGTCGGAAATTCTTCAACAGGACATCAGTAAATGGACATAGCTATATAAGGTGGAAAACCTCAGCGAAACCTCAATACGTTTACTTGACGAGAGCTATGAAGGGAAATCGAAACGGTAGGTTTATTTGTTTCTTATAATTTAAAATAACTTTGTTTTTAGAATATGCGATTACTTGTTCGACACCAATTTTTGATTAGGCCCTATACTTCGTGACATTGCTATTTCGTAACCCAGATCTTTTTTTGCTTCTTAGTCATTCTTAATAAGACTAACAAGCATCTATTAATAGACCATTTTTTGTAAGTGTTTTAAACGGGACTTTTAAAAAATATTTTACATATGTTTATGACATATACGCATTTCAAGACATACTTTTTAAATGAATACAAAAAAATAATATATAAAAGTAATACATTGTAAGGTTACATCAAATATATTCAAAATCAAATATACCTATTAATTTCAATTTAGTTATTTCTTTAGGCGTAGTACTACTATTCATTGACAGATAACTCGTTACATAACTTTTCCTTTAATTTATTTTATAGTACAGTTGTACTTAATGAAATACTATTTATATTTAAATTCTGGTGAATTGACTAGCATGTGTTTATGAGCAATTATTTATTTTCTGATTTATTGAACTGATTAAAAAGAGATTAAGAGAGAGAGAGAGAGAGAGAGAGAGGGAGTCTTTAAACTCAGTAATGATACTTCCAGATTCCACATCTGGTGCAAGGAGGGAAACAACCGTAAAACTAACTTTTTTATCACGATACATCAACTTTTGTCCTCTCCTCATCTTTCGTTGTGCCAAGAATTCTGAAAAAATGTGTTGACATAAATGCTGCATTGTCAAATTCGACTGCAACAGACAGTGGCGTAGCGAGGGGGGGGGGGCAAGGGGGTCTATCATGCCAATATAAGGTCTATATATTACATTACTATATGTTTTTCGAGGGGGGTGCCAATATAAGGTCTATATACTATATTACTATATGTTTTTCGGGGGGGGGGCGCCAATATAAGGTCTATATATTATATTACTGTATGTTTTTCGGGGGGGGGGCCAATATAATTGTCTATATATTATATTAATATATGTTTTCGGGGGGGCGCCAATATAAGGTCTATATATTATATTATTATATGTTTTTCGGGGGGACGCCAATATAAGGCCTATAATTATATTAATATATGTTTTTCGGGGGGGGGCGCCAATATAAGGCCTATAATTATATTAATATATGTTTTGAGGGGGGGGCGCCACAAAGGTATCGTGCCCCGGGCGCCAATGAGGAATTTGCACATGTGGGGAAAATGCTCATTTCTATTTTTTATTAACAGATTGGTTATTAAATTGTTCGAAAACATCAATTAAAACGTACATATAGATCTAAATAATAAAAATTTTAAATTTAAAATAAGCGAAAAGTGTTGAAAAATCATGTGACCTCAAAACGCTACGTGATTGGTTCTGACGTCACTATGCCCCATGCTTCAATGTTTACATTTTTCTATCGCGAGATTCTACGTTTCCTCCTCTTAAACTAACATTTTAAAATCATATTTTTTTTCTAATTTGGTTTAATTTTTCTAATTTTAGTTTGTGGCTATTGTTTATTCCCCCTTTTTTTAAAATTATATTCTATCGTCGTCTTTATTATTAGTTTTAGTTCTGTTTTGTTTATAATGGCGTTATTACCCGGTTTTGCAAAAGGGCAATCTGACAACCTGCCTAAAATGGATTCATTTGCAGTGTTTTCCTTTTTGGGAAATAATCCAAGTTTTATGGGAGCAGAAATACGAGGATTTAAGGCTCAGAGGTATGTATATATTTTTTTTTACATTTATTATTATAGTTATGTAATGTAGATTGTAGAACGCTGACGTGCGTTGTACTTTACACAAACTTTAGAGTTAGACATTGTTTATGCATATTATTAAATTAATCTCGTACTCTAAAAGTTTAATATACAGCTTCTATTATTATTCATTCATAGTACATGTTTAATTTTGTAGAATTAATTAGCACTGCAACATTACAAGTAGTGTCTGTTATAGGATATTTAGTAATTTTAATTGTCTATTAAAAAGTTGACAGAAATTAAAAACACTACCAAATTTACGAATGTGTTCAGTGTTCTGCATTCATATCATAGAAATATGTTTATTTTAAATGGTAAAGGAATTATAATAAATCTGAACTATGCATGATAATTAAACTTTTGACTAATCACATATTAAGTGGTGCAAAGAAACAAATGTTTACTACTCATACTAATTTTAAACAATCCTCTAACTCCATAATTTTGTGTTTTAAAAACACATTTTTAAATTAATGCTTTAGTACTTAGAAAGTTACTTTTACTTAGATCTGGACGAGAAGGCTATGGAGATAATGCTGTAGGATATGTTCAGGTAAAAAGGGATGGAGACATCTGTACAGTCAATGCAAGGGTGACACCAGAACATAATGCCACAAAAAAGACAGTGTGGAACTCAAGTTGAATGAAAAGGAAGAAAATGTCCTTTTCGTCCAATGCAATGATTGTGCACCATCTTTGGGTGAGTTCCTTTATGTATCATATTTAATTTTATCTAAAATTTTGGGGTAAATACAATAGACCATTCATGGTTAGCTTTCCCCGCTTTAAGTCATTTATAAATAATTAGTAATACTTCAGCAGTTATAAAAAAATCTTTTTAATACAATACTTTATACATTTTATGTAAAAAATTAGCACCCAAAACTAGTGTAAAAAGATTAATTAAAAATAAACTTACCAAAATAATTAATATATTTTATGCTTTTGTCACATTTTGCACACAAATTGTATTTATTTTAAAATTTCATCATCTACCCCCAACCCAGCATCTGGTGAATTCCATTGTAACGGACGTTACACTCACACACAAAATAAATTATAAAAAGATTATGAGATGCATATTAGTGCTTCAAAATAGGAGTACGTTATTTTTTCCTGATAAAACCAATACTAAAGATAAACTTGACAGGTTTCAAAATTTATTTCTGGTGTATTTAAGCTGCAAAAAAAAAAAAAAAATTCTTTAATGTAACGGATGTTACATAAAATGGAACATCATTTGTACTATAGCGTCATAAGATAAAAAAATCTGTGAATCTATTATGTAAATTTGCTCAAAAATTAAAAAAATAACATCACAAGACATGCCTGTAATTTATCAGAACCTTGACATAAAAATTCAGTCATTTTTTTCTGTAATTAACAAATTTAAAAACTATTTGTAACAGACGTTACATATAATGCATGATGTTGCAACTGTACCCTTAACTAGGCTATTTATATTCTAAACAGTCACAAACATGCATTTATTTTACTTTTACAGTTTTTACATAAATATTAAATTTACTCCAATTAAATTCAGTGGCATAATTTACGTAAGTAATAAGGTATAAAAATGATAATTTTACTTGCTAAAAAAACTTACAAATAGATATTTTCCCATTACTTCCCCTACTAAACAAACTTAATGTAAGGAAAAAGCAATAATAGGTTCTAGTTCTAGAGGCCATAAGCTTTCCAATGATATATAACACTTAAGAATTTGTTTAAAATGATTTTCTTTCGTAATGGTTTCATGTTAGGTGGAATTCACCATCTGGAGAATATAAATTTGGCAAATCATCTGTATCACATTAAAACCCACAATTATAGCTAAATTAAAAAATATTGAATGAAGATCCACTTACTGAGCATTTACAACTGTTTCAGCATCAAAGCTTATTATCAAGTAACTGTATGCAATATATTTTAAGAGTTGTATATTGCATATCTCTGCTGTGAACAAACATTTTATAGACCGCTATCCAGAAAGCTAGTTTTTCTGAAGTTATTCAGGTATATTCAAAATAATTTAATCTGATAGAGATAATATGGTAATTTAACGATTTTCAATTATGGATGAAAGTTTATTCATTTAATGAACACAGAAAAAAGTTAAAGTCAGAAATAACAGCATTTTATTTGACACATTTTTCATAAAATCAAAATTTTAATGCAAATAAACATTTTACAATGATTATTCAAGTGAATAAAATATGATATTCTCGGAATATAGTTTTCACTTTTGCATTAAATGCTAGTTTAAATTTAACCGACAATAGTTTGATTTTTGTTAACTAAATTGTATATTAATATTTCTGAGAGTTTCTATAAATATATATTTTTTTACAGGTGGATGTAAACATGCTGTAGCTTTGCTTATGTGGCTTCATAGACGGAGTGAAGAACCAGCAGTGACGTCAGTTTCGAGTTACTGGAAGAAGTCAAAACTTTCTTGTGTAGGCAATTCAATAAAATTCATTAAAGGGAAAGATTTAGTAAAAAATAATTTGGAGCCTATAATACCACAAGATGGCTCATTTCGAACAAAAGTTGTTGAAAAAAGCAGACTTTTAGAGAGACAGGACACTGTTCTCACTAAATATTATAAAATGAAAGACCGGTTCTTTACCTGTATTTACCGTCGTGCTTGTGCAGCAAGGTACTATACAATATTTAAAATTTGCTTTAACACACTTTGACATCTTAAAAATAACGAAAAAAACACTAGATATCAAACTCAAACTACGCAACACATTCCAAACACCGAAGTAAACAAATTCGCTATGGAGCATTGTGACGTCACATGTATCCGCGTAGGAAAAGTAGCGTTTTTGAGATGAAGTAAATAGTGCGCGTTTAAAAACAAATTATGTTAACTTTTAGAGTTCTAAAACTAAAAAAAAAAGATGCTTTCGATCATATTTTTCTATTTTCTATATCATAAATGCAAAATAAAAAAACGTGCAAATTCCTCATTATGCTCGCTACGCCACTGGCAACAGAAGACCTGATATTGGTAGAATGCTCTTATAGTGTTATCTCATACGCAAAAATTAATATTTCTGCGTGAATTTTTATAAAACCAGGGGCATTTATATCAAGTCTGTACCTGTATCCCAAGAATGCAAATTCTACCTGAGTTAAAATTGCATGGGAAAAATAACTGGGATTGGAACTTTTTAGACAAAAGTATTACTCAACTAATTGAAGAGACTGAATTTTTTTCGATATCCTATCTCCTATCATGTACACAAAAGAAGCAGACTTAAGTGTCTGTTGTGTTTAAACTTTAAGATTCACTTTGAGAAATGAGCAGTGGTGCAAATAGGTTCTCTCTTGGATTTGGGTGACTCCAAACCCTTCCCCAGTGTTTGCGTCGCAGGGTATATTCTTAAAGGCGACTTGCATAACCTCTCTTTTGCTCGAAAGAAAATAGGCAAGATTGACAAATTAAAGTTCATTATATTTTTAACCCTCGTTTTACGATTCAATTAATATTCAAAGGCTGAAAAGGCACTATTTAAGAAATGTGATAATCATGCAATGCCTGTGTAACAACTCGTTTCTTTCAGGAGTGTATGGTGTATTATAAAACAATCGTTCACAGCTTTTTAAGAAAATTTTCTCACGAAATCAATTGTATTTAGTTTAATTACTCAAACAAACATGTCCTTTTTTTTTTTTTTTTTTTTTCAAATCATGCATCAGGGCAATAGTCTTACAGCAAGCAAGCAAGCATGCTCCACCATAAGCTTTTATAACATGCAACAAAGACTTTTACAGAAATCGCCAAATTCCTCATAACAAATTCTAAAAACCTACGTCCGTAAACCGATTAATGCAGTTTGGAAAATAAATAAAAGAAGCTAATTTAAAAAAAAAAAAAAACTGTTCTTTTAAAACGATAGATGTTAAAAAAGTAAAAGGGTAGTCAAAGTCGCCTGATAGACCGAAAGCAATCATACTATTGGAAATGGGTCTGTTTGAGTGTCTACCAGACATCGGACCACCCCAGTTATTACATGTGATGTTCTAAATATATATAGCATTGTTAATTTACTGTAAAAATATTCTGGTGAAAAGACATTTGTAACTTTGAATGAATTTTTATTACTTTACAAAAATATTAGCTCAGCTTGTAAAATCTTTTGCCAGTAAAACAAAAAATACGTGCGAAAACTTTTGATTACTCAATGCAAAATGTTGAAATAAAATTTAGTTTAAATAAATTCAACTTAATTGGAATGAATTTGATTAACCTTGATTTATCAAAACCGTATTTTCATATGATATGCTGAAATAACATTTGTTGATTCTTTCCATCAGTCACCTTCTGTCCAATAGAGTGGGAGAAGAGTATTTAGTTGCATTCTCACTACGGTTGTCTTTTTTTCCTTTGACGGGGACTAATCAGACGAAGTGAGTAAAGTCATATTTAATTAAATCCTTTGCATTAATGTTAATTTGATTTTCATAATTTACTGCTTGAAATGAGATAGCATCAGTCTAGAATTATATTCAGCTTAATTATTATAATCTTAAAATAACTCGGAGAGCCGAGCTCTGTCATTAAAAATGTAATGTTCAATATGTTATAGACATCGTTCCGCCTGTAAAGGGGTGTATCTCAAAGAATTACGAAGGATCACCAATATGGACACGAACCTCCATTCATTCTTTTATTTTGTGCATGAGACCTATAATATAATTATATTTTCCGCTCAATCAGAGTTCATTTAATTTAATTAAATAAAACGTGACGATGAAATCATCATAGGATTATTTGTTAATTGCAAACTTGTACCGAATGCGTTTTTCAAGTTATCAAATTAAGCACATTACGTTCACTGTTCACTTTGCTACTAACAAATGCTCCTGTACTGATTTCAACGTTACATTTTACATTTACATTGAAAATAAATCAATAAACTGATAGTTCATGAATATTTTAGCATTTGATTTTATACAGTTAAATGTATTTTAGTGAAATAAGATAAAAATATTGTAAAAAGAATTATAGTGATTTAACTGGAAAGTTGAGTAAATGAATCTCAGTAATCTCAAATATTATATAACTGATTTATAATCATTATTTGTAGTCATTGAATTAATACAAAGAAATTTTATTTACAATAATCTTAGTTTTATTCAACCCTTTAAAAATAACAATAACAATGCTGATTTACAATCATTATTTGCGGTCAATAATTATGCACATAATGCTTGCTTACAACAATCTTTCTTAATCTTTTATAATCACGCATTTTAAATGACGTGATTATAATACAATTTAATAATTATTATTCGCTCTTCAGAAAAGAACTGTAATAATATTACAATAAATAAATCTCATTAAATGAAAAAATTATATTTGGTCATTTATCAGAATATTTCGGTAGATTCCATAATGTCAAATAAACTCTAACTAGGTTACGTACAAAAACTAAGGGCAGTTTGGATAATTGCACTATCAGACATCTCATAAAGCGTAACGCCTGTGAATATTTTAGAACGGCGCAAGAAATAAATAGAAAATACATTTATAAATTTTAATGAGCTCGCTAGTGTGAGTGTATCTATCAACGCACCCTTTGACTCATCGCCCATCTCTACTTAAACTAAAATTTTCGATTTATCCGAAACTTCGATTTATACCCCACCATTATTATACGATTCACATAATAATGGTGATATGATATCCCAGAAATAATTACCAAGTGCTATCAAGAGGGCTGCTTACTTTTGGCCACGCCCTCTACTCTAATTCTACAGTAAAGTGAAATAATGTTCTTTGAGGTTAAACCTGAAATATAGAATAGGGCACCACCCATGGAAATAAAGCGTTTTTAGTCCCACGGACGTCCATTGAGTGTTTACTACTCAACTTTTAGAATATTGATACCTCGAGTAAACTTTTCCTACAAATGCTAGTTTCCTACAATGCCGTAGATAAAAAATTTGACAAGATTAAGGTATTTCTGTAAAAATGACTTTAATGAAAAAGTAACAGGAGAAAATAAAACTGAGTACAACAGAGACTAAACAAAGAATAAAGGTGATTTGATTAATGTAATGCTATCTATCCACTATGTAAAAAGCAAACCGCAAGTTTATCTTGTTAATTAGTTCTTTTTTTTTAAATATTCTTCACAAAGTCTAGAGGTAGGAAAGAAAAGAGATTAATTTTAAAAAAAGCTGTAGCCCTGAATCTCAAGAAAAATTATATAAATAAATGCTCAACGCCAAATTTATGAAACAAATTGCTGAACTGAACTAATTCGTCTGAATTAGGCCTGAATTATCCTCAGGAGAATACCTAAGAGATTTTCTAACATATTTTTAAAGGGTTTTTTTCTGTTTTTCTGTTTTTGTATTTTTTTCCAATCCAGAGATCTTAAGAGTTACTTTTAGCAAATAAATGTAAAAATTACTCTCTAAGGAGATTGTTATTTTCACCTACAGTCATTCTCTGAGGTAGCGTCACATATTTAATTCTAAATGGGGGAGGGAAAGAGGCGGGTCATTGTGATGGAATATATAAGTAAATAGTTTTAAAATTTCGACAATGAAATTATTTCGAAATATCTCTGATAAAATCAGCAGTATGCAGCGAAAGATATGAGAATTTTGTCTATTCATATTGAACACCAATCAAGTAATGTGTAATTTTGTTTTCGAATGTTTAGTTTCTACAACATGTCATTCCCTTATCGTGGTTACACCAATTCACTATGAATACAGGGCATTCAAGTTTTGAAGCCTTTATTCAAAACGGAGATTTACCTCTGACGGAAATTACTGGTATATGTTAGAACCTTACCACTAATTAAAATGATAATTTCAAAGGAAATTTTATACAAAATGAATTACCTAAAAAATGAATCCTAGTTACAAACGACATTTACAACTCAGTAGGCCACGCCCAGAGAAAATTTCTGAGTAATGAGAGTCATATCTGTATGAAAGAACAATCACTGTGGCTGTATTATAAAATCTAATGTATACACATATATAAACATAACAACTTCAACTGTTGTAGTTAATGTCATAAATAATTATTCATGAGTGATCAAATTCTTAATTCTAAATCGGATGGTCGATCTGACAACTAACAATTGAAGTTATACGACTTTAATAATGTAAAATAAGTCCAGGAAGAAAAAGATAATGCATCTTATGTGAAGATGAGGAAACACATTTTTCTGCTCACGTTAAGTTTATAATTTTTAGATTGAATCAGTTTTTTTAACGTGTTTGTTGATCACATGGTCCAGGATATAAATATATCGTTAAAAATAAAGAATGTGATTTCACGGAATTATTTTATTTTAACTATATGTATGAATTTGTACTTGATATTACCATTGCTAAAACTTATCATAAAACATGAAAAAAAGGGTGTTTAACGTTTATGTCTATCATAAAGTATCGGGTTAGAAAGGAAACATTTAAGAAAGTACCAGAAATATTTGTTAAATTTTTGGTGTGACTATAAAATGTTAGAACTCCCTATAGTATGTTGGGGTGGTCTGATGCTTGGTAGATTCTCAAACTGACTCGAATAATTATTAAAATAGTATGATTTCCTCTGGTCTACTAGGCGACGTTGACCACCTTTTTTGACTCAGCGCAATGCTTTTATGAAAATAATGGCAGGTCCCGCTATAGTGAATTATTATTTACCTGAATTAAATTATTTCGATACTTTTTTCGTTAAATTCCAGGGAAATAATCGCTATTTCAGGTACGTCACATGGGAATAAAATATATCATTTTAACCATTTCATTTTTTATTTTAATATGATGACAGTATAAATCATCATCAATAACATAACTATAAATTTTAATTAATCAGTTTTCTCATTTCTATGAAAATCATTTAGCCAAACGTGTTTATTGTTGTGAGGCTCTGTTCAGCTAGATTTCGGAGGTTCAAGGGTGGTTTTAGAGGATGAATTATCAAAGACTGTATTAAACCGAGATTCATTACAATAAAATTTTCCTGCATGTAAATTTACCATCATATTACAAATATGAATCCAGAAATGCTTATTTTAACGTAGGATTACGATCCTCCATAACGGTCCTTCGGAAAGGAAAATTTCAGAAGCTAAAACCGTCCGTCCATCCGTCCTCGCGAGTTATAATTTTGGTAGCGCGCCAAACCCAGTCTATCGCAGGTAAGCAACGATAAGTAATCCTACGTTAACAACCCGCGGTAGTTTCGTTAGAAGAGACTACCTGAATTTTTTTTTTCTTTTTTTAAAAGACTTTAAGGGGACTCGCGACTCTTAAGTCGAGGAAATAAGGCATATTTTCATACTTTTTGATTCAATTTTTCCATCAATTTCCATCTTTTTTTCATCAATTTTTCCAAATTTTATGTATATGATAAACTGAGATATTTATTTTAATAAACAAATTTTCATTTCTCAAAATAATTTTAAATAATTTTTTTTTTTTTTAATGCTTTAGATATACCTTGTTTTTTAAGTATTTTTATTGTATACTTGCTTGCGCGCAGAACTATGAAATTAATTTTACACTTAAATGTATAATTCCTGTTTTATATTTAAAATAAATAATTCAAAATACAATTGAACTAAAACAATCAACATTGAACTTTTTTTTCAATTTTTTTAAAACTGCTCAAAATATACTTAAAATTTTCTTACATTTTTGCATTAATTTAATTTACCCCTGAAAAAATTGCAAAATATCCAGTGATTGCAATAATTCTAGTTCAGACGCAATAAAATAACATGATTATGCAGTCATAAAAATTTCATGGAATTATGTTTCATAGTTTTTGAGATATCAGGTGCGGAATGATGCAAAATTACATTTTAAGAAAAATGAGTTTAAAATTTTTCCTACCATAAACTTGATCAGTAATTAAATATTTAGAATATCAATATCTCCGGAACTAAGCGGAATATTTTCATGCGGTTTGCTTTATTTTGTTCAGAAATGATCAGGCTTTAACATATATTTTTTTTCAAAAAATCGAATGTTTTAAAGATTTAAGAGTAGTGAATCCCCTTAAAAACCTCTGGAAAATTAATAAATAAGAGACATGTCGCATTTTAACAACTGATAATATAAACTTTAAAATAAATATCTAAGTTTCAAGAAGATTTGTAGGATTATAATAAAAATAAAAAGTGACATCGGGACCACCTAATGTCTGAACCCTCAGCAGGGCCTTTTTATCGCATGGGCAAATCGGGACTTTGCCCAGGGCCCGCTGATGCTAGGGGGCCCCAAAACCCCCTTGGTGTATGCACCTAGTACTTCTAATAATATGTATAGCCCATGGATAGTTCTTATTTTTATAAATGTTCATAAGGGGAGGGCCCAAATAGCATCTGCTCAGGGGGCCCCAGCGTTCAGAATCGGGCCCTGACCCTCAGGCCCATGCGTGGTGGGCCTAGGCAGTAACTAGGGCTTCGTAAAATCATGAAACATTTTTCACACAAAAACGAAATGATTAACCTGACGCAAAGTGATATTCATAAATTTTGAAATGAGAAAGAAAACTGGATTTTTCCTGTTGTCTAATTTTTTTTTTTTTTAATTTAAATCGATAATTTTAAGTGTTTCTTGTAGATAAAAAACTACAATCCTGAACGATACTGGTCTAAATTTGGCTTAAACAATGGATGTAATCAAATTTACTTGGTTCTGCAAGACAAATTTGAAAAAGTTTTGTCTTAAACGGTCAAGGAAAAAAAAATCGAACTCATACATGTCACAAAAATTACACATTATTAAATACCCTATCAATAATCATATAGTACATAATATAAAAAAATTTAAACTGGCAAATACACACACATATTTTATATATATATAACAATGTATTATGCACTCACAAGGCATATATGTGTGTGTTTGTTTATATACACTATAGAGAAAAGAAGTCTTTTTAAAGCCGCACTCAGACGGGTGATCGAGGGACACCACTGACTGGCTCGTAGTAGCCAGTCAATAGCGCCACTGTGTCTCTGCTCAATCGTCAGTATGAAAAGGATGCGTCATTTCATGGAGTCTGATGAGGAGACACTTCTTGCCCTTCTCCTGCGACAGTGGTTCCCAAACTTTTTCAGCTGGCGACCCACCTTTCCTTATCGGAATACCTCCACGGTCCATCGGTCCATGGTGGAGTAAAAACCTTATCTGTATCGTATCCCTTATGTATATATAATTTACCATCAAATATTGCATATATATATATGCTTTTTTGAATATACAGATTGATTATTGATAAACAATTTGTGTTCTGATTTGAAAATAGTTGACAAAATATAATCACTTTGTAGCAAAACAGTTATTTATTTAACAATAGATATATGTTTGCAATATATGCAACAAGTGGTTTCATACTCACTAACAAGTGTTCCTAGGTGAAGATAAAAACTACAATTATAAAAGTACACAAATACCATTTTAATAGTTTTAGGATCGAGTCGCGACCCACCGGTTGGGAACCGCTGTCCTACGATATCGATATAGAACTTTGTAGATGCACCAGATAACATCTGAGCGATTGACATTTGGGCAGTTCTACACTATAATGAATGAGTTAAGGGAATTCATTTGTTGAAAATCTAGGACGAAGATATTGCACAATTCCTCCCATGCCATGCCCTTCCCTTTAATAATATATTACTATAATCGGTGGGCCTTGTATCCCGAATGGCGGGTCGCTGCTGTACTGCAATAATAAATCTATCTTATTCAAAATTCGTTATCTCATAAAACGACTTTGTTAACTCATTACAAAAAATTCACGTAGCCAGGTTAACGGAAGTGGCTTGTTTGAAGTTCAAGCAGTGGCGTAGCGAGAGGGGGGCAAGAGGGTCTATCATGTCCCGGGCGCCACTCGCAGAGGGACGCCAAATGGTCCCCAAGACAAATAAGATATTCCGGAAAATTCCAATTTTGATATGGGGGGGGCGTCAAAAAGGTATGCCCCGGGCGTCAGTTATGCTCGCTACGCCACTGAGTTCAAGCGACACGTGACGACCACTTGTGGCGGGGATTATCGATTTTCCGCCACAGACGAATGCGCTTGTCGCTCGTGTGAAAACAATCTTGACTAGATCCCAAATGGATAGCACAGGACGCTACCGAGACGTGCTACATAATAGCATCACTAAGTTGTCCGTCTAAAAGCGGCCTTAAACTGTCGGTTGCGGTCAGTTTAACCCTCGGATTGCAAAAGATGATCTTAGCTCTTCGCCAACCAAAGACGATGAGTGCCACCAAGAAACAATTACCATGATCATGGTGTTATTATAAGAAAAAGGTGGGAAAACACATTTAGAAAATATTTTCATGTCGTATTAAATTATTTCAAGTTTTTTCAACACTTTCGGGTAGTATAAAAGTTGTTTTACAGCGGATCATAGTAGGAAACTCTCTTCGTTGTTGATTTCTGGCTGAGTAAAATTAACCTTTCGAAAAAAGAATTCGTAAAAGAATCCAAATCTAGTAGATGTGTGACAAAAATCTGTCACCAAATTGAAATAATTCGATACACATACGTGAAGAATGTGTACATTGATTCGATCTGATAACATCCGTAATGAATCTTTGAGAAAAAAAAAATTCGGTACTTCCTTAATTAAGTGGCCCCTATGAAATTTTGTCAAGGGAAACCATCACCAAACGGTTTTCAGTTCTAACTAACCCATCTTTATTCCATAATTGTCCTAACCTTACATCATTTCAGGTGTGTTTCCAACCTAGAGGACGAAGGGCTACGATAAAATTTTGAAAATAAACGAACCCCTATTAGTCCGGCGAAAAAACAACGCTTGTCACAACAGTGGATTGTTGGCGAGATATGCCGAAAAACTAGCAAATGCTTCATCATTCTACTGTAGAGCCGAATAGAGAGCCAGGCACACTCATGACAAAGACCGTGAGCCATGAAAAAGAGGGATCGAAGATGTATTCAGACTGTTGGTGAACGTACAAAACAGAGGAACTGGAAAATGCAGGTTACAGTCATTTCACTTCGAACCATAACGGCCATTTTCTTGATATAGAAACAGGTACTCACACACAAAATGTTGAAAGAATGTGGGGCTCTGCTAAGAGGCGAAATACAAAGCGAAGAGTCTCGGCTCGCAGCCTTGAGTCGTACCTTGATGAATTCATGTGGCGAAAGTGCATTGGGCGAGAAAAGGCTTTTGATGCCATATAAAAAGCAATTTAAGAAATATGGCAGCCAGAATCTGTTTGCAAGAAGTAATGTAATGCAAATGGCGAAGATTTGCGATCTCCCTTAGCAAAATTTCGCGGGGCCGCTTTAATAAGGAAGTACTAAAAGTTCTTTCCAAACGCCACTACCGGTTGTGTGACAGACTCACTGCAGTACAGGAATTGTAGTATTGGAAAATGGAGTAATTAGCCAATCAAAATACTTTACTGTACTTTACTGTAGTTCTTTGTCTACTGTTTTTGTTCCTGACATTATCGCCAGTCGTTTTAAGTTTCATTACTATAATATTAAGCACTCCTGAACACGCTGAAGTATTACTTCATTTTAATTTCATAATATAAAAAAATATGTAATATTACAATATTTATAAAATAATATAAATAAAATATATAATGTAATTTCATAATATGAATTAATTATATAGCACAATGTCACAACATAAATATAATCACGTAAATAAAAAAAATTGTAAAAAAAAAAAAATGCTTAAAAATTTGTAACAACACAAATTAAAAGTAAATAGGTCGTTGAATTTCGATTACCAAAAATCATGGTTATTAAAATTAAGAGAGCTCTCATTTTTTTCTTTCCACTGAATTTAAACCTTTTTAAAATAGAATTTTAAATTCATATATTGATCCTCATGTAGCGCTTGTAAAACATCAAAACATTGCTTTTCTGGGTACAGATGTAGTATACGCAACTAACGCCAAGGGGCGATTTTTCGCCAAATCTGATGGTTGTTTGGCGGTTTTTATATTCTGGCAGGGAGGATTTTTAGATCGGATGGTATTTTTTTTGCGATAAGCTTTGTTTTACTGACCGCTACAGCCAGCGGAAGCTTTGTTTTACTGACCGCTACAGCCAGCGGAAGCTTTTTTTTACTGTACAACAGCCAGCGGCATGTAGCGAAGCCAGCGGCTGGGGATTTTCTGTAATGTTTTTGGACGGATGCGTAACGGAGTGAAGCAAGGGTATCTGAGCGAAGCGAAGATCCCGTGTGCGCCTACGAGTTTCATAAAGCCAGCAGTATGTTTGTTTTCCAATTTATTGTTTACATTTCGCAGTTTAAGCCTAACAGGTCTCCGAACGAGATTTTGGCGCCAACTTTTCGCCAAATTGGCGATGGCCGTTGCGTATACTACATCTGTTCCCTTTTCTGTAATTAAAATGCCTTAAAAGCCTTTTTTACAAACATTTCTATTAATAGATCAAAGATTGTTTTATACTTTCTCATTATACCGACTGTCGCCAACCTCTCTGCGAACTGTGATTTTTGGCGAAGAAAAGTCATTCTCATATACTTGCCGAGATGGGCGTTTGATCGCTGGAACAACTACTTACAAACTGTAGATGCAATCATAGCACCATGGCGTTGCTAACAGAACAATCTAATTAAGTGCATTTAAGAAGTGGACATGTACACGACCATGAAATTTAAAAATTATATAAGGAGTTATTTCTGATGTAGCTCTGTCCACTTCCTACATACACTTAAATAGAGTTGCTTTGTTGACTTCTTACATACACTTTTTCATGTAAACGAAATTCCCGCATAAAAATAATAACTTTTTACGTGTCCGGTCAAAATTGCCGTGGCACCAGGCAGTGGTGTTGGTTCACCGTATAAGTTAACCAACACCATTGCAAGCAATGATTCTTACGGAATATGTGCGAATACAAAAATCTCTATTGACATGTGCCCCGCATTTGCAAACAACATATATGCCCCCGGAAGTAGAAATGTAGTTTTCAAAAAATAATGTGATAGGAAAAAACAGTATTATATGTGTTTTCTTCTATTCCATTGATTTTAATGTTTTAACGTAGGATTACGTTCCGCAATAACGGTCCTCTAGAGAGAAAAAAAATGTCCTGCGACGCGAGTTATAATTTTGGCAGCGTGCCAAACCCAGTAGCAGTATACAATTAAACAGAAAAGTACCAAAATCCATCAAAACAAAAAAAAAAGAGAAAAAAAGGTAAGCAAACGATAAGTAATCCTACGTTAATAACCCGCAGTAGTTTCGTCAGAGGAGACTACTTGAAATATTTTTTTACCTTTAAAATCTAGTTCGCAAAAGTGGAAACGTGGTGGGAAAAGGGAGTATTTCTCTTATTCCTTTTATTCAAATGGCGACTTTTATGTAATATAATTTGTGATTTTCTGCATAACGTTAGCGACAAGTCGGTAAAATGGAAAAGTACAGGTTTTTTAATATTAAGTTACACAGAAAGACACTTCCGGAGTATGAGGTAAAGTAGGCTTGGCCTTAGAGATGGAAAAGTAAGCTCGAGCCCAACACATGAGCCGGCATGGGCCTGTTGCAGACCCATCTATACCTTGTTAATTACTATTAAAATGTGCCCATGATTAATTCTCGCCAAAAGCAATGAGCTATTCGCTTTTTAAAGCAACGTATTTTTTTCTTAGTCAAATAATACTCAAAGTTTATACATACACAAGAAGATGCATGACACAATTTAGAAGACTTCTTTTTCTTGTTAAACCAAAATTTTTAAAGTAGTAATCTAATATAATGTTTACTCACCCCTGTGTTAAATTCCTGATAAAATATTCTCAGTTAAATGCAACCATCCATATGTTCTAGAATTTCAGAGAAATGTTCAAAACTTGGTGACTGTTTGTTATATTTCTTGAACAGAAAAAGTATTTTTCAGTCTAGAATTCTGAAACGTTTGAGCAATCATACTTGAAATTAATTTCTGACATTCCATATCATTCTTGTTCTCAACTTTTATATGTTTCAAATAGATAAAAGATTTGAAATCTAAATTAAATAATGTATTTGATTACTGATATTATTAACACATTGCCAAACTAGGGTTTCATTATGCAACATATTTGCATATAGACCTGAAATTTTCTTATAACCCGTCCAAATCAATTATCGTGAGATTTTGACCGCAATGAAATCAAAAATTTTACAAATGTTGCCAGATTAAAAATATTATCTTTTTCTAATCTTGTGATTCCAACTTAAAGATAATTCCTGCCTCTGATTTGATTATGGAATGAGGAATAAGGGCCTGTTCACCTAGAATCCGCCAGCTACAGCGTTACTCGTATTGACATATTTTAAACCAATCACAGGCCTTAACAATTTAGTGGTTAATCGTTTGGAGGTTTGTAATTAGTTAAATATATTTCAATACGAGAAACGCTGACACTTACGGACTCCATGTGAACAGGCCTTTAATTGTCGTCTAACATTGTGATAAATTAAATTTCCTTAAAAAACTAATTGTTATTATATTCTGTGTTTTATAAAAGAGAGTTTGAAAGGTCTGAACTTTTGTCTAGAGGTCGAAAATCTTGTAGTAATTTTTTTTTCTTCGTGAGCTTTCTGTGATCTCAGATAAGCCTTTTCCAAAGTATGTTATGTGAAATCCTGGTGAAATTTTGAAAAGGATAGAAATATATTGTCCCGTAAAGTAAAAGTGTGAAATTCTAAATTTTGGGAAAATCTTGTACAGGTTCCGCTGAGAAATAAGTGTGGAATTGCTAAAGACCGTTAAAGGCACTATAAATTGTCTAAGTTTGCATTGTGAGTCATTACACAGGTGCCTATTGCATACAGCAGTGGCGCAACCAGAATTTTTTCTTGGGGAGGGGGGAGGGCGAGATGAACGGATTAAATATTTATAATGCATGGGGGTGGGTGAGATGAACGGATAAAAATATTTATAATGCAAAATCAATATTCATAATGCAATTTCTATTTCTTTTGGGGGGCAGGGCCCCTTAGCCCCCCCCCCTGGATGCGCTACTGGCATACAGTCAATTGTTTAAAAAGAGACACAGTTGTGAAGTGACACGTGAATACACAATAAGATAAAGGAACAAGATTCCACTGACCAGCGAGGTTTAGGGGGGCCTCATCTTCACTGATTAAAGAAGCCCAGCTTGAAGAAGAGCTTGCTGACACAACCCCCCCCCTCCCTCCGGTTATACCGAGTTAGCAATGTTTTTCTGAGAATAAAAGAATTTTGTCTATCTAAATCCGATTGTTGTGTGCACAGACATGTTCAATCATAACCAAATTCTAGCAATCTTATCCGTTAATACCGCCTTATTTTATGCCGATAGTTTCATTGAATCTATTTTAAAATTATCTTTGATTGTATCAAGTGCTTTGATCATCAGACAGTTAGGGCCTGTTCACATAGGAGTCCATTACGTTGCGTTAAGGAACAGATGACGTTGAGACGAAAATAAACCAAACATAGGCGTTAAAAATTTCATTGCTAATCGCTTGGAGGCATATGATTGGTTTATTTTCGTCTCAACGTCATCTTTTCCTTAACGCAACGCAACGGACTCCTATGTGAACAGGCCCTTATCGAATCGGGAAACGAACTGCCATGATGCCGCCAAAATTGAACGATAAACATTTTGAAATGCAATTGCTCGATAACTCGTTTGCCAGTTTTAACGAAATTTTCTTTATTATTATTATTATTATTATTATTATCATTATTATTATTATTATTATTACTACTATTATTAATATTATTATTATTATTATTATTATTACTATTATTATTATTATTATTATTATTATTATTTTACATTTCAGGCGTGTCGTATTCCTATCAAAATGACGTTTTCATAATATGCCGTTTTTCTATACTGAATTGCAGACAAAATCGGAGTTTTAATATTACGTGTGTGTGCATGCTACATCAGTAATTCCCCGCCTATTTACCCTTAATTATTACTAACAACCAGTCTGTTTCATTAAACCCGAAATTCTTAAAATCCTCATTTTGTTCTTTCTGTAAAATGTCTGTTATGATATGCATGTTAGGTTGTGCGCTTCGTGATTTTCTCGATTTTAACGTAGGATTACGATCCTCACTAACGGTCCTTCGAAGAGAAAACAATTGTCCTACGGGGCGAGGTACAATTTTGGCAGCTCGCCAAACCCAGTAGCAGTAAAGTTAAACAGAAAAATACCAAAATGCGTCAAAAACAAAAAGAGGTAGCAAATGATAATTAATCCTACGTTAATAACCCGCGGTCGTTTCGTTAGAGGAAACTACCTGAATTATTTTTTTTTTATTTTTTTCAAAGTGGCAGGTACTTTGGTCTGAGGAAAATTCAAGGTTAATTTCTGTATTTATACTTTCAGTGTTTGGCAATAGAAATTTCTGTTATGTTACAAGTTTGATTTTGTTTTCATATTAAATGCATTTACAGCATGGGAGATGGTAAAGTTATCATAAATATCAATGAGTATGAGTATTTGGTTAATGTTTGATAACATTTAGTCGAAAAATTTGTCTATTATTTTATTTCGGGCTTATTTTGACTGCTGATTTAGCATGCTACAATAATACGCTTTGATCGTTGCAGTTAAATTAGGAAATAATGAGGCTGAATAAACGTGAATAAGATGTGATTATGATGACATATTTTGCTTAATGAGTCATTTATAAGTTTATATAAATTGTAATTAAAAAATGTTCAGCCTCTCGCACAAATTTTTCAGCATTTTATTTTTATCGAGGTTTTTACTCATTGATTTTTTTGAACGAAGTACTTTTGTTAAAAAAAAAAAAAATACTATCTTCCAAGCCGTAAGGAACAAGCCAAATTATTTTAATCGTATGCATTCTATGCATGTAATGATAAACACTGAATGTCGCGAGGAAGGCGGATCGCCGCCAGATCTGTATATTATTACCCAGTGTACCAATACATATATGAATTAGAGTAAAATATATCAGTTAATAATAAGCCCCATTTAAGAAATGTGTCGTCACTCAAAGAATTTACATTCAAGTTAATGCTACCTTAAGTAGTCTCTTTTAATTAATAAATATGACATTTTGATTAATATGGCTGAGAAAAACTGGGAATTATAAATTTTCATGTCATGAGTTTGTCCTTGCAGTTGTGATAAGCTGCATGTACTTTTTTTTCTGCATTGATTTTGGGATTACCAAAATTGGTACTTACGTATTAACGCCACTGCAGCTGAAGTTGCGCTAATGTGCCAATAAAGAGCAATCTTGTTGTTCGCACGTGCATGCAGTTATCTTTTGGATTCCTATGGCGACATTATTTGGAGTTCATATGGCGACAGCATCAGGTGAAAGAAAATAGAGACTGTTTTGAATCTATGTTAAACTCTATATCGGCCCATTTTCCACCGAAATCCGATTGACTACTGTGTTTTTAAATAAAGTGTTTTGGTTTTAAATTATATATATATATATATATATATATATATATATATATATATAGATAGATAGAGAGAGAGATACAGAGAAACATGCATAAGTATATATAGAAACTCTTGCCGTAAAAGTCAAATAACCAATGCCGAAAAAGTATAACATTTTACCGACAGATTCTATTAGAAATGTCCGTACATCAGGAGGAAAGTATCTCATTTCTTATGACTTTTCTCCAGAAACTCTGAAGCCCCAATCCCTTCCACCCTTATTGGGTTTTTAATTATATAGGTACTGGACAGTTTAATTAATAGAAAATAAAGCGTAGTCATGGAAACGTTATTGTTCTGCCATCCAAAAAAAATTATTAAAAAAGATTACTTAAAAAAGATCGGACGCAATTTGAATACAGTTTTGTTACGTCATGAAACAAATTTCTATTATACATTTTACCAGCAGATTCTATTAGAAATATTGTGCTGCAGCTACAGATTTGGGGGCACTTAAAAACCGCCAAATCTGTAGCTGCGGTGGCGTTAATACGTAAGTACCAAAAAATTTCTTACACAAATGTGTAAAACATTTGTGAGAGACATAGTTTCTAAGGATTTACTGTACGAATGTTACCATCTGCTTGAATATGAGTTGAACAATAAAATTGTTCAGTACACTAATATTATTTATGGGCTATTTAGATTTATATAATTACCATAGTTGTTCCTAAATTTATCAATTTTTTTTGTTTATAAATTAATAATTTTTTTTTCCGTTAAGAGTCAATAACTTAAATAGACTGCTACATCATGTGCATACTAATGTTAAATTTTTAATGAGTGTGACCTTATAAAAGATTAAGACAGACTTGGATTTAATTGTTATTTATTCATATAATACTTCATATATTAATGTTAAAAATTATATAATAATGTTAACATCCCAAATCCTACATATATGAAGCTCAGTGAATAGTTATAAAAAAATTTTATGGACTGGTATGTTTTGCTGATGGTATTTTTTGTGGGTTAAATAATCTGTATTTCCTGTGTTCTTTGTTTTTTGAGGTAATTTTTTTTACAGTATTCACACTCAGTTATTATTTTTCTGCTGTCATATATTGATATTTATCAGTATAATAAACAAATGATGACTCAGACAATCACAGCTCTCTCAGGGTCATAAACATTTATTGCCAATGAGGTTACCCAAATTGCCTTCTCCAACAGGAATTTATTTGTTCTCAATTTGCTGAACTCCCAAAAAAGCTGATTCATGTTATGCTACCAATATACACATGCGTAAATACAAAAATTAAGAAATTTGAATAAATAATTACAAGAACAGTAAAGTGAAAACAGGAACTAAAATTGGTTTTGAGGGAAACCAGCCTTTTAAAAACATTTTCTTGTTTTGTAACAGAGTTCTTTTTCAGAGTTGTGAACTTTTGCCGAGTTTCTCGTAGAAGCATGCTATGTTTGCATATTCTACACAATTTGAAATCTGATGCAGAAAAGTGCAGTACAGATAAAGCTTGATTGCGTTTTCCTCCAAATTTTTTTTCCCTTACGTTTTCTAGAGATTAGTTAAAAAAAAATAAATGCCATGATACTCTTCCTAAAAAGAGAGTTTTTGTTTTCTCTGTGATATATTTTTGGAAAACTTGCTTATTTAGTGAGAGTTTTTACACTAAAACTTTATTTTAATATGACTATAATAAATAATAGTAAATGAAGGATTCTTTATAGGATTCTTATATTTCAGAAATATTATGGATTGTCTGGAAAACATAAATCAGATATGAAAGTCAAGAGAAAACTTAATTTTCTCATAACACGTTGAATTACCAAAGACTTTTTAGCTGGTAGGTTCTTGGCAAAATTGATGTGATTTTTTATTCTAATCTCAATATAGCTGTGAATCAAGAATCACCAATCATTTGCTTTCTAAAAAATATTGCAATAGTAAAAATTTGTCACTTTCATAAATTTTAATATATTTTCAGCCAAGTAAAGCTATAATACTGAAAATCTTCATATCCCACTTTATTGCTCTAAATGCAAAATTAAAACTTTATTTCATGATTACTTTCATCATTTTAATGGTTTTGAATAATTAGATATAAAATATACATGAAGTGAACATTAGTATATTGCATTAAATTGTAGAAGTAGGGAATATTTTGATATAATGAAGCTGTTGATATAACGTTGGCAACTCTGTTGTAGTGAGACATGATGTAATCATTAGATATTGCTTCTTTAT
Organism: Dolomedes plantarius; assembly: GCA_907164885.2. Lineage (NCBI taxonomy): Eukaryota > Metazoa > Arthropoda > Arachnida > Araneae > Dolomedidae > Dolomedes > Dolomedes plantarius. The sequence continues at coordinate 161,191,109 of OU015495.1, read as the reverse complement.
CAGGTTATTGTTATTCAGATATTAGTTCAAGGTTTTTATCATATTTAGATGCGACTTGCAAATATTAATGATGTTATGGAATTATATATCAGAAATACAACAATTTTATGTTCAACCTGTATTTTATTTTTATTTATATATTTTTTTGGTGCATTACTTTGATATTGTAGCTGATTTAAATATATTTGCTTTTCCTAAGGTTCATTTGACTGGAGAGTGTATTTGAGGAAACCTAAATTTGTCGCTGCTCCTGTTTCTTGTTTCAAGCATGTATGTTATTTTACAGTTAATCAACCAATTGTTATGAGATTTTATCTTTCAATCTTCTAAAGAATTTAATTTTCTATTGTTTATGTCCAGGAAAATCAATAGGATAAGAAATAAAATCTGCTAGGCTCTTTAATCTAAGTTTAGATTAATTGACTTCTTAACCATTTTTGTATAATATTACTGTAATTTAATAGGAATAATCTTGGTAGTGAAATGTAGTATTGTTAGATGAGAATTTTTTCTTTTGTATTTATATAGCATTATATGATTTTTATTCTATTTATATGATACAAAAAAGATCAAATTTTGCAAGAATTGTATATTTAATGTTAACATCACTTGTTTTACTTAAATTACAAATGTGTGATTGTCCGAAAACTGATGCATAAAAAAATTACCCTTCCTCATCAGAAATTTAAATGAATGTCAGCTTTTCATTTGGTCTTCATGATGCATAACAAATGTGCTTTATTTAAGCGTGCAATGTCTGCAACGTTAAATCTGAATCTTCAGTTTAACTGTTTGTAATAATTTTTATTACCATTATTATTTATTTATTTATTTTATTAAAATGAAGCATAAACCAAAGGTCATATAGTAGAAATATTCTTCATACTATATTTGTTATTTGATAAAACACGTTTTTTGCTCTGATTAGAATATGAATATATTTATATCAGAGTACTATGTTAGATTGCAATACAAATTTAAGTTACTTCTAATATGTTTCTCTTATTGTTAGATTCTGATTATATTCATGTTCTATTCAGATTTAAGCTTTTTCTTCAATTTTTTTTTCTACTAGTGGACAAAATAGACATTACCTTAATTTTTAACCAAGTATTTTTTCTTCAGGTTTATTTTATAATGGTGGGATAATCTCCAATCTTCACTGAAATCTATTAAGTCAAACCTGTGTCAACTGTTGTTCAGTTTCATTATTAGTGTAAAAAAAAATTAAAATTAAACTTCGATACTAGAAAAACTACGAGTTTCTATGAGGAAATTTTTTTATAAAATGTTTATCCTTCATTATTGTATCCCTTTTCTTTTTTTAAAATCTGATTTATTGAATTCTCTAAATGCATCACAACTGGAATAGAAACATAGTCCAGTTTCTATTAAGTATGAAACAGTATTATTGTAGGGTAGGTGTCCCAAATATTGCCCACTCTAACCTTTTTTCGACATTTCATCCACTTTTTAGTTTCTGATTAGGCTGGAAACTCAAAGAACATTCCTAAGAACTATTCTGTTTGGTATCCTGAGATCAACCTGCTCCAAAACCAGTGGCAGTTTAAGTTACGTAGCTAAACTGGAAAAACGGAAATTTCCAGTGAACTCCAGAGCGGTTCCTAATATAGCCTACCTTTGTTCCTATTACCGCCTACCAGGCGAAATTAGGAGCAGCTGTTAAAAGGCGTTGCTAGCTGGAGTTGCATGAGAAGGGGGGGGGGGAGAAGAAAAAAGAGAAGAAGAAAAACTAAAAAAAACAGAACAAAGAACAGAAAATCTATTGTGGAAAAAGTTAAACAGAAGTAATACAAATAATTTAAACCTATTTTGGCCACTTAATCATTCAAACAGAAGGAACACATATATTTCTTGCGGTCTCCATTGGCTGCACCACAATATTTGTTGTTCCACTGAAAACAGGAGGTACACATGAGCCACTTCTGATAACAGATTCCCCCTCCCTGCCGATGACATTTTGTATACAGCTGATTTCCCTTTCGAGCAAATCACCTGTACATTTTTACTTTGGATAGTTGTAATGCCCGTTTCGTCAACATTAAAAGTTCTGGTAGGGTGGAACTTAATTTTGTCAAGTTCTGCTTTAAGAATTGGGAAGAAGGATTTCATGTTTTCTCAGTGAACCTTGGGATTCTGGCTCTTGACAATGGCTGTGGAATTCTGATTGTCAATTGGGAAGCTTTCCTTTTCAAAAACAAATTCAGTGACTTTCGACCAGCTGAGTTTGTTTTTCAGAGAAGGGGTGGGGAAGATTGTTTCTCAAGGCAAGTTGGTAGGCCATTTGCTTAACATCGTTTCGAGTCAAACCAAACAAATTGGATTCCATTTCCTTGCAGTAGTCAACTTGCTCTTTTTCTAAATCATCTGTCAGTACAGGTTTTCTCCCAAGTTTCTTTCTCACCACTATTCTAACCTCCGCAGTTCCATCTTTTTTCTCTTTCACATTTTTTTTAATGTACTCTCGAATCGTAGATCTTGGAATGCCAAACTGTTTGGAAGCCTTTAACATTCCCATTTCTTTTTTCAGAACTGCCTGACATGCGGCCTGCAGACAAGACGTACTCTATGTCTGTCTATTTTTAATTTCCTTTGGCATCTTAGACAAGAGGCCTCAAGCAAAAAAAAATGGAAAGTGTAATAAAAAAACTAAAATTAAAAAGGAAACAAGAATGCAATACTTAGTTTTTAATTAAATTAGCTGTTCCAAATATTGCCTGGTAGGCGATATTAGGATCAACTTGGTAGGCGATATTAGGAATACAACACAGTCAACACAAACATGCTAAGAACGAAGTTTAAAGCACAGTTTTTTTGAAAAATAATAGCACCTCTGGATTCTCTGTTTAATGCACTTTCAAATGGTATAAGCAAAATTAGAATTTGGATGCACCTACCTGGTCATTTACTGGATTCTTTGGAGCCAAAATTTATGAAGACAACAGCCAAAACAACTTCAGACACCATATAGTTTCTGTTGTCACTAGTGCTGCTGTTAGTACAAATCCAGAACTAAGAAGTTACTGCATTTTCTCATACATAGCACGAATCGTACTTTGGAAACACAAGTAGGTGATATTTGGGACACCCACCGTACGTGAAATTTGATATGAGTTACTTCATCTTCTTTATAGATTAAAAGCTGCATGAATTTGTTCTATTTGAAGTTTTTAATTTTTATTTTGTTTTAGAGGATGTTGTTGTCTGGTATGTCATGTTCTCAGATTTATGTTTGGTTTTGGTAAAATTATAAAATATATTGATTGAAATGTGAAATATTTAGGTTGCTTTATCGGACTGCTGGGATGATATAATATCTGATGTGTATGTTGAAATCAGGAGTCCTGACTGTAAAACATGCTGCACTACAAATCCATGCCGCTACTGGATAGCTTCAGTTATCAAAGTTGCTGGTAGGTTTGTTTTCAATAATTTCAAATGAAAAAATACAGATACAGTAATACTAAATATGAATTGTGTAATAAAATTTGATAATAAAATTCTTTAATTCATCTCAGTGAAATAAAAGTTTATTGATTAACTTAGAAATCATATGACAATGATGTAGAATGTTTATTTTAGCTCAACTTTAAGTAACCATTATATAGATTATGTTTTAATAGTTTCTGTATATCCCTTCTTCAAGATAATAAAATTCTTGTAATGATTCTTTTAACATTTTAGATTATTCAAAATTTTGACTAAACTAAAGAGTATTGTAAATGTGTACCATGTCATTGTAATTTTATTAAAACATTCTGTGAATTGATAAGCCAAGCAAGGCACAAAGTTGAAAAAAATTGTATTTTTCACATTTTGTAAGAAGTATTAAATTTTAACATACAGTAGTTTTCAGGAAATATCATGTATGTTTATTAAATAATTATTAATAATTTATGTTATGACTTAACTGAAATAGTAAGAAGGATTTATTTAAAATGTTCCCTTGAATCCCATTTACAGATATCTCATGGGAATATTATTATTTGTTGAAAGATTTATTTAAAGCTTAATGGATATGCCAATTCTTATAGAATGCATTTAAAAAAAAAAAAAAAAAAAAAAAAAAAGGGAGAGAAAAGTAATGTACATTCTGCATGATGTTAATTTTACAGATATTTTAATACTTATTTTTTAAGTCATTGTGCCTTTTCTTCATATTGTCATGTTTTTTTTTTTTTTTAATGTGATATATTTGGTGTGTTATTAATGTTATAATTGCTCTGAACTCATAATGTTATAATTGCTCTGAACTCATAATGTTATAATTGCTCTGAACTCATAATGTTATCATTGCTCTGAACTCATAATGTTATAATTGCTCTGAACTCATAATGTTATCATTGCTCTGAACTCATAATGTTATAATTGCTCTGAACAATTAATTTTTTTCTCTCTTTAGGTTATATGGGACTCCTACAGTTTGAAGGATTTGATCCACACTCTGGACAAAAGTGGATTAATTTATGTACTGAACCACACATTCATCCTATTGGATGGTGTGTAGATAATAAGAAACCTTTGGTTCCACCTAAAAGTAACTTTGATTTCATTGCAAACTAAATAATATTTACTATTGTTTTAATATTTCTAATTTATTAAAATTTAAGTTACATAGCAGAGCTAACTCATATAGTTATATTCATGCACTAAGACTTCTAAAATGTATGATATTCAGTAAAGTTTCTATGTCAGTTAATTTTTTTTTAAACTATATCTCAGCGTTTACTATTATAACCTGTTGAGCTGTTATGGATTGAGATGATTTTAGTACCTTTTGAAATTCTAAAAAAAATTTGCAAATGTTAACACTCTAAAAAGTCAAAAGGAAAGTAGGCCTGATGAAGAAAATAAGTGTAAAATATTTTAGATTAATTTCAAAATTTAAAGCTTTAATTTAAAGGATTTCATATTAATTACATATTTGATGGTTGATACACACCTTACATAGCTTTCAGACTGAAACTGAGCTATGCTCACACTCTTAAAAGTGAGGTTCAGTTGTAATGAAAGTTTACATAGTTTCAGTAAGTCATATTTTCTAATTCATTTTATTTTACATGCAGGTAATGTATTTTTGAATCCATAAATTTAATTTTAAGTTAGTTGTAATTGGTAAATAATCCAACAGAGATAGATAAAAATAATACAAATATAGACAAGAAACAAACAGAAATCAAGCACTTTGGGCATCCACGCACCAACGGCAAGATTCTATATAAGTGCCGGAACTGAACCATAAAACAACAGTTGTTTCTTGTTTAACAAACAGAAATCAAGCACTTTGGGCATCCACGCACCAACGGCAAGATTCTGTATAAGTGCTGGAACTGAGCCAAAAAACAACAGTTGTTTCTTGTCTATATTTGTATTATTTTTATCTATCTCTGTTGGATTATTTATTTGTTTTTTTCATAATGGGGATATGAAGCTTCTGCGCTATCCTCTATTGAAAATGTTTTCTTTGCAGGATATGTTTTATGTTAAAGTGATTTAGCAGTCTATGCTTGTTTTTTATTTTTTGTTTATTTCTATTGTTTATATTTTAAATTGTAATTGGTAATTAAGACTTATTGTTAGTAAAACCTAGTTTTAATTTTATTGAATGTATAATCCGTTACACTATGAAAAGTTATTTATTATTTATATTGAAATCTGTCTATTTGCAGGCATTGAAAATAAATGTGATGACTGGGAAGAATTTTTGGTCAAGAAAATATCTGGATCTCGGACTATTCCACCTAACTTTGGATTTAAGGTTGGTTTATTTTTAATTTTGGGGTTTCTGGGAAGATCTGAAGGATAATGATTTAAAAAGGAATTACTTAGATTTAATGCTTTTAAAATTTTAATGAATGATGTATGGAGTGAATATGATAGATCTTTTTAAAATATACATACTTTGTAAAATATACATTTCTGTAAAAGGAAATATTTCTGGTCTTTAAATTGACCTTAATTCTATATTTGGTTTTATCCTAGCAGATTTTAAGTTTCAGTATCTGATTATGTTAATTATCTTGAAAATTTTTATTTGTGTAATATGCATTCTTTACATTCCTAAGCATACATGAATGAAAGCATCTCATCAGTGACAAAATTGATATTTTCAGAATTGATATTGATTAGTACTCTAACATTTCATGTTTAATGTTCATTTAATGTTTTTTATAATTGTTTATGATTCTTATTTTGAGAAGTAACTATTAATAAATAATGTGATCTGCTCAAACTATTTTTCATTTAATTGTTAGACTTGAACATCTTAAACATTTAATCTCATTTGTTTTTGCGTACATTAAGTTTGGTACAAAGGTGAACCTATTATATGCTTGGCTTCCTTTTTCTACTTTTCTCTACTTGTATTTGTTTCTTGTCAACTTTTTAATTTACTGGTATCTCTTTCCTGTTATTCATGTGCAGTTGCAGAAGGATTCATTCATGTGGTTGCTTTACTCCTAGTCATGTGTTTTTGGTATTTTTGTTTTTGTGTACATTAAGTTTGGTACAAAGGTGAACCCATTATATGCTTGGCTTCCTTTTTCTACTTTTCTCTACTTGTATTTGGTTTCTTCTCAACTTTTTAATTTACTGGTATCTCTTTCCTGTTATTCATGTGCAGTTGCAGAATGATTCATTCATGTGGTTGCTTTACTCCTAGTCATATGTTTTTGGCACTTTTAACGCCATTGTCTTTTTTTCATAAAAGCTATTCTGAAACTTTCTTAATTTGTTATTTACTATTGTTAGTAATACTGATTACGCAATAGTACTAACGTACTCCTTTATTTTTGCTTTCATCTGTTAAATTTTTCAGTTCTATCTTCTTTTGATTTTATATTTCACTCACATATTTCTGTTTTTCAGTATCTAAATCAATAAATCTTTTAATTATATCTCATTAGGTCATTTTTTATTGGTATTATTGAGCATTTCTGAAATTTTTAAAATTTCTTTAGGTGAACAACATAGTATTTTTTAAAATTTTAATATGTATGTGTTTAGAAATCATCTACAAACCATGGGTTATTGAATATTCAGACATAAAGCTAGTATGTACTGATACTCATTATGTAAGTGATTGTTAAGCATATTTTAACTTTATGCTTGTCAAGTAGTTATTCTGTTCTAGATTAGTGGCTTTTGTGAAGGTTGACTGTATGAAATATATGTTTAAAGCTTTATGAATAGAGGGCTTTAATGAGAAAGGTTTCAAATATATTTTCATTGTATTATTTAATATAGTACAACCTCCCAAATCCAGAATCGTTCAGGACACAGCAATTCAGGATTTGAAAGGTTTTTAAATAAAACTACATAATTTTAGGGAAAAAAATAAACACACTTAAAAAAAACATGTAAAATGGTTTAATTATTAAATAAACCTGAAACAGAATGTATAATTACATTAGAATTTAAACATTTCAGTCCATTTCTGTTGCCAGTGGTGCACCCAGGGTCCCTGCCTTCCCCCCCCCCCCCCCCCCCAAAGAAATAGAAATTGCATTATGAATATTGATTTTGCATTATAAATATTTTTATCTGTCCATCTCGGGCCCCCCCTCCCCCATGCATTATAAATATTTTTATCCGTTCATCTCGGCCTCCCCCCCCCCCAAGAAAAAATTCTGGGTGTCCACTGTCTGTTGCTTTAGTTTCAGGTTATTAGAAATTATTTTTTCTCGAATCCTATATATACCCATAATTTCATGTTCCGAGATAAAATTCAGCTGTTCTAAGCCAAAAATTGTTTTATCTAATGATTTTATCAGGTCTTTCGTTGACATTCTTTTGTTTTCAAGGCATTCTAAATCACTTTCACAATCTCTGTCATCATAACCTTTGTTATTTACCACACTATCAATAATTTCAGAATCGCTCAGAGAACTGACGATCGGCACATTTTTGCCAGTGTCTAAAACTTCCTATATGTCCGATTTATCCAAGTTAATATTGCCTTTATTTACACATTCTACTAATTCTGCTATTTCAGCTTCTTTCATAGACACTTGAAAGCCTTCAAAATAGCTGCTGTCACTTCCTTGAAGGAAAAGGTTTTTTTTAACCGATCAGTTTGGTAGCAATATCTATCAGTAAAATGGAAAATTAAAATTGGCCATTTATTAAAACATTTCGGATTTGGGGGGTTTTCAGTTTTGAGATGTCCGGATTTGGGAGGTTGTACTATAGTAGGTTTTTATTATTTAATTATTTAATATTAGTTCTGTGCTGCATAAATGGCTTTTGTAGTTCTGCATGAAATGTATTTTATAAGCTCTACAATTAGATGGGTTTATGAGAATTGTTTCAACTGTATTTGTATCATATATGTTTATATATTAATAGTTCTCTAAGTATACCTGTTTACTTTTGTAAAAATTTTATTTAAATATCAGATCTGTCTGTGTTAAAAAGTGCATGTTACTGTGACACTATGATGATTTAATATTTATTATTTTGCCTCAAAAAGCAACCAAAATTGTAATTTTATTTTATTTTAAACTTTTTTGTAGAATGTTGAACTTTCAAATAATATTATCAAAAAAGGTATGAAGCTTGAAGTTGTGGACAAAAATTTAATTTCTGTGGTGAGATCTGCTAAAGTAAGTCAAGTTGTTGGAGGCAGACTGAATGTTGTTTATTTAGATAATGAAATGGAAGATGAAGGATTCTGGTGTCATGAACGTTCACCTTTGATTCATCCAGTTGGCTGGGCTCAAATAATTGGTCATGCTTTAAAAGGTCGTCCAGGTATGGTAGTTTTATTTGAAGAGTAATATTCATTGTTCCTCAGTATAAGATAAAATTTAATGATTTCTTTCTACAGACAAAGAACTTAGTAGTATTTTGAAGAATTAAAAAATATCTTGTATAGTAATATCCTGAAGTTACATAATAGGTGGGACAGAAGAAAGATCACGTAAGTTGAATTAGCATAAGTCGGGGTACAACTTTGCATATAAATATCTATAAATTTTGTCTAATTGGGACCAAGAAATTACAAAAAACACCAGTTTAAAGGGAAAACATTGTATTAAAATTAAAATATTGTATTACATATTAATATTAAACATTTGTACAAGATATTAAAAAAAAATTATGTTGCCATATTAACAACTTTTTTTTTTCCTGCGAAGAATTTTTTCATAGCAGACTAACATTTTTTATTCTCTGCTTTGTCGTGATCACAGGATCTTTATTAGAGTCTATATTAAAGTTTGTAACCCTTTCTGAATTGCACTGAGACCTTCTGTCAAGTCTATAATTTTCATTAGATTTTCTTGTGGAATTGGTTCTGAAGTGTTGCATTTATCAGTGACGTATCTCTATGAGATCATCAGCTGTCAACTCCTTAAGATGAGAATCCAACAGCTTGTTGACATCATATTTCCATCGACTTCCACACTCCATCGACTTCCATATCTAATTGCCTGGCAAGATCGACAACTTATGCTATCACACAAGCAATTTAATCAGTTTCACATGTTGTTTCCATCTCGTTTAAAAAAGATATTGGATAAAGTTTCTTCCAGACACCATTTAAAGTTTTTTGGAAAATTTCATTCTAAGATTTAAAAAGGTGAAAAAGGGTAAAATAAAAAACTCCGTAACTCTGAGTTTGTGTAAGTCGGGGTGTTACTGTATTTATAATTATGATATATTTACAGGTATTTAAATATGTATTTGTCTCCTCTGAAATACTTTTGATTAGTGCTAATTTGACTAGTTTTATAACCATTATCAATATATTTTTGCCACGCAGAAGTTCTGTTTTAAATAATTGAAGAACTGATATGTTAAACTGAAAACTGGATGAACATTAATTTATAAATATTAAGATTTTATTTATGTAGTCTAATTTTTATCAGTAAAGGGCTTTTCAGATTATTTTAGTCTAGAGTTTTTAAATTTGCTTATAGAAGCAAAACTACTGTAAATTTTGGTTTTAAACTTTGATTTTTTTGGTTGCTAGTTTTGTGCATGGTTGTTATAAATGAATAAGATAATGTGAAAAAATGTTAAAGAAATTTTAATTTATTAACTACAGTGGAGTCCTGATAATCCAAACTTTGGTAATCCGAAAGTCCGTTTAATCCCAAACCAAAAGTCAAAAAGAACTAAGGTTACAACAAAACTATAGTTATACTAAGTAATATAAAGTATATTTCTGAAAATTACAAGAAAAATTCAAAGTTAGACAACAGTAGTATAATATAGTAGGGCACAGTAGAATAAACAACATGTGTTTACGCTAATGCAAAACTGACCCTAACAATTACGATGTACCTCTCTAACTGTCAAGCATTATGACATGTTGTTAGAACAACTTACACTCTACTGTACTGTGCTAGGCAGCGTTCCGCTCTCATATCACCCATTTCATCCCGAGATTTGGTTATGTTTAGACAGACCTTATAAAATAGAATGTGTAATCACACGTTATTATGTAATTTAAGTTTATTTTGAGAATGATTTCCCTTAATCCGAAAAGGGTCTGATCCCAATCATTTTGGATTATCGGGACTCCACTGTACTTACATGCAGTTTAGTTATGCCATCTGCTTTAAGCATTTGTGGCAATTGTTTTATTTTTATAGAGATATGTAGACAGAGCATGAAGAAAAAAGTATTTAAGATTTATTGCAGATTTAATGATTTGTCTTCTTCTATTTCAATAATTAATATAAAATCTATATCACTAAAGTTTCCTGTAACATTTTATTTTGTAATTTTATTTATCAAAGGAAATTGTCTGAGACTTTTTTTCTTAGTATTTTACTTTAAGCATTTTTAGGTCATACTGATGTAATTAATTTCCTCTAAGGTATGAATATTTTATGAACACGATCATCATTTCAGTGATTTCATTTTAAAAAATTTATATTTTAACTTGTAGAATATGCAAGGGAATCATTACAGAAAACATTATATAGGACATTTGAACCTAATGATGCTACTTGGGATATGTTTTTACCGGTATGTAAATCTATGATATGTAATATAATTTATTTTTTTAAATATCTCAATTGTTTAACTTTAGCTTAGTTATATGTATTAACTCTGTAAAATGTTAATTTGTATGATGCATAATCTGTTATTCACTGAAAGCTTCAACATGAAAGGATTATTTCACTTTCTGAAGCAAGTTTTAATTTTTTACTATTTTAAAATTATTGATCACCAGATAATATATCAAGCTCTTTCATAACAGGGTCCTGAGAACAAAGACATCATTGTAAATTTACATGTGAATTTATTACAACTTTTTTTTCATTATTTAGTGTAAAAATTAAGTAGTCTAAAGAGAAGGTTATTTTATACAATTGTATTTTTAAAACCAGACATTATTAAATTGTGGTCTATTTTAAAGGTGCATGTGTTAGTTTGGACAGTTCTTAAAATAATAATAGACCCACCTTTAATTTTAAAATGTGTCTAAAGTATGGTTGGTATTGTTAGAGCTTCAGTTTTACATTTTCTTTTATCTATAAGTAATACTTATGATGTTAGCTATATTAAATTAGCTGTATTTGATTATATGTATGTAACACATGTGGAATTTTTTATCATACTAATCTTTACATTTATTTAGTTGCATTTACACATTGCTGTATGTATATAACGTTACATTATTTGTAAGATTAAAAGTATTTAGTTTGTAATTTATTTTAATTATACAATGGTCAATTCATTTCCTAAAATGTTTCTTAAAATTGTATACAATAATGTACTTTCTTTCTTCTACATAACAATCAAAATGTTATAGATCAGGGGTCGGCAATGCAGTGCCCGTGAAACAATTTTAGGGTGCCTGCCGTTCAAATTTTGAAAATTTTTAGATATTTGAACAACAAACGCTCGTACTTGTAATGAATAATTGTAGGAAAAATTAAAAATCGCAAAACCATAAATATAAAAAAATGAGCAACCTGATCTCTCAACAACTTTGTTCTCCCCTTGCTTCTATGATAAGTACGATAAATGCATTAAAAAATAAATTGTCGCTCTGGAAATCTCATATTGAGAAAGATAATTTATCACATTTCCCAAATTTAAAATTAGAAAATTATTGTGATGGAAATGCTACCACTTATTAGTTTGTCAAGCATTTTGATTCCTTATTGGAAAAATTTATCACCAAGAATTTATGCTTGTTTAATCTTTGTTTTCTAATATGAAATACTTAAAATCAAGCCCCAAAATCAAGCCCCACTGACACTTTCTTGGACCAATGTCTGAGACCATTGCATTATCAATTTTAAGATTATTTTGTTTAAATTAAAATTTGAATTTATGTATTAAAAATTTATGTCGTCTTAATATTTTCATGTTTAAATATTACCCCCCCCCCTCCTCCTCTTCAACCAGTGGTGCCCGCCGAACTCCTGCATGTCTGAAATATGCCCTCCTAGTTAAAAAGGTTGCTGACCCCTGTTATAGATGAATCAGATTTCACAGGTCATTTTACCGAAAAAATTCTTAAAAGCATATGTCTAGGGTTTAGAGCTCTTAGTTAAGAATTTTAATTTATTTTAACCATGACAACTTCCTATAAATATGACTGTATGTATCTTAAAGGAGTTACATCCAGTTTATATTTTTCCTTTGTGAAGGTTGGTTTTCTGTCCTTTGTAAACCTAATTTTAATAATGGTCAAAAACTTGGTTCATTGTATTTAAGTAATGCATTTTAAAGGCTCTAGGCGAGCTTCTGAAATGACGAAACTTTTTGTTTATTGAAGTATTTTTTATTTACTTAGTTTATATAAACGCAAAACATTAGTTTAATAATTAATAAGAAACTACCAGTTTTTTATATAGAGAATGAAAATAGGGTTTTAAAACTGGAAAAAATTTCTTCTCTAAAATCAATATATAGACTAAAATTCAAACACTTTCTCCTTTTAATTGTTAGAAAAAGGACAGCAAATATTGTTGATCTGCAAAAATTTTCTTTATATGCCTATAGCCATATGAAGAAAATATTAAGCTTTATAACTGTTGTATTATAATAATTTTGAAGCTGTTCTTCATGTAGCATTATGTCTTCATATATGATAATGTTGTAAGGATAATCTGTACTGAATTATCATATTTGTTATCTCTTATTTGCAACAATCAGGCCAAATTAAGAGATGGACTGAGAAACCAGTGGGAAATATAAAGCATTTTTTTATCTGACTATAACTAGAATTTTGTATATTTGTGTACTGGTCAGTGTTTGCGTGTTTGATTTGTTTGTTGTAAACAATTAAGTTATTCAGAAAGAGAAACTTGTTTTATTTCAAAATCATTAATTCTTCATAAAAATGTAGGTAATAAATCCTGTTCGAGAGCTTCGATTTAAACCTGGGATGAAGCTTGAAGCCATTGATCCTCTGAATTTATCTACAATATGTGTTGCTACAGTGACAGAAGTGCTAAGAAACAATTATTTGATGATTGGTATTGATGGCATGATGGCTGCCAACGGCTCTGACTGTTTTTGCTATCATGCATCATCTCCATGTATATTTCCCGTAGGCTTCTGTGAAGAACATGGAATACAACTTACTCCTCCAAGAGGTTGTATATTTCATTTTTGTTATTGGTCCAAAACTTGAGTTTTGCGTAGTTTTCAGTTTATGTAAACAGTTTTATAATTTTATGAAATTTTATGATTTAGGTTATAAAGGTGATTTTAAATGGTCAGAATATCTGAAAAAAACTAAATCAGAGGCAGCTCCTGTTGATTTATTTCATAGGGTATGTTTAACTATAATTTGTTAAATATTGAAATGAAAAGCATGGTAGTAGTTTTGAAAGAAATTGCTTTATAAATTTGAAAGTGATTTATTGTAATATTTATAATTTTTTAACAATAGATTCATTTTATTAATGTATATAAAAGTTTATAGATTCTTACATGTGATAATAATTGAAAGTTATTTTTTGAATGGAACTATTTGTTGACTAATAGTCATAACTTCTGATATTTCTTAATGTTATTTTTACCTCTATTTTTAAATACAACTTTGAAATACTCTTAATTTTACATAATTAAATTAGTTGTTTCTTAAAGTGTTAGGAAACATATCAGCTTTATGCATAGGCATAGATTGATTCTAACTTTGGGGGGGGGGGCACAAATTGAATTCAGTTAGGGCCCTCCTCAGGGCATTGACTGCCAGATGGTCCTTAAAATATGAAATATTATGACTTTTTAAAAATTTAATAACAATAGAATTGATGTTTGAGTAGTATTCAAAAGTTATACAATAAGAAAAATATAGCATCGAATTTTTGTTATGGATCATATCACTATTAAAAACTATTTTAAGGCTAAAGACATTATCAGAATCTTTAGTTTCACAGTTTGAAAAAGCAGAAAAAAGCTAACTTTCTTAAAAGTTTTCTACAATTTTCCAATTTTAACTGAACTTCTATTAACATTTTAATTTATTTCAAGCCTATGATGCTATGCCTATGGCTTTATGTATATTAAAGTTATGATAATCTATCACATGCACACACACTTTATTCATAAACATTATGTATATTTTTGTGACTATAAAGATTACCATAATTTACACAGATTTCAAATTTTAGGCTTCAGTAGCTTACTAATTTTAAATCTGTGTGTTACTGTTGCCTCTTTTTCTTATGTCATTCATTTTCACTTAGCTCCCCGTTTAAGATGCATGAATAATCATGAAAAGAAAATTTTAAGTTTTTAATTTCTGCTTTGTTATTTTTATGTCAAATGAAACATTAATTTGGTAATTTTTTAGGGTTTGCTCATACACATATACACACACATTCTCACACACAGTCTATTTAATGTTTTGGAATTTCATTTTAGTTATTTATAGACCTGGGTAAAAAACAAAACAGAGCAAAAATATATGAAAATCTTGTTGATTTGTTCTGAAGCATTTTTTTTTGCAAAGCATCTTTATAATTTTTTAAACAGTTTTGAGCAACTTTTTATTCTACATCATAGGATTGTTAGGATAACTTTACTGTACTTGATGGAAATATTTCAAGCCAAATTTTCAAAAACATTGTATATTTTCATGTGTCAGGTGTATTAAAAAAACCTGACTATGATTTGTCTGTAAATCAGTGTCACAGTTTGGGGTTGGATTCACTTAAAAACTATTTAGAATAAATGAAATGAAATGAATACAAAATTCATGTAGGGTTTTAGCAAAAAGCTTAATGTATGCAGAAAGGTATTTCTGGAAGAATGGAACTAATATTGTTAACCTAACATAGATTGTTATCAAAATCATTCGTATGAATGTTATCCTTAATAAATGTTTGTATTTATTGTTATCTATAGTAAATTTTTCTGTACAAACCAAACAGCATCACTTATATTTTTTGAGAATCCATTTGAATTCTTTTTTAATGTTTTGAGGTTTTATTTTGTCAAAATCATCACAATTCAAGAATTTATGTAAATCATAAATTCTTGAATTGTGTTGTTGAATTGATCTCTTTTTGTATAAATCGATTTTTATACAAAAAGAGACACATAAATTTTTAATATACATCTGACATCTTGACCCCCTTTTTTAACGAGGAACAAAACATACTTATGTATATATATATTTTTTTATTTATTAAAATCAGCATTAGGCTTCTGTATATAACTTGTTCAAACGGTTTTGTCTGCAGGTTTCTTTCAGTTTTATTTCCTTTCTCCATTTTCATCCAAAATTATAGAGTGTTAAATTCACATTGCAAATTTTAAAGTCTTATTTCTCAAAAATCTTAAAATTAAGTTTATTAAATTTTTTTCATGAAATGTAATTATAAAGAAACTGTTTAGTGCTGACACTTGCAGGACAACAAGGTGACATAGTTACCCACTGCATATGCAAAAATAGTGGTCAGATATTTTTGAAGATCACAAAATTTTATCTCATTTTAGACAATTTGGGATTTTTCGTGTAATGAAAATTTAAAAATGTTTAAACATGATGTTGGTCATTAATCCAATAGCAATTTTGAAATGAAAAAAGCCCTTCAAAGTTTAAAAAAATTAGTAAAAATGGGTATCTCTGACTCAATGCAGAGAATATGATCTTTTCTTTTTTTTTTCTTTTTTTTAAATTTAATTTTCAAATTGGCCTATCTCTGATACATGAATGTGTCACAGAAATTTTTGACGTAGAATTACGTTCCTCAATAATGGTCCTTTGGAGAGAAAAAAATTGTCCTGAATCACGAGTTATAATTTTGGCAGCGCGCCAAACCCAGTAGTAGTAAACAGTTAAACAGAAAAGTGTCAAAATGCATTAAAAAAAAAGCAACGATAAGTAATCCTAAGTAATCCTACGTTAATAACCCGCAGTAGCTTTGTTAGAAGAGACTACCTGAAATATTTTTTTTTCTTACACCATATTTAAAAAAAAAAAAAAAAAAAAAAAAAACTGACATGAGTAGAGTAAATTTAGGTTTGAAAAAAAAAATTTTTTTTACTCATAATATGTAGTTTTATTGAACATAATTTTCTTTTTTAATACTTTCACAGGACATCCCAGATCATGGTTTTACAGAAAATATGTACTTAGAAGCAGTTGATTTAATGGAACCTCGTCTGATCTGTGTGGCTTACATAACAAAAGTTGTTGGAAGACTTTTGAGAGTTCATTTTGAAGGGTGGGAAGACGATTATGATCAATGGTGTGACTGTGAAAGTCCTGATCTCTTTCCTGTAGGATGGTGTGATGTTCTTGGATATAAACTGGAGCCTCCTCGTTCAGACCCTAGTCAGTGAATCCAAAACTGCTTTTGACTACATGTTTTTGAATGCAAACTGATGTGCAAATTTTGTGTGTTTACCTCAAATTCTCCTTAGAGTGGTTGCATTTCTAATAACAGTTTGAATTTTTAACAAAAAGTATGCATGTGAATCAGAGTTATCTGCACAAAATTTCAGACTATTTATGATTTGAATTAAATTTTTAAAATTAAGTAGCCTAGATTATTGTGGTTTATTTAACCCTTAGCGAGAAATATGCATATAACCTTTACTTTGAAATTAATTTTTCCTCTAATTTCTCAATTTAAAGGTATTTTAATTAATATGCACATTGTTTGGGAAAAATGAATTTTTTTCATCAAAATTTTTGGTGCAGAAAAATTTGTGTAATTTATAAAGGCTAAGTGATATTTTCTAAGAAATATACTCCTATGCAACTTAAAGATAGTGGTTTCAATTGTAGTGTTGTTATTAATTTTAATGGTACATATTGCTTTATCAATTTTTATACTGCATTACACATAGTTGTTATAAAATCATCCAGTTTTATATGTTTTTATTTGCATTTCAACATTCTCAATACTTTAAAAGTACTCCCATTATTAATAATGCCAGTGAAATTGTTCTGACACAGTCAAGTGTTCAGGTTAAGCCTTATTAAATAATGATTAATGAAATATTATTACACACAATTTTAAAGTTAATATTAGTGCTCCTTAGTTTGAAAATTTAGTAAGCGTGATACATATAGTGGAGTTTCAAAAACCTTGAAATTTTTAATTAAACAGAACTTTTTCATTTGCTACTGGTTGATTTTTTGTGGAAAAATTTGGAAAGTTTTCTTTGAATAATATAGATAAAATTTAAAACTAGGTCCTATAAATATATTTTATTGAAACTTATAAAACACTAAAAGATATGTATAATGTGATTAAATAGTACTTGCATTAATTGCAGACATCTGTTTTCTGTATTAGTCATTATTGTTATTTTTTTTTTATATGTGATAGAATTTCAGTCTTAATTTACTATTTTTAACTATTCCTGTTCTGCATTTTGAAAGTTTCTACACAAATTTAAATTCACAATTTTCAATTTTTTTATCACAGCTGTTACTGTACTGCTAAGAAATTTATTTCTTCTATTCCTTTCATAAAGCCAATAAATAAATAAATAAAATAATTAAAAAAAAATCTGAAAGCTTGTTAGGTAGGCAATTTGAGTATTAACCATGATATTTGACTTTGTTAATAAAACCAACATTATGACAACAGGTACATAAATTGTATAAAGGATTTGTAAGTATATCGTTAAATTGTTTCTGTTGATTTTATATTGGATTTTCAACAATCTGGATCAGGCCATGGTTTATATATTCCATTTGTAAATTTTGCCCTGGATGGGTTTGAATAAAGTTTCCTTTTGTTGACTTTTAGTTATATCTGAGTAGAATAATTGAGTATCTATATTCGTGTGCTCTGGAAAGGCAATGTGGCTGCTCTCAGTAATGTAGGGGTTTATAGTGGTAGGTAAATATTTGTTATACTTACATCGCTTTTTTCTTTTGTCTTGTGTTTGTCATTGTATACACATAAATTTTATGTGTCACTTTTTATTCTGAAGTATGCTTTTGCACTTTATTTTAAATTACACTTTAGTGTTGCTTCAGAGTTTTTTTTCTGCTCATTTCTTTTGGTGATTTGTTTACTAGTGGCTGATCAAGATGCTGCAAGCATGTTCATAAACATGTGGGAATGATTAATCTCCAGAATAACTTATGCTAAAAAAAAAAAAAAAAAAATTTATATACTGTAGATTGGGGTTACTTGGACCCAAAAAGGTGAAGATTTTTGTACATTTCTTACCTAACGATAGCTGTTGGCGCCCTTTTTAGCGCGGTTCTGCACCATTTGGCGAATTGGCTGCTCGCCAAGCTTTTGTTTGGGAGTTACCGAAAATGGTAGAAAATAGAATGTGATTAAAAAATGTGGGTGGATGTTTTGGTGCGTTCCACAGTTGTATCCAATAATGAAGTTTTTTGTAGTTTTCTGTTTTGAGGTGTTCACGAATTTAATAAATGTTTGTTAGTAGAATTACAGTCTGCTTATTATCGATTATAAAATTTGAAAACTAACGTCAACAATAGCATTAAAAACATACTTGTGCTGAAAACTTGATATGAACAACTTATTTGAAGATTCCCCAGGATTTTAGGTCATGCATTAATGGTTAAATGCATGAACTGGTTTAACCATTTAATAAAAGGAACCCGACACAAGTAATGATATTAATTATATTTATAGTGAAATGTGAGAATGTCTAATCAAAAATGCGACTAGGGGTTGATTGGACACACTTCCTTTCTTGGGTCCAAGTAACCCCATTTTTAGTTTATCAGTACACTAGTTAATACTTATAATTATTACTGGGTTAATTGACTCTCTATTCATCTAAAACTATTGTTATATTCTTAAAGACTGTATTTGAAATGTAAATTTATCCTTACCTAGTGTGGGACTGCAGTGTGTAAAGAAGTGAAGGTGGAAGTTATAAGGTCACAAAAATTCATGTTTTTATCACAAAGCAACATAACCTGAACTAAAAAAAGGCAGAAACATTGTAAAGTGCCTCAGGACCTAGCTAGTGCTCCTATCTGTTGAAGAGATTGTGAATTATATCTATATTTTATTGACAAGAGACCTGGGTGTAATTCAAAGCACCTTTTTCAGTTTGGGTCCAAGTAATCCCCTAGGGTCCAAGTAGTCCCAAGTTACAGTTCAGTGTTTCTTTCTAGTTTTATATGTTTTTCTTTTTTTTTTATGTAACTGTATGGACACGAATCATTGAAGTCACTATATTTGTTGCTAGCATGCGGCTCAAAAGCCTGTTTTGTGTATATCAATCAGGCTATCGCTATATTAGAAATTGTAAAAGCATGACATTTGTTTATATTCAAATTAAAGGTTAATCTAATGGTGTCTATAATGTAAGACACTTTAAATAGCATGACTGATTATTGTAAACATTAATAATCAATTGGATTATTTTCAGTTGGTCCACTTCTGAAATTTTGTGTATTTTTAATATTTAACTATTTTATGTATGAATATTAATTTTAGATTTTTGCATGTTTTTAGAATTTTGGTAATATGTGTACTTAACATTTCTATTTTAATTCATCTCTATTGTTTAAATTGTGTTATATTGCAATTTTATTTCCATGATTTTAGTGCATCATTCTTATTTCTTAACAGATTATACAATATTTTGTATGATCTAGTGATAGTTTGTAAAATTTGGCTTTTTTATGTTATTTGGTTCTGTTTATTTCATTTTGGGGAGAATAAATTCCAAGTTTCCCCCTTCAAAAATAGAAATGCATTAGTTAATTTAATGAAATGTTAGTAGTTAGATTAAGGTAAAATTATTCTTTTAAGTGCAAACTGTTGTGGAATAATTTATCTATTTTAAAACAGATTTTTTTTCTTTAATAGACAACATAATATGTTATCTATTAAAAAAAAATATTAATTTATTTCTCTCACCTTAAAATATGTCCTAAGTTAAGTAAAAGAGAGATTGGAGTTAAATATACTATTAAACTCTTCCAAATTCTCGCTGGAAAATAGAAAGCTCAATATTTCTAAGAAAAATACAAATTTACTTGATATCTGTTAAGTAAGGCAGCTTGAGAGTTTAGCTTCTGTATAATTTTTATTATCTTATACCAGCAATTATTATAGTTTTTGTTTATTTTCTCTACTGTTCATATATACGATTCTAACAAATATGTGTTGTTTTTTCTTAGACATGAAATATTTTCTAATCCTGTTATTTGAGATTATTAATCACTTATTTAGTGGATAGTGTATGAAATTGTTAAGTTTGCTGTGTGCTTAAAATGCTATTGATAGTTCTTTTTATTTCAATTTTATTTTTAAAGCTCTTCAAAGCTTAAACTTTAACAGATATTCATTAAAAATTTCTTCTTTGCTAAAGTTCTTTCCTCATTCGTTATCCATATATGATGTTTTAAATTAATTACTGATTGAAAGATACCTCAAAAATGCTTCAAGGCCTTATAATAAAAATCCTGAAAAGCCCTTAATTTTAAATTCTAAATTTAGGTGTGTATTTTGGATTCAGGGAATAGGAAAATGAAATTAACTCCCATCAATGATAAATCAAGATGAGTTATTTTGTTATCTTGAAAAATATCCATTATCCTGGATTTTCATCTCTTTATCATCATACTCAATATCCCAAATAAATAAAAAGATATCAGACTAAACTAGTAAAATGATAAATAAAACATTTTAATTCTCTAGTAGTTTTAGAAAATAGATAAATCTTTAAAAAATTTCATATTTTGTCTGGTGCATCATAGTTGATTATCAGTACTTCATGAAGCAAAGTGAAACTTTCTTTAAAAAAATTAAAAAAAAAATATATATATATCTATCTATATATATATATATATATATATATATATATATATATATATATATATATCAATGTAACTCCTGTTGTGTTACGACTGTTTAATTTGCTTTTATTTATTTTATTTAGGTATTAGACTTTTTTTAAAAATATTTGCATCTTAATACTATATATTAAAACACTTTTTGTATTATTATGTGTTTCATATACTTTCTGGTTCTTAAAAGTTTTCAACAAATTTAAAAAAATTAGGATTTCTTAGTCTTTTGTATTTATAAAAATTTTTGTTCTTACAATGTTTATTAATCTGAACAATGAGAGGTATATATTTAGATCAGGTTCCTTTCAATTGAAATTTTTGTAATTAAATGAAAGATTACTGTAACTTTTAGCTGATTTATTTATTTTTTAAATATAGATTGGGAAGACAAGAAAAAGAAAAAACCAGGGAGAAAAAGTAAGTGAAAATCACTCAGTTCCTAAACAGCTTTTAAAGTTTGAGCCCTATGATAGCAAGATAATGGATCTGAGGTTCCATAATTGTGATTTTTAAGGAGAGCTATGGATTTTTTTAGGGAATCAATATTGCTGCCAGTTGTGATAGTACTAATAAACTTATCAAACTCATATTCTTTCATGTTATGAAAATGTTCTTATGAAGCAATAATATGCAGCTGCTAAGAGATTTTTATAAAAAAAAAACAATTTGGAGTATCTGGTGAGGTACATTTCGCCGAAATTCATTTATTCAGTGATTTTTTTTAAATAAGCTGAAACAGCCTTAATCCTAGAAAGATGGCTGCCATCAGTTAGATGGTATTGAACATAGAAATGTTATGCCTGTTCTTATTCAGACATTAGAGAATGTTTAACTTAATTTATCATGATATATATTAATTCAATTAATTAAGTTTAATTAGAGTTTAAGTATTAGGGAGTAAATTTAATTGTATTTAAGATGAGGCACGTTGTGATTACCTCAAAAGTTAAGAGTTTAAAATATTACCGCAAAAGTTAAGAGTTTAAAATATAACCCACAACAGATTCTATAAGAGAAAAACGACAGCTGAAAGAGAAACTGAACTTTACTCTGAAAAGGAAAATTTAAACAAAATAAAAGTCATTAAGCTTGCGCTTTTAAAGAAAGGACGAGACACAAATTTTAGGGGTAATAATTACAAAAGTTTATTTATATTTTAACATAAATTAAGATTTTTTTCCATAACTAAACAGCTGTCATACAAGGCACAATTCCATGATAAAAAAAAACAAATAATCACATAAAACAATTCTCGTATTACATATCACAATAAAAATAGATTGAAATTAAGTTTGATTTAGGTGGCTAATGAACCCATTAAGATCTTTTAAAAAAAATTACTTTAGTTAACTCAAAAATATAAGGAAAACGAAAATCATAATTAAAATTGTACTTTACCGAAATGACTGCAGTCTAAAAAAAAAGATAAATTGAAATCTAGAAACAAAGGCATAATAGGAAAGTCAAAAGATTTAGAATTCTGGAATAGGACATGTCCAAAAAAAAAGGTGGGAAATTTATAGGCGAATGTTGCTCTCCATAGCTGCCGCTGAATGGAACAGGATTCTCATCTCCTCAGACCGTCGCTGGGACTCTCAAGATGGAATCTTCATCCTCTGTCTCCTCCTTTCGAATTCAAACTGAAACTTTTTGTTCGTTGGGATCTTCTCAGCCACTTTGCCTCTTTTGTTGTTCTGCGTGAAAAATAGACCTTCTCTTCCTGGATTCTCATTGGTTGATTTCGCGGTATCTTTCCGCGGCGAGACATAAACAAACTGACGGGGAAAATTCTCGGAAAAGGTCTGGGCGGTAATTTCGATATGTGGGGTAGACTTTCTGAGAAAAATTGATAAAATTGTGATGTTTGGGGAGTCATAAAGATGTCAATATCTGTTTTCCATCCCTGGGTTGATGACATTTGCTTTTTGAACGAAATGGCGCAACTATTTTGTATCGTATTACCGTGGGATACTAGAATGAAGAAGAGAAATAAGATTGCTTAGAAAATGGAAAAGTTTTAAACAAAGGTATTAGATTTTATTATTAAAAAAATTAAAGGTTCATCAGCCAATAAAGAAAATACTAAGCCACCTATATTATTATAATTATTAACAATATACAATTAAACATCTCACACATATATTTAAATTTGCTGGAGTGTCATGTTGGATTGGAATCTGTTCAGGATTGTAAATATCAGCACAACAGAAAACAGGCAGAAATCTTTAAAATAATACCGGGAAAATGTTCTTTTTATCTCTTCTCCTTTTTGCAAATAACAGAAATATTGGCTCTTCGGAAATATTTGTGTTGAAAAATCGTTCAGTGATTTGTGATCGTTCAGTTCAATTGGTCCCTTGAAAAACGATAGATCAAGATTCCACTGTATATACTAATTTATTATATATTGGTATGAAATAGTTCAAAATTTAGTATTTAACCATTTTTTTAGAAAAAAGCATTAAATATTTTAAATTCTTCATTTTATTTTTAACTGTCAAAATGACGGCACGTTGTTCAGTCTTTAGGAAAAAATTCCCATCTTTCTAGTGTTAAATACATTTTTTTTCACCAAGTTTTTTATTCAAAACTTTAACAGTTCCATTTCCCTGCAAAACTTAACTATACAGAGTAATTTTAATGATACAATCAGTATTATTATTATTATAATTTTGAGTTTTAGATCAAAATTTCATCATCACCATCATCTTTGACATGGCAGCCCATCTACCATAGGTCTAGTCCACTGGAAGTCTGTCCCAGCTTGCCACCCTGAAAGCAATTGTTCAATAGTTTTTTTTGTCTCCCCCCCCCCCTTAATAACGCCAGTCTCTATCTAGAATGTCTCAATATTTTCTTCAATTTTCCCTTTTGTTTTTCTGCGAAATTAACCACACTAAAACCTTTTTTCAGTGTTCTTTCAAAGTCCATTTGCCTCAGATATCATGTTCATTGCATTCTATTTATTTTTATATGTTTGATTGTCCTTTCATCTTTTAAAATCTTTTGCGATTTGAAGTTATTTCGCTTTCTGCATGCTCCATTTCGTAAGATACTTCTCAAGATCTTTCTTTCAAAAAATATGAATTTTCTCTCAAATATAATAGTCCAGATATCTTAGCCATATGTGAGTCCTGGTTTAATAAGATCCATATGAAAGGATTATTTTATTTTTTATTCTTTTGGAAATTTCATGTTCTCTCTTCTATTTATATCAAATGCTGATCATCCTGGCAGTTGTGAATTCGCCATTGAGAAAATCACATCTAATGCTCCTCCTCCTGATGTAAAACTATTGATCAGTTCTTATCTAGTTACCACCCTTTAATTTTCTTGTGAATATTTAGATTCTGTGTGCCTCTGCTGTGAATTTTCCATAGGTGCCCTGTTATGCAGTGGTTCTCCACCTGAGGGGTGTGCCTGTCGTATAGAATATATTGTGTGTGGAAGGCATCATCTATTGTAGGGATTTAGTTTCTATTAACAATTCTGTAGAGAGTTTTAATTCTGTGGATGTTGAACCGGCAACTTTCTATATAAGGTTGACTGCTGAAGAATTGTCCCAAGACATCAGGAGGAGTACAACGCTACAGATAAAGTTCTCTAGGGCACGAAAGACTACGGCACTACAAATGTTCGACTGCGGCAGTCGAAATGTTCTACCTATGGAAGAAGAAGTCCGCTAGTTCGGAAGGCTGGAAAGGGACATATGGCACGCTGAGTTCAGCTTCAGAATAGAAAAAAACGATGATCTTCTTTCAGCAACAAATTAAAGGAACAAGCAGATGATTCGTCCAGAAGAAATGGAATATGAGGATGATGACCAACTCGATATAGTGTAGTACAACGCTATTTGTTGAAGCAAAAATAACCACAAGTATTCACTTGTAACATCTACACAAAAGGCTGTAGTAACTGATAATCAAAAGAAACTTCCAAATCATTTAAAATTAAAAAAAGTTTTTTTTAAATTTTCTACGAGTAAAAATTCTTGATTACAACATCTGAGAATATTTACAATTCATTTACGGTGCGCTCAAGTCAACATGAGCTTGATAAATCAAAAATGACCGTTCAGGTCTAAGTCAGAAATTCAAAATGGCATGATAAAAAAAATAGCCCCCCCACCCCGATACAGTCATGGCAAGGGCCAAGAACTGATGGGGGTGCTTAAAACGCTCAAATATAAGAGAAAACCTTTCTCTGCAAAAAAAGGCTTGCTCTCATATCTTTTTTTCATCACTGGACAGCAGTAGATAGGAGAGGAGCAAGGATTGCAATAAATTACAATTATCGCCAAGCAAAAATACTGAGAAAGAGGCCAAGAGTGACCGTACTTAGGACGGCGTCAGACGAAGGGCACGTCGGACAAAATGCCGGTTAGATTAATAAGGCGATTCACCGCCAAAAATGACGTTAAGCTTGTGCCAAGCAGACGAAGAAGCGGCATGCAAATAGCTGATTGGTCTAGCCGAGGCTGACGTAGAAATGCGCCAACATTCAATTGGACCATAGCGAAGGAGAGAGATTTTCCCACGCGGCGGATTTCAAACGCCCGCCGAAAGCTGTTAACAGGGAAATTGGTGACAATCAGTCTACACTTATTGTTAGCGACAGCAATTTACGGGGCAATTACAGTACCCCCTAAGAAGAGCAATTCCGGGGATGAAATATCCGGTCCTTTTTAGAAGGGCGGCCATATATAAAAAAGACAATTTTAGTGACAACGGGGTTCCGTTTCCTAAGAAACGTAACTAATTTTAATAGGCTTTTTCCCAGGCACAAGAGAAAACAGATGGCGATTTTAAAGATGTTTTTCCTAGAACACCAAAATGGCGCAGGGCCAACATTGAAACCTTCCACGTATTGGGGAACATGTACAAATTAAACTGTTCTATTTTACAAGTTAAACTTGCTAATAGCTCAAGCAACCACGTTACATTTAGGAAAACTAGGGATTAAGATATTTCTTAATTCATTTAATACTAGCACTTAAAGTTAATATTTAAGCACACAGACTATAACGATAATCCTCGTTATAGTGCCGTCCTTGGGAGCCATGAGGAATATTCAGTGTGGGGGGGGGGGCACAGATGGTTAGCAAAAAACAAGAACATATTTTAACAAGGCTTTTGAAAACAAAAATTAAATTCAGCATTTAGGTATATGATAGTTATATTGTTACTTTTTGATTTATTATTTTAGGGTTGCAATGAGATAATGATGTAAACAGTTTAGAGCCGCTGTGTTGTTCATTATTAATGTCCGCTTCTTTCATAATTAGTGCTACTAGAATCCCAGCCTTTGTTTGGCTACCTGCCACTACTCATAAACTTCTAGCTAGAGCATGCACCTAGGCCAGTGGTTCCCAACCTTTTGTGGCCCATCTCCCCTTTCTGGAGGTTGACTAAGACCTATCGCCCCCTTTTCGTTTTCATTGTATGCCTAATTTTAATTTGAAGTAAAGTGTAAATAATAAAGCAGTTTTATTATTTTAAAAAATTTTATTACCGTATATAAAACAACCAAAGCAGTTTTATCCGGTGACTCTTAAATAAAATAGAAAACAAATTAAAATGTACAGTTTTTACAGATTTTTTTGTAAGAACAAAAAAGTTAAATAATTAACATCATTGAATTTTAAGATCATTGACGTACATTTAAAAAACAGGAGTACAGGTTTTCATTTTTAAATTGGAATCTGGAAAAATTAAGAAAGTTGACAGTTAAAATTTGAAAAAATAAATGAAAGTTTGAAGTTATTGTTTTATTTTACCTTTTCAATGGCTGCCTTGTGCTTGGTGGATTTCAGTTAAAGCTTGAATATCCGGCTTAATGTTCGTCAAGTTCAGGCGCAAGTCTCCTTTGAGGCGAATGTCCAACTTATTTCTTTGTTTTGTGAGGAGCTGGACAACAGAACTAAATCCTTTTATCAACTAAATATGTTGACGGGAACAAGATGAGAAGTGGTTCAGTTTTTCCTCACAGTTGTGGATAAGTGTCCATAAGCTTCACCCAGGCTAACTTGTAACCGCTCTGCTTGAAAATAATTTTCGCCTCACAGTCATACTTCAGATCTAGAAACTCCGTTTGTAAAGAGTTATCAAGCCTATCCACAGCTTCAAACGAAATTGGATCTAGAATCCTATCCGGAATTTGTAACTTAGTCAAATCTTCAAATCTTGATTCCATGTCAGTTTTTAACTGGTCAAGGTGATCAGTAAAAATTAGGATTTTGTCTTCTGGGAGTTCAAGAGTCTCGTTACAAGAATCTGACACTCAATCTGACACGTTCAGAGAATCTGACACTTGAACGCTTTTTAAGGGTCGGAAACTGAATCAGCTCTTTACGGCCAATATTTACCTTGTGAATATCAAACTTGGCGATGAATGATGAAATAATTCCTTTGGCCTTGATAAGATTCATCTTGTTTCCTTAAATATTGACTTCATTCATTTTTTCAAAAATATCTGTAAGGTACGCAAGTTCCAACTTGCGTTGCTTCAAATTCTCACTTAAAACAGGATCAGACGTGTCGAGAAACTCAGTAACCGTGTCAAATAATTCGAAGAAATGGCGCAAACAGTTTCCTTTGGAAAGCCACCTCACGGCCGTATGTAGAAGCAAGCGTTCAAATTCCTCATCATTATCATGGCAAAGTTGTCGGAACAGACGGTCATTGGGGGAATTAGCTTTGATCTTGTTGACACCAGTAATAACCAGTTGTAGGGTTTCATGCAGGACACCACTCAATTTTTTCGCAGCTAAATGTTGACGATGAATGACACAGTGAATAGTGATGACCTCTGGCACTTCTTTCTTAAAGTGGGCTAGATACCCAGCATGACGACCTGACATGGCAGAATTACCGTCTGTTGCGCAAGAACTCACGTTTGTTAGGGGAATCTCTTTTTCCTCAAAATAATCTTGCATCACTTTAAAAATCGACGATCCCTTCGTATCAGTGATCAAAGTTCTAGCAAACAACATTTCCTCGGTAATTTCCTTTTGTTCATTGATAAACCTCACATAAGCTAATAAAATTGCTTTGTTATCAATCACAGTTGATTCATCAATCTGCAATGCAAATTTACTTTTTTTCAACAAATTGGTGAGTTTGGATTCAACGTCCGTGGCCATTTCGTCAGTTCGCCTGGAAACAGTATTGTTGCTCAAAAGAACCGATTGACTTATCTTATTACTAGGGCCCTCGTGTGTCATGATTTCAACAATTTTTTGGTAACCGGTAAAACAAGAGTTCCGCCAATTGTGTGAGGTTTACCACATTTAGCGATCAATAAAGACACCTTGTAAGAAGAAAGAAGACCTTTGTCAAGATCGGTTGCTCGTTTTTTAAATAATTCACTCACATTAGGCCGTTTATCAGCTTTAGCTTTGAGGTGTTGAAAATAACTAAGTTCTTTACTCACTTTATCACTGTGTACTGTGATAACTATCATTGTGTCTTGATAAATGATCTTTCATTCGCGAAGGCTTCATGGTTTCATTACTAGTAAATGTTTTATCGCACAAAAGACAATGTGGAAACTGTGTTACGGAATTGAGCCGCTAGAACCTGGCGGCTCTTCCAACCAAAGTTAGTTAAGATTTGGGGGCAGGAATGCCCCAAACTTTACTGATAGCTAATAGTGCAGAGTCGTACTGGCTAGCAGGGAAGGTTGGACTCTTAATCTTTAGATATAGTCAGAGCAACGCTAGCTAGCTTTGTTGTGTGATATGCAAGATGTTAAAAAGACGTACGAAGGTTTAGGTAAAATAACAAATACATTTATTTAGTAAAACGACATTAAAGTGTCTTGTTTACAGACGCACTACACAGCTCGTAGTGTTATCCTAAAAAAGTTGGCTTTGTCGTGTTCTCACCGAGGTGTAGAAAAATAAAAGAAAAATAACTCACAGGTGGTCGAGGCAAAGCTTTGCTATCGTGGTAAGAAAACACTTAAGGTAGATAGCGCCTTCCTGGCACAAAAACTATCCCGTGGCTACCTGCGGGCATGCAAGGTCGAGACGACTAGAGCATCAGTGCACTGCTGGCAAGTTGGTCGCCGCTTCCTAATACGGGTCCTCGGTAGAGCCTGGCTCGGTAAAATCGCTTCTCAGCAACTATCACTCAACCACACCGTCTAATACCACAGCGAATACTACATCGAATACCCCGTCTAAGTGAACGGGCTGGGTATTTATACCGGCGTCGACCGCCGCGCTCCCTCGTGGCAGGAGAATAGCAAAGTTAATTATGCTAATTTTACGTGATGTGCGTTGACGTCATTCTTAACTGATGGTATGGCGTCATCGTTGGATGAATGACGTCGTTCGGCTGGCATATCGCTGGTCATGACGCAACTGGCGTCTGACGATGCTTACACATTGCTGTGGAGGTGGGAAATGATGTAAATACATCGCTCCTGCTACGTGGCTGGAAGGTTAGGGGAAGAAGAGGAAAGCTAATCGGGATTTTCCCTAACAACTGCCCCCCCTTTACAGAAATGAGCACCAACACATGCACGTGGTTAAGTTACATGTTTTGCAAAACAATAAGGGTAAGTCGCTTGTATAAACATACAATAAATATTCTGTTGACATGTTTCTATAAAAATAGCTTATAATCCTGAACAATTATGCAATACAATTCAAAAATGCAATATTCAATAGGCAAATAATATGCAATACAATTCATCAACAGGTAGGGCAAAGTATATACACGCAGTATTTTTTTCAGACAAAAATTCAAAACATTCGTGGGCCCACTTTCATACACACAATCATGCGAAAAAAAACATTTGCGTATAACATACCCTCCGATGTTTAAATAGCATAAAACTTTAAGAATGTATTAAAATTGATTACAATTTGCTTGTCACAAACAACGTACTAGTAAATATATTAAAGTATAGACACAGTACGAAAAAAAATAGAAACAGTTATTGCTAGTATGTAGATATAAACACAATGCTAGATAGAGACATAAACGTGCGTATATAAACACAGTACAGAATATATGCAATGGTAACGTTAGTATTAAATACACATGCGACAAAAATGCAGAATGTATAAACACATTACCACTGTATATCACTTAAGTTTAAATAAATTCGTTCCGCTCGGGTGAGTCCGGGACTTAGTGGCATTCTTATATTAAAAATGAGGGACTCACAAACAAAAAGAATTAATGCACACGAAAAAGGCCTCCCTCCAGTAGTACTCCCCCAGAAAATTTCCCCCAAGAGCTCTGGCAGATTACATTTTCACCCCCAACGAGACGTAACAGGGGGCCGCTCGCTCTCAGGATCCCTTTCCTGAGGGTACTTACCGGATTCCAGCGGACAATTAAATTGGTCTCTCCCAAGCGAAACGACGAAAAGGGACAAAACACACCACTCGTGCGTGGTAAAACAAACTGACCCAGGGTGGCCTTCAAACACTTTAAGCGAACCCCTCCCAAATTATGTGGGAGAAAGAAGGTTCTCATAGAACTAACCCGAAACAATGGCCGTTAGTTCCGTAAACAGAAAATAATGGAAAGTAATATAACTCATAAATTAATAACCGTCCTAGTCTCAAGGATAAGGTTTATTTTAAGGAAATTCGGTTTATTAGAGTTAGGAATTTACTTTAAGTTTATAGCTTTCAAGTTTCTGATTTAAAAATTATTTGTTTAAAGGCTGAAAAGTCTGTTTTTGTTTTTGGTTTTGTGAACGGATCTGCTAGATTCTTTTTGCTAGGTACGAATTTTATCTCGAAAACTTCTTTTAGAAGGAGATCACGCACAAATAGAAGCTTTATATGAATATGCTTAGTGCGACTATTTTCAATCGGCGATTTTAAGAAGTCTATTGCAGATAAGTTATCCGTTCTGATAAGGGGTTTGGATCTAGTTAGCTTGATTATCTTCAATTTTTCGCATTCTTGCATTATACGGTTGATCCACAGTATTTCCTTGCAGGTTTCTGTTATAGCCATGAATTCAGCTTCCATAGTTGACAGCGCTATGGCCTTTTGCTTGCCAGTTCGCCAGAATATAGGCGATTTATCTAGTAAAATGAGTTGACCGGAAATTGAAACTCGGTCGTCTCGATTGGCGGCAAAATCGCTATCACTGTAAGCTGTTAATTCATTAGAGGTAGAGGAAATATTTAGCTTTAAATTTTTTGTACCTATTACATACCCTAATAGCTTCAACAGACCGTACCAGTGAGCAAATCCTGGGTTAGACTGAAACTGACTGAAGATATTTACAGCATACGCAATGTCGGGTCTAGTTCGACTTGCGATAAATGCTAAACACCCTAGGATATTTCGATACGGTAGTTTTGATATTTCCGTTAATTCAGGTTCAGATGTAGGGCTTTGTAATTTGGTATATATTGTTCCTTTAGCTATGGGTAAGGATACAATTGGGATATTGAAGGTTTTGAAGCGTTTAGCAACTTGATCTATGTATTGGGTTTGATGAATGAAAACTTGTTTTCGATTGAATTCAAATTCAACCCCCAATAACTTAGAAGTTTGGCCAAGTATTTTAATGTCGAAACACTTCTGCAGAATTTTAACTGCTGCTTCAATATGGGTTTTAGTTTTTCCAAAAAGAACTATATCGTCTACGTATAAAAGTAAAATTAGATTATTTGATAAATGGTAAACACAGTTAGCCCAGTTAATTTTCTTAAAATTATTTTCAAGTAATATATTCTCAATTTCATAAAACCATACCCTTCCGCTCTGGTGTAAGCCATAAAGGGCTTTCTTTAGTAGACAGAGGTAGCTTTCTTTTCCTTTTTCTACGAAACCGGGTGGTTGGGTAATCGTAATGGTTTCAGATAAGGGTGCGTATAAATACGCGCATTTGATGTCTAACTGGAGGTGATACCACTTTAGGTTGGAAACTAGCATGGAGAAAAATAGGCGTATAAGGGTGAAATTGACTACAGGTGAAAAGGTTTCATCATAGGATTCTCCCTTTACCTGTTTGTAGCCTTGTGCTACGAGCCTCGCTTTGTATCTTACCACATTTCCATGCTCATCGGTTTTGGTTGTAAAAACCCACCGACAACCGAGAGGCTTGTACTTTGAGTGTGGCGGTACTAGGCTCCATGCACCTCTTTCACTTAACACTTTTAATTCTTCTTCCATCGCTTTCTTCCATAGCTTAGATTCTTTACTTTTGAACGCTTGTTTAAAGGTTTTCGGGATGACCACAGTTTCTAGTCATGCTGTGTCAATGTCACTTTCGGAAGTGTCATAGGCGGAAAAGTAGTTGATTTCTTCATTTTCCGTCTGACTTTCAGATTCCAGATCGCTATCATCATCAATCACCTGTCGCTGAGGGGTTGGTACAGGGCCCGTCCTACCATTCTTACCGCTAAAGTTGAAGTATTCAGGCTGGTACTCAATTTTATGCTTTTTACAGTATTGCTTGAGTTCTTTGAGGCTTCGCAATATGTGGCTCTTGCCCCCTTGCCTTTTAACTTCTCGATAATATATATCGGTCCGCTTTCCATCTGGTCTCGGAACGGCTTCCCTTGTCCACTTAGCGACTCGGAGTCTAGGTGTTTGGACGTATAGTTCTCTGTCTGATTCGTCTTCACTTGCTTCATCAGTTTGAACTGCATAACTAGGGCCTGGTCTGGGATCCTGCTGGTAACTCCGGGTATGTACTCGGCGCGAATCCATATGTGGGATTACCACCGTCTCAAGCTCCGGGTTGTGAAGTGAGTATATGGTAGTTTCTGGATGGTCGCCCAGCACTGCTCCATTGTTAGTCTGCTTAGCTTTCAATTGATAAAAATTTAGTTCATCTTCAGCAAAGCTAACATTCCGGGTTTCGACTATTCGCCCAGTTTCTGGGAACAACACTCTGTACCCTTTAATCCTACATGCGTAGCCTACAAGAACTCCCTTATTAGCTCTGGGATCAAATTTGGTTCGGTGTTGCTTCGGCACACCCACAAAACAAACTGACCCGAATGGTTTAAGGTGACTAATGGAGGGTTTGAACTTTCCGTATTTCTCAAACGGTGTTTTCGTCTGGTTTCTACGGCACACTCTATTCCAATTGTAGGCCGCATAGCGGACGGCTTCTGGCCAAAATTTTACTGGAACCTTACTTGAATTTAGGATCGTGCGGAGGGTATTCCCTATTGTCTGGTTCAACCTCTCTGCTACTCCATTCATTTCAGGCGAATAAATATCGGTAAATTCGTGGGCCACACCATTCGTACGGCAATACTCTTGGAATTGTGAGTTGTCAAACTCCTTACCATTGTCAGTTCTGATAGCTTTGAGCTTAGTTGAAAGGAATCTTTCGGCGCGTTTCACATGATTTAAAAAGGTGGGAAAAGTAGCTGTCTTATCTTTAATCGGATACAGGGCGATTTTCCTTGAGTGATCATCGGTGATACTCAAAAAATACCTCTCTCCTGCATATCCCGTCGTTGAAGCAGGTCCCCACAAATCTAGATGTAAAAGTTCTAGTGGTTTTGTTGACCTAGTTTGGCCGATTGGTTTAAATGTCACCCGTTTAGCTTTATTTAACCTGCAATCCTCGCAAAAAAGTTTGGATGATTTTACTTCCTGAGCACCCCTGACACTTTTATTTGTAAAAGACTGGCTGATTAGTTCAGGGTTCATATGGCCCATTCTGCGGTGCCATCTGCTCAATGCACTGGCAGGTTTTTGATTACTTTTGCTTAGGGTATTTCGTTTCTTTCTAGCTGTAGTTTCATAAGCCTTACCTTTCTTCGATCGAGTTTCTTTCTCGTGTTGGTAAGCTTTCTTTCTCGCAGCTTGTTCTGGGGTTAGCTGCTGTTTTGCATAAAAAATTCCCCCCTGTTTGCGAGCTGTGAAATAACCTTTTCCATCTTTATCGTAAACGTGGAGTTGTCCATTTCCCCCTTCAAAAGTAAATCCATCTTCGTCAAGTAAAGGTAATGAAACTATGTTGCGCCTTAGAGATGGTACATACAATGCACGCATAAGCGTAATGGCGCGTTTCTCGCCCTTACAGAGTAGGTCGACTGGCCCTCTTTGCTTGATAGGGATAGGCTTTCCCCTAGTAGCAACTGCTAGGCTCCTGTCATTTACATCCTCAAGGGGTCCATCAAATAGGAATTTATCCTTACAAAAATGATGGGTTGCCGCTGAGTCGACGACCCAGTCACCTGGATTACTGTGAGATGTAAATAGGGCTTCTACAGTATAATGGCTCTGGGGTTTTTCATTATTTGGTGAGTTTCGCCGGAACGAGCGTTTAGATTTTCTACGCCCCGGTGACTTCCCACTTGGGTATTTCCCAAAATGGACTTGTTTGTTGGGAGAAGGGCTTCTTGATGGAGTTTTCGGTCGGAAATTGTCTTTATTCCAACTTCGAGAATTATGCCGACCCGAAAAGGTGTTCTGCGTTTCGCAAGTAGCGTTTTCACGCTTATCCTGTCTCTGCACGCTAATTCGGGTTTCTTCGGCGACTAGTTCAGTTAGAATGGCTTCAAATTTAAATTCCGCATCTTTCCAACGAAGTATAGTTTGCACTAAGTGATCAAACTCCGATGGTAAGTACCGGATTAGCTGGAAACAGAGGTAAGTCTCATTTATTTCTTGATTTATTCCCTTTAGGCTTTCGTTTAACTTGCGGATTCGTGCCGCAAACATGTTAATTTTCTCGCTAGCGTAGGGCTTACAATTAACCAGTTCGGTAAATAATTGCATGTGCCGGCTACGACTGTCAGGCTGAAAATGCCTATTTAGGGTTGACCATGTGTCCTGGGGGGTGGTACAATGTTCCACGACCGACTTAAACGCAGGGGATAGGTTTAAAAAGATTGTAGATAAAGCGAGTCGGGTTCTTCTTTCAAAGTCCCTTACCTCAGCTAAATTTTCCGCACTTGCTATCGGTTT
Organism: Dolomedes plantarius; assembly: GCA_907164885.2. Taxonomy (NCBI): domain Eukaryota; kingdom Metazoa; phylum Arthropoda; class Arachnida; order Araneae; family Dolomedidae; genus Dolomedes; species Dolomedes plantarius. The sequence goes on along the minus strand of OU015495.1, from coordinate 161,155,944 downwards.
AGTTTCGCGGTTATTCACAATGTCCCACGCATTAAGGGATATTAGTACAAATTTAATATCTGCTACCCAGGTATGGAAATTTTCCTCGGTCAATTTATCTATAGCCATATGGGGTTGTAAAGAGGCCATGTTTTAAGTTACAAGTACAGTATGTAAATCTATATATATATATATAAGCATAAAAAAAAATGCAAGACAGTATGTAAAACACTAAATATTATATATATATACAAATAGGCCCCCCCCAAATATAGAATTTCATAAATTCAGGGCCTTTACCTTTTGTTTATACCTTCGACGCTTAGCTTCTCACATATCACAAAGCTTTCGCGTTGTGCTCTGCTATTTTAGATCAAAGTCACCCTTAAGTAAAAAGTAGTTGTTTACAACTTAACTTTAGGGCCTGAGGCCCATAACCAAAATGTTACGGAATTGAGCCGCTAGAACCTGGCGGCTCTTCCAACCAAAGTTAGTTAAGATTTGGGGGCAGGAATGCCCCAAACTTTACTGATAGCTAATAGTGCAGAGTCGTACTGGCTAGCAGGGAAGGTTGGACTCTTAATCTTTAGATATAGTCAGAGCAACGCTAGCTAGCTTTGTTGTGTGATATGCAAGATGTTAAAAAGACGTACGAAGGTTTAGGTAAAATAACAAATACATTTATTTAGTAAAACGACATTAAAGTGTCTTGTTTACAGACGCACTACACAGCTCGTAGTGTTATCCTAAAAAAGTTGGCTTTGTCGTGTTCTCACCGAGGTGTAGAAAAATAAAAGAAAAATAACTCACAGGTGGTCGAGGCAAAGCTTTGCTATCGTGGTAAGAAAACACTTAAGGTAGATAGCGCCTTCCTGGCACAAAAACTATCCCGTGGCTACCTGCGGGCATGCAAGGTCGAGACGACTAGAGCATCAGTGCACTGCTGGCAAGTTGGTCGCCGCTTCCTAATACGGGTCCTCGGTAGAGCCTGGCTCGGTAAAATCGCTTCTCAGCAACTATCACTCAACCACACCGTCTAATACCACAGCGAATACTACATCGAATACCCCGTCTAAGTGAACGGGCTGGGTATTTATACCGGCGTCGACCGCCGCGCTCCCTCGTGGCAGGAGAATAGCAAAGTTAATTATGCTAATTTTACGTGATGTGCGTTGACGTCATTCTTAACTGATGGTATGGCGTCATCGTTGGATGAATGACGTCGTTCGGCTGGCATATCGCTGGTCATGACGCAACTGGCGTCTGACGATGCTTACACATTGCTGTGGAGGTGGGAAATGATGTAAATACATCGCTCCTGCTACGTGGCTGGAAGGTTAGGGGAAGAAGAGGAAAGCTAATCGGGATTTTCCCTAACAAACTGCACATTTTGCGATGACGCGATAAAACCAAATTTTAAATACTCAGCTGAGTATTGACGACACTTCTTATTTTTTTAATCCATTGTGCATGAACTTCTACACTTCAAAACAAACATACAAAAACAGAAAAGACACACACAAAAACTGATGGTGAGGCACACAAAGGCTAGTGAAGACTGAAGACGAATGTAGGTCAACGGCAAGTGTGTTGTGATGGCAGGAGTGGGAGGGGCTTGAGTCACCAGTCAGCCGCGCTGAGCATCAACAGGTGGGGACTGTGGAGAGCGGTGAGTGCAGTGAACTCGCCGTCTGAGAATAGCCAGTGACTCGTGCTACCTGGCAACTTCTACTGTACAGGTTCTACTGTACAGTACTATTTTAATTTTTTCCCCCTTTGAATACTCATCGCCCCCAAATTGCCCCCCACTTATTTATTGCCCCCCTGAAAACCCAAATAGCCCACTTGGGGGCGATCGCCCCCCAGGTTGAGAACCACTGACCTAGGCCATTCTCAACACATGCATTTTGATCTTTCAAATTTCATGTATGTATATTTTGAGCAGAAAGAGGGCATACGGTCTGAGGGTGTCTAGGAGGGTGTGGATGGGGGCTAGACATGATGAAAAAGGTTGAGAATCACTACTGTAAGGTACAATATTCATTGTCAGTCTGTATATCAAACTTGCTTGTAAATTTGAGCATCTATCTGATAATTGATGATGGAAAAAAAAGGGGTTAAAAGTAACCCCTTTAGGATTTTTTTAGGTCAGTGTCTAAAAGGGGTATAACTAAATCCTTTAGGGGGTTACTTATATCCCCCTTTTAACAGTAAATTATATGTAACTCCTCAGAGGAAATACATCTAATTTATTGTCATTTTTAAATTTTTTCTCCATCAAACAAAATATATCAACATAGGAAATACTCTAAATAATCACAATTTCCTCTTTAATGAAGAAAGCAAATAGACAAGTATACTCTTTATTAAACTGATGTGTTTTTGTCAGAGAGATCATTTATCATATAAAGCAATATTAAATGTTACTGTCATAATTAGAGGTATCATTTAGTATAAAGGTAAATATAAAATTTCATAAAACATATTAGGTAACACATTTTTAGTAAATCTCAGCATGGTGAATGTATCTTAATGATTTCAAAAATGTCAATATCTCATGTAATCTCTACTTATAAATGATGTAAAACTTGTTTCACTAAAATAATTTTATCATTTAGAAAAAAGACGACTGAAGTCAAAAAAATATTCCGACGAGGATGATGATGATGATTCATTTAGCGAAGGAAAATTTGAGGAAGAAAGGCCCGAACTGCGAAGCAGTAAAAGGCGATGTATGATTTGTATTTGATTTATTTTTTAGATATTATTTCTTTTTATCAACGATACATTTGTGTTTGACAGAAATTAATTAGAGTATTTTTATATTTTCTAGCAGCAAATTGCAGCAGTCGGTGATTGATCTGATGTATGACAAATTTTTGAAGCATGATCAAGAAAATTTTTATTATCTGTATATAACTCCAAAAATTGCCTTACTGTGTATTTTTGGATAAAGTAAAATCATTTGATTTGTTTATTATCTTTTCTTTGCTTATATATGTGTGTGTGCATGTACCTGTATGTGTGTAGCGAGGCCTCATATTTACATCAGTTGCATATTTTTAATGTCAGACATTAAATTTTACTATTCATTTAATTTTTCCTATTTTTTTTCTTTCAAGTTAAATTTTTTAATCAAGTATTTCATTTATTAAATTTTTTATTTTTGTTTTAATTTAATTTTCTTTGAAAGTTTTACTTATGCATATACACTATCTACCAATAAGTATTTGGACACCTCTGATAGAAAAGAAAAACAAAATTTATTCATATTCAATAGTTGGTAGAGCCTCAACGAGAGGCAATTACAGCCTCAACCCTCCAGGGCATGCTTTTCACAAGTCCTTGTATGGTGGTTAGTGGTATTTTCTTCCACACGGCTTAAAGAAGACATGTTAAGTTCCTTCACTGATTTTGGACAGTTTTTTCACCCCTTAAAGCGTCAATCCAACTTGTCCCAGAGGTTTTCGATAGGGTTCAGGTCTGGGCTCTGGGCAGGCCAGTCCATTCGGCTAACCCCATTGTCACCATACCAATCCATGGTGGACCTCGCAACATGACAGCTGGCGTTGTCGTCCTGGAAGTAACGGGTCCAATCCGTAAAACTGCTAAAACGTAGGAAGCACATTGTCATCCACAATAGTGTAGTAGGCGTAAGCGTTGAGCATACCATGAATTGGCACCAAGGGTTCCAGTACATACCAGGAGAAACACTTCCAGACCATAATTCCTCCTCCACCGAACTGTACGCTTTGCACAAGGCCTTCTGGCAGGAGGCGTTCTCCAGGTAGACGCCATGCCCTACCATCCGAACGGTAGAGGGTGCGCTCCAGAGAACCCGTTTCCACTGATCTACGGTCCACTTTCGACGTGCTTTGCACCATATTAACCGGGCAGCGCGTTTGGACTGTAATCAAGTCATGGGTGGCAGCACGACCATGAAAACCAAGGAGATGTGTTTCTTTACGGATGGTATTCATCAAAACAACACTCCCGTACGCCTGTTGAAACTCCTGGAGTATGTGGGCCATCGGTTGGGTGCCGTTCTTCCGAATTTCTCTGGACAGCTTCCGTCGGTCTTTTTCTCCCAGTTTCGTGGTTCTGCCGACTCGAGGCACATTCCGACAATCGTCGCTCACCTTCCACTTCTAAATCACATAGGCCACTGTCGATTTTGGGTAATTCAGCTCGCTAGATATGTGCCTTAAGGATCGACCATTTCTGTGATACCCGACGATCACACCTTTCTCGAAATCGGATAACTCGGCACTTCGTGGCATCTTGCATGCGACTACTGCCAATGTTGTTTCCTACACGATATTTAACGGCGGAGGGCGTGACGTATATCAGGACCGCAGATATCGTCATTTGTCTACCAATCACTTATTGGAAGATAGTGTATTTGCATATACATGCTTGATTTTAGTTAAGGCATTGTTTTGAGCATTTAAACATTTTCTTTGAAAGTTTTACAAATGCATACTTACTCTGCCAATTTATGAATATGTTTAGATTATGATCCAATCATATGTTTTAAAGTGAACTATCTATATTTGTCATTTATATTCTTGTGTGTGGACACAGCATGAGATTGAGAGACTCCAAAAGGAACACAAGGTATCGAAGTTGATATACCGTATTTTCCGGTGTATAAAGCGCACCTATAATTTTAAATTACATTTTTAAATTTTTAGGCATATTCTCCGCATAACGCGCACCCATTTCTTGACGAAGAAACCTGAACTGTAAATGTGCCATCATCTTATCTTTTGAAGCCTTTCATTCGAAGGATTTTCCCAGGCTTTCGAACAATTGTATACTGAATTGACAAGCGATAAGGGGAACAAAATGTGTGTGGGGAAAATGCTTGAGGGAGTAAATAATTCCTGGTGCCTTAAAGAATCGAGTCTTTTAGTTTGGGACATGTTCAGATCACTTCTAACGGATAATACAAAGAAATTGTTGAAAGAGTGTAACACAGACATAGCAGTTATTCCAGGCAGATTAACGCCATTAGTTCAGCTTTTAAATGTGTGTATCAATAAACCATTCAAAGGAAATTTAAAACGACAGTGGAACACGTGGATATTTGAAGGTGAAAAAACATTTACAGCAGGAGGCCAAATGCGTCATGCCAATCTAGAAATAGTGTGTGAGTGGATAATAAAAGCATGGAATGAAATAAAAACTGACATGATTCAAAAGTCATTTAAAAAATGTAATATATCTAACAATCTAGGTGCAACGGAAGATGATTATTTATTCGTGGATCAGAGTAACAGTAGTGGTAAAGCGGAAACAGAATTTCGAAGATGTGCCTGAAGATATAACGGAAGACGAATATGACGAACTATTCATGTTATCCGATAATTAAAATTTTTAAATTCATAAAATGTGTCATTTCTTTTAAATAAACAGCATTTAGGTACATGCAGAAATCTAATTTTTTTTTATGTTCATCTTTTCCTTATTTTTAAATCTATCAATTTTATATCCGGCGTATAACGCGCACCCGTATATTTCAATCTTATTTTTTTGTATTAAAAGTGCGCTTTATACACCGGAAAATACGGTAATAAAACTCACTCGCATTTTATTTTACACTTAAAGGGTCACTTTATCAACGGCATTTTAGAAGCCTTCTGAGGGCTGTTGCTTTGAAGTTGCAGAAGTAATTGGAGACTTATAAAAACAATAAGGATAAACTACTGGAACTTTCTAGCATTTCGAGATAGTTTTGAAACTAGACCTACAGGGAAAAAAATGCCCAAATCGGCTGATTTAAATGACAAAAGTTTAATCACATTTTACGGGATATCCAAACTGATTGCCAAGGAAGGAAAACCACACAGGGTAATCTGATTTTGCCAGCGGTATCTGTTAATAAAATCATCAGTATTCTAAAGCAGGGCCGCCCAGAGGGGGGGGGGGCAACTGGGGCACTTTGCCCCAGGTCCCCAACTGCCGGAGGGGCCCCAAAAAATTATAAAAAAAATATTAGACTTCCTCCGAAAGAAAATTCTGAAACTTGTACCGTACTTCAAAATTCAAAATAATCTCCTAAAAAAAGGGCCCCCCCCAAAAAAAAAAATAAAAATAAATTATTCGATTAATCAGATTTCTTGGGGCCCCCAACAGAAGTTTGCCCCAGGCCCCGTAAAGTCTCTGGGTGGCCCTGTTCTAAAGGCTCGTGATATTAATGAGTGCATCCTTTTCAGCTATTCATTGGTGTAATGTTTCCACAGCTTTGGGATGAAGCAAAATTATTTTTTATGGCATTTCTTCCTATTTGGTAGAATCAGTAAGATACGGGTCAGTCGGGTGAGTTTTTAACCTAGCCAAACGCGGAATCGTCTTAACATATTGGACAGAGATATCTTCGGCTATCCCTCATAGTAATAGAACTAGATGTATTTTTATTTATTTTTTATTTCCAGTCGCAAGCAATAAACAAAAACGAGAAGAAAATCGTGCAAGAAAACAAACAGCAAAAAAGTAAAACGGAGAAGGAAACTGGAACGTATCAATTGCTCAATGCTCTTGCTTCCCAATATCGATTGCAGAGATCTCGAGCCAACAGTGCCTTACAGGTCTGGAGATGGGAAATGTCCATAACTTGTGGTTTACCACAAATAGTGTAGAAAGGACTCTTGCATTTTCAAGCCGCTCAGATGTTTAGCCAAACATTCGTGACCAGTTAAATGCCGGATCAGGGCTACCTAATCCTTCCTTGGAAAATCTGGAATGTATGCACTATTAACAACCCATAACATATTAGTATTTCTGGCAGTCAATTCTTGATAAAATAGGCCTTCCGATTTCTTTCGAATAAATAGCCTAATAAAATTATATGCGATTGGCCTACACGGGTTCTGCATAACTGCAACTCCTTTCTTTTCCAATCCGCCTTCGAGGTCATTTCCTGTTGATTCCTCAGTGTGCTGGAATCCACTATAAAACAGCTCTGACGTTTTGTGACGACAGTATATGAAAAAAAGGACTGACACTCGAGAATTTCACTGGTTTTGTAGTATTCCATAGAGACAATGGATAGAACCAGATATAGAAAGGTTTATTTCTGGTCATCGAGCACAAATATTACATTGGACGAAAAATACTCGAAGCATAAATTTTGCTTAAGTGGAGGCACTTGTTGTCAAACATTCGTCTATACTACGCCGCAGTTTACTGTAGACGTTTTATTATGGGGGCACCATATAGGCGGACAGCATTACCCCCTATGAAGGGACAACACAAACGAAGGTATTTTTCGTGGCGCGACGCTGGGATTCGATTCGAGCACCATCAGCACCGAAAACCAGCGCGCGGTTCCACAGGGCTGCCGCAAGCCCCGCATAAATGTTTATGTTATTTTGTATTTTGAATAAATTATAAAAAATATAAATAAAACATATTTTCTTTGCAAACGAAACGGTTGAATAGAGCTACCTTTCTCCCAGTAGGGGGGGAGGGGGAGGGACCACGGTCGGAAAAAAGTTAAGAATCTGGCTTAGCTGGCATTATGGTGCCTAGATCGAACAACTGACATTGCAACAAAGAACGCGAATATATCACGTACATTATAGATTTTTCATCATTAATGCCATTCTGTCTAACTTCGGAAATACATCGACCAATACGGATAACCATATACGATAAACTTCTGTAGGACAAAAATAAATTCAGTTGAAATGTAATTGATCTTGTTAGTCAATTCAACGAAACCTTAAAAGTTGAAAACTCTAATCATGTGATATGAGAAATATGTCCATTTAAGATTGCCGCAAGGGCAAAGTAAACTTATTTTTACAACCTTTGGGCAGTTAGTTGCACGCAGCTTGTCACATCTTAACTCATGCAGAAACGTAAAGCAAAACGTTTGTTGTTGAAAGCAAACGATAACTGAAATTCCCATGAAAATGCATGCCAGAGCTCCACGTATTATGTCGTGGATAGTATCCATTTCCGATCGATAGTTTATCACGTGGTTGTATCAAACTCCTTTATGGATATTTCTTTGTCAAAATAAAACAAAACAGGACTAGACATGCCTTTTTTGAGGGAAAAGATCTCTTAAATCTTTTGAATAAGGCAGTATATATCAACTCTTACAAAAATCGAAGGGCTTAACGGTTTTTGTAAAATGCCTGGATTCCTAAAATAGATATGGAAATGCATGCCTGAACTAAAGGGTAGTTTCATGGAACGTTACTTATGCAACCGCGTGAAAAAGTGGCAGAAAATGGGTGGCTAAAGTTTTACACGTGGAGCTCTGTATGTATTTCTATAAAAGTTTTGGTAATCTACGTGGTTAACTACCAACGCTTCCCGTTTTTGCCCTACGTCCTTCGTTTTTGCCCGAGTTGAGAAGCGACATGCTTCGTGCTACTACTTTATTGAGCCATTGAAAGCTGAAGACTACAGAGCTCCATGTGTAAAACGAATTGCGTTTATCTTCTGACCTTCGTTTATCACGTATTTGTATCGGTAACGTTGAATCTAGAATGGACAAAAACACTCAGCTTTTTAAAAGCCAGAATGAAAATTCAAATCTGCAATTTTTCACTTTCGGATTTTTAGAAGCTGTGTGTTTCTATTAAACTTTCTCCTCAAGTTGCTAGTTATTTGAATGAATACTTTGAACTGAAATGCTTATATACATACTTTAAATATTAATGCATCTTATGTGGAATGAATATAACACGGATGTTTTAGAGTGGAATGAAATGTTTTTTGATGTAATCAATTTTAATTTTTGATACAAACAATCTAATATTTATTTTTACATATATATTTTGTAATTTGATAGTGACGTTCTTGTTTGTCGTTTAGAAAACTTAATTCTTTCAATCAAATAAAGTTTAACGCGGGGCGATGAAAATTTACTTTGAAAGGGGAAAAAAAATCCTTTTCAAGAAAAACGTTTTACAACTCCATATGATTTATTTTGGCCAGGTAAAAGAAGAATATGAAAATTCTTCGGTGAGATGTGGAATCTGTGGATTTAACATTTAGGAAATATTTATCTAATTAAAAAAAATTGTAATGTCAAGAATCGAGGAATTGTGATATTACGTTTCTTCACAATCCCCTTTCTTCATGAGTGAGGAAACTTCAGAAAGCTCTGATTCTGTTACATCTGACAGGACTGCAAACAGGACTGATGGTTCAGAAGTTTGCAGTTTACCTATTGACAGAACTAACCTTCGGACAATTTTGAGTCGTCTTCGTACTGATCAGTCACAGACAGTTTTAAGACCACGTTTGGTAGGGGGAGTTGAAAATTCTAATCAACCCGAGCCACAAGTAGAAAAAAAAATGATTAGTGAAACCGAGTTGGTGGTCACCTGCATTGGATTTTCTGTTGGAATAGGGAACATCTGGAGATTCCCGTATTTGGCTTTCAAAAATGGAGGAGGTAAGAAAAATATTTAATATATACATTTTTAAATTTTGTGGTAAACTTAAATTGGTAGGACTGCAGTTTAGGGTGCCCCTTGTTTTTTGGCGCCAATTGTGCCAACGTGTCATTTAGGTTGGCAGTTAAGTTTTAACATTCCATCGTGATATATGCGTCACGAAATAATCACATGACAAACACGTCAGAAATTTGCAGTAGTAACACATTGGCGCATGACTGAGAAAACTCGCACACTTGGCATTTATTAAGACAGAGAAAGAACCAATTTCCGGGGGCACCTCCAGTGCAGTAAAAATGCACTTCGAGGTGCCCCTTGTTTTTTGACGATAAACATCCACAAAAGCAATGCAAATGCAATAAAATCATAAACTATGAGTATTAAAATAGTAAAAAACACAATATAGAAAACTTTTATACACAATTGCATTGTACCAAATTTTTACATTTGTAAACGTATGGAGTACAATATTTTAAAGTATCAAACACATTCTGAAACTTAAGACAGAAAATATGGGTATTTACTTTAGGCAGAACTAGCTTTGTCTTACAACAGCGGTATAAATAAATGTTTAACACAATGTATGAAGTCAATAAATTAGAAGAAGCAAAAATGAAATAAATTAGAAGCTTTCCATTCATAGCTTGGTAGAATTTTGTAAAAATGCTCTTCGGGGTAACCCTTTTCTTTTTTGGCGCCAATAGTGCAACCATGCCATTTAAGATTGCGGTGGTAAACATCCATCGTGATATTTGCGTCACAAAATAATCACATGACAAACACGTCAGAAATTTGCAAGAGTAACAACATTGGCGCACAAGTGAAAAAACTCGCTCACTTGGCAACCAAATTCCCTGGCACTATTGGCGCAAAAAAAAAAAAAAAAAAAAAAAAAAAAAAAAAAAACAAGGGGCACCCTAAACTGCAGTCCTACCCTTAAATTTAGTTAAATTTAACAGTATAAGTCATCGATTCGGGCTTTGCTAAAAACAAGATTTCTTGTGAAAATGCGGTTTTAGTTTCCCAATTATTTTAAAAAAAGTGCTGATGATCCAGAGAATTCAAAACTTCAGTTTATGATCCATATACCTCTATATACCAAACTATTAAATAACTGCGAAATCTGGAGCCACTCACCGAGGAACTTGTTTTCATGGGTTGCTATCCATTTGATGTTTTATATAAAATGATGAGAAAAAAATATTGTAATTTCATTGCCTCTTATTGATAGTATCATTTAAAATAAGTATTTCCTGATTTGTATATAGTTTTTTGATGATTTGTTTTAAGTCGTTTTGAAACTATTGACGTGTGCAACATGTAATTTATCGTTTTATTTTGGAAAAGTTCTTTGAAACCATGCCAACTTTGACTGTGCACAGTCACTTTGACTGTGTACTTGGTTATCATGATAGCCAAGTTTACCTAGAAAATATTGGTTTAGCAATACTGCTTTGTAAAAAAATTGCACGAGAAGTTGCTGTTGAAATTATTTCAATATATAATATTCATTGTAAAAAAGAGGGTACCTCTTGATTAAGTGCATGCTTTCGGTGACAGTTATGAAAATAAATTGGCGGTAGCCTGCGTCGCGGAGGGAGGAGTACGTATGAACGTAGAATACGTCTTGGAGTTGTGGGGATTCAGAAATGAAAAGACTGATACCTCTTGGGAACAGATGTGTTACACGCACTGCCCTTGTCGCCAAAAATTTTTGGCGCCAACTTGTCGCCAACAACCCCCCCCCCCCCCGCCAAAAAAAGTCAGTATAATGCAACTAATAATTACTCATGAGTCGCCTGCATTGGCGACAGGTCACTGGAATGGGAAATTAACCGGCTTTTCCACGCCAAGAGATTGATGATGGGAAAGTACCGAAATTTCTTTTGTCGCTAAACAAGCAGAAAAAATATGTCGGGTTACTTTTGTAAAATGGAGTTGCGAACACTTTCTAGTAAAGATTTCGAGGCATACAAGGCACGAATTTCAGAGATTTCCTCAGAAATTTCTGTTGTAGCTCATTTTGATAATTTTAAGCTGTTTTCTTTACCTATGGCAGGGGTAGGCAACCTTTTTGAGAGTGCGTGCCAAAATCTGCCAAATCTCTGACAAAAAAAATTTCCACGTGCCAACCAAAATTTCTTTAGCACATATTATTTTATTTCTTTATATTTGATTTGTAAGTGATTATGCAAATCGTAAAACTGACTGAATGAAAAAAATTATGACAGGTCTTAACGAAAAAGATTTTTGAGGATACTTTTTATCAGCCTGTAAAAATAATTTTAACTGTCATACGTATCCACACAATTTAAAGACACTATTATCAGCAACAACACAAAAAGTTAACACTAACTGTCACTTGTTTTCGATTAAGCAGTCATTATTTTTTTTCATTTACTAGGGGCTTCACCCCTAGGCTCGCCACGCTCGCTCCTCTGTTACGCCTAATAACGAGATACATAGGGGTGATTCTCGGGCAATGTAACAGCTTCCATCCATTTACTGTTGTCACCCTTAATGCGAAGGGCGTTTCAACACTGTTGAATTATCAGCTTTAAAATTCAATTATTTATATCGAAAATTTAAGATATAGACTTGAAATGAAGTTTATATGAATAAGAAAGCTTTCAGCTTCCAGATGATGTAAATATTTTCTTAGTAAGATAAAAACTCGAGGAGCATCGATATTATATCCACATAGTGGACGATATTTCTTGAAAAACTGTGTTTCATTTTTTGATGAAAATATTAGTCTGTTTCAAAATATTTTTAAACAAATGAGGTCTAGTTTGAAAGAGAAATGTCTGTAGTCTTAGACTGTAAAAAGATCAAAATTCTACGATCATTTTTTTGGCGAGTTATTGTAATCTGAAGATGAAAAAGTCAATATTTTCCCACAAAACATAAAATAAAAAAAAACTTAAAGTCCGACGAAGATGAGACATGTCTTACTTTGTTCCCCACATTTTTCTGCATCTATTGGTATCGGTCTCAACCCCATACCCCCAGCGGTTTCGGAGGAGATAACGTGATAAGCTTTTGACAGCGGCGGCAGCGGGAGTTACTTTTTTTTAGAATAGAGAGATAGAGAGATACATTTGTATGACTAAAACACAGTAAAAGGTTATTACAGATAATCTTTTGCTGATTTTAAATCCCTTATAAATGATGTATAAGAAAAGAAAATATATTTTTTTACCTTCCAAACTACATTTAAACAACTCCAAACCTTTGAAAATTTCAAAAGCAAAACATCAGATAAAACTAGAGACAGAAAACTTGTTGACTCTTTTTATATATTACACTTCTAGTTTCATCCGCCAGGCTACTCCTGTTACGAGACTTAACAAAGTCAACATAAGGACAAAGATTCACATAAGTCCTTAATACTTCGTTTTCCGCATTTTTCTCTGTTACTCCCATCTCTAATCGCTTCTTTTCAATATTTTCCAAGTCAGCTCTAGGGTCAACAAATTTCTGCTTCCAAATTGAGCTACTTTGAAATTCAGTAAACTGCATTTCAAAATCATCCATGTCTTTCTATGAAAATATTTGCAAGTTTAGTTCCTCCAGTTTGATACTGTCTGGAAACTTAATGAATTTTGCCTCCTCTTCCAGTTTTCTGAATTTAGAAAAGCTTGTAACGAACTGCCCAAGAGTTGACACCTAACGTTTACAAACAGCTTTTGAAGACATTGTTGATCTGTTCCGTCATCTTTTGGGACATCATTGATGTACCTTTTTAAGTTTGGGAAGTATCTAAATCTATCATTATCTACACCCCTCTTAAAAACTTCTAGTTTCATTTCAAAATCTTTTATGTAACCAAACATAACATCAACTGTCTTACCAGAGCCCCGTAACTTAAAATTCAATTCATTTAAATGTCCACAAAAATCTGCAAAAAACATCAGTTTACAAAACCACGTGATGTCAGACAATTCTTTGTAAGACACTTGTTGGTCATTCAAAAAGAGATTAATCTTATCTCAGCATTCAACAAATCGCTTCAGAATCAAAACTCGGCTAAGCCAACGGTCATTGTTGTACAATTTCAGTCCTTTATACACGGAATCTACCTCATTCAGTAGAATTTGAAATTGTTTTTCATTTAAAACCGAAGCAAAAATGTAATTAACAACCTTGGTAACTGTTTTCATCAATTCCTGAAGTTCCTTTAGGCCAGCTTTTGCACATAAAGCATCCTCATGTATGATGCAATGAAAACCCATCAGTGGATGATCAATATCTTTTACAAACAGATTTACAAATCCTGCCTTCACACCACTCATGCTGGGGGCGCCATCTGTTGTAGCGGATACTACTTTTGAAATGTCAATATGTCGATTATATAGTTCGTTCACAACTGTATTACACATTTCAGTCCCGGAAGTACGCTCAGGTAGTGTTAAAAAGGTAACCATGTTACAATTAGCACCTGTAGGCTGTTGTTTCAGTCGACAGGTGCTAATTGAAAATAATTTTGGCGAGGACTTGTTTCGCGTGCCAGAAACAAGTCATCGGCGTGCTACGTTTGGCACGGGTTGCCCACCCCTGACCTATGCCATACCTAAGCAATCTGAACTTAAATATTTAAACAGACAATTCATTACTACTATAATAAGAATGAGATTCTGCTGTAAGTGAATATTTTATGAACTGTAGCTCAAATCTGGTTTACTGTAACGAAATTACCTCTTACTTTAATTTTAGGAGCATTTCTCATACCATACGTGATCGTTACACTTCTGATAAGCATTCCTTTGTACTACATGGAACTTGTTATCGGGCAGTGCAGTGGGCTGGATCCAGTAAGAGTTTGGTCTTTATGTCCATTATTCAAAGGTATGATATTAATTTTTGTAATATGACCCGAGGTAGCCCTGTTGTAGCGCGTTGGGCCTCGGACTGAAGGTGCTCAGTTCGAATCCCAACGAACGCTATTAAATATCTTCGTGTCTAAGTCGGATATGGGCAATTTCAATCCGTGGACAGGAAAGCTCTTTTATGAGGTCAGTGGGTGGAAGAATGTACGAGGCCTCCCTCACTGTGGGGGGGGGGTGCTCGATCAAAATTGAGGTGACACCGGGGGGGGGGGCGTCGGTTCATCTATACTGTGCCCCTATGGAAAGCAACCAACGATTCTCATGGAAAGTGCGAATGTCTTCATTGACACGTGTCCCGCATTGGCAAACAACAATTTTTGTGATATATTTTAGTAGGGATTCTTCAGATAGATTCAAGTTTATGATAACCAAGTTACCAAGTACGTATAAGTTTCATTATTTAGCGACGAATAATTGTTAAGTTTAACCGTTTTTAATGACCAACAGTTTCTTGACCAACCCTTAAATATTTTAAAATTTTTTAAATTAAAAAAAATCAATAGCTGTTGGCAAAAGAAACAACGAGAGTAAGACAAGAACTACGTAACTTTTTCGGCTGTTTAACTTCCAATTTGTAATGAGTTCCAATTTGTTTAACTTCCAATCGGTAATGAGTTTGTTTGGTTTTTTGCTTTAGAGTTTTATGTTGGAGCTTGTTTTATCTTGCTTGTAAGCGTAAGACGTAATAAAAAGTTTCCAGAGTACTACTAATTCACTAATCTTAGATATTGCAGTAAAACCTGATGTATACATAAATACTACAATTTGCATACCCAAGTCATCAATCCTTGGACAAATTTTCTCCATAGGTTAACATTGAGGTGAACGAATCTAATAGGGTTAGTACACAGCAGCCAATCGTAGTTCTTTTTTTCTTAGTTCAGTATGTAATATGACTTTATAATTTTTTTTAATTTTTTTTTTTATTAACCATTAGCTTACGGGGCCCATTTTTCCGATTCCCTCTTTAGAACGGAAAAGTTCATACCCCCGTTGTATGAACAGCCAACATTAAGGGGTTTATATATATATATATATATATATATATATATATGTATAAATATATATATGTAATGTATATGTATATGTATGTATATATATGTATAAATATATATATGTAATATATTAAATATTATGCCCTCCGTTCTAGCATTTAAATTCTCTTTCCTAAATCCAATCCCCAGTAACATTACTTTATCGCTTTAAAACCCTTAGCAACAGAACTTCCCATAAATCGCATGCCTTCGCATTTCTACACGTGTATACGTCTGGAGAAAGGCGTGGGTTTGCATCGCGAGCCCCAAATTCTGCTGACACTTCAAAATATAGTTACATGTACCTCGCCTCTCGCGCGTAAGGTTGAAAGCTGATATTCGCTTTCGAGCCGTCTTCTGAAATGGACGGATGCACTTTTGTCACTCTAATAAACGATTCGGCCAGACTGCATCAAAATTTTATTCCTTTCAGGCTGATTCTAGCTCCAGCCATGTAAATATGAGCTAGTTTCTCTTTCAGATTATAATTTAAGGATGTAATGGATGTATTGCATATATATACAGTGGAATCTCGATCTATTGTTTACTATACGATGGATGCGGGAAAACGATAGATGCGGTAACATACAAAAAAATATTAACATACCATAAAGTTTGATATCCCTAAAATATATTTACTCACATACATGAATGCATACATACCTGTAGTGTAATTGAAGATAAAATTACAATGTTGTACTGAAATCCAATATAATAATAATAAAAAAAGAAATACACGTAGATACAGAGGAATTTTGATTGAAATAAAAGTCTTTAATCTTCGTTTCGTCTTTAATCTTTCGTAATCGTCTTTAATCTTTTTTTGGTGGTTTTCTCTCTACAAGTAAAAAATATTTTTTCTGTGTTGCAAATTGTATTCTTTTTGGTATGTGTTATTGTGTGACTGTATAAGGATGCGGCAGCCGTGAATCGTGTGTAACTAGAACCATTCCATAGCACTGTATGGGGTCCGAGATAAGACCACCAGGAAGTTCTGTCTTCCGGATGAAACCCTCATCGGCCAGTGTAGACTGCAGCAATCAGAAACTTCTCACACCCTAGACCAAACACCAGGGCGCCTCCATCCCAAGGCCAACAGAAAAAGCCAGAGGGCAGCAGGAACCGCTCAGGTCGGCTGACTGTGAGCCTTTGCTGAAAAGAACAGAAATGTTGAATAATCGGAGAATTTGGAATGAGTTGCCGAAAATAGGGGCTAAAGAATTAAGGAACACTAACGATGAACAAATAATAGGAGTGTCACGATAACGCGAAACCAGGCTAAACGGGAGAGAACAAAACTACGAGAGCTTGCATCTCAAATGTTCTGCTAATTTTTTAATTAGAACGTCATTCTAACTTTATCCAGACATTTATATTTCAGGTTCAGTTATTATGAAAAAACGATCGATCCGAGAAATTAATATAAAGCTGCGATATTCTGAACGAATATTGGAAGCGATGGATCGAGGAACGATTCATGCGGTCTGCTTTTGCTTGTTTTCTATGGAATTTATTCGGGACTCGATGAAATAAACGATACATACGGGAAAATGATAAATCGGGGAACGATCGATCGAGATTCCACTGTATATATATATATATATATATATATATATATATATATATATATATATATATATATATATATATATATATATATATATTTATATATATATATTGTAGCGTACTGGAAATATGGTCTTATTTTTTCCCCGAGACCCCACAAGAGCTTAAAACACAGCTGCGTATTTTTCAAGGAATGTGTTGCTCGGTTCCACCAGTTCGGAACACGTGGGGGGATAAAAAAACGTTTTCCCCACAGATCAGATAGTAAAGCTGTCATCCTAACGTTTCTGCAAGGTAATAAAGTTCGGCGTCTACGAAGAAAGTGTCACGAACCTTTGCCGACCCCCTCGCTGAGAGAGAGACGCTAGAGAACGCGGCCTGTGCGGATGTGTGTTTTAGGCTCCGTACGTTGTGAATCTGCACGGGATTTTAATTAAATATCTTGCACTGTTTAAATGTTAATTTTTTTGTTAATAAATTGTTGAGTTTTTGTTTTAAAAATTTGGCCTTCGTTTGTTGATTAGAACTCTGTCTTTCTTTGTTATGGATCCCATGGTAGTAATTTTTAGCAACGCCACAGAGAGAATAGCCTTACCTACTTGTCGTGACGCTACAATATATATATATATATATATACTTGGGATACATGCTATCCCACCCCGTAAGGAAAAGGTTAACATTAATTATTATAAACATTTCAATACATCTCTTTCTTCTAGGATTGGGGATCACTATTATACTTAGCACTGTAACCATCCAGTTGTACTACAATGTAATCTTGTCATACGCTTTTTTTTACCTTCTCCAAACATTTCGTTATGAGTTGCCGTGGTCTGGATGTTTCAAATGGTGGGGAGCAGATGAGAATTGCCATAGAATGGAAGATGGAGTAAGTATTATTCAATTATATTTATATTCAAAGAAAATGAGGGTCAGTTTACATACGATTTACTGTGCAATCTATATACGTATTTAAGTTGCTAGGCCGATTCTTTGGGTGAGAGAAAACTACTGCATCAATTTACTTCATTTTGGTCTTAATTGAAGGATTTTAATCTATAGATGTGTCAAATTTGGTTTTAGTAACAGAAATTTCTATTAATTAGAGATAATTTACAATTAAAAAGTTCTTTATGCGCATGCTCAGTAGCATGTTTAAATCTGGCTTTAGATACTCACTAAGCACGAGGCCGTATAAACTTATTAATTTGTCACTGCACATGCTCAGTGACATGTTTAAATCTGGCTTTAGATACTTACTAAGCTAGAGGCCGCATAAAATTTGTTATTCCGAATTAATTTGTTTATTCCGAGGAATCTGCCTAGCTCTCTCTCATTTTTATTTTTGAAAATGTTTGTGAGATATAGAATTAAACCTGACGGAAATTGTTTATTTCGCGCTGTCGACTAACCATGTTTCTTTTTTTTATTGGGTTCAATAGTAATTTTTTGAAGTGTATTTCTCTTCTTGATATTATGATTTTCAACATTTGAGAATGATATGTTGAGTATAATTTGTGTATTAGAACATTTATTTACTATCCAGCCGTCGTGTTTTGACGGGTACCAACTAGTGAACATTTAAGATGTATTCTAAAATGCAAAGTATTTTGAAGAAGAATAACATTCCTTAAAGAATTATCTATACATCGTTAAAAATATTGTTATGACTAGAATATAATTGTTTTTAAGGTGTAAAATGTTAGTTTCATAAAATAAAATGTGGTGAAATGGAATACATTTTTACGTGAAGTGTTGCCACAAAAAATTTCTTTATAAAACTTAAAATATCTTCAATCAAGATTAGTTTTGAAAACTGAAATAAGATAGACTTAAGGCCTATTCACACTGCGTCCGTCAGCGTCAGCAGGGCCTGTTCACATAGAATCCGTAAGCGTCAGCGTTACTCGTAATGAAATATATTTAACCAATTGCAAACCTCCAAACGATTAGATATGAAATTGTTAAGGCCTGTGATTAGTTTAAAATATGTCAATACGAGTAACGCTGACGCTGACGGATTCTATGTGAACAGGCTCTTACTCGTATTGACATATTTTAAACCAATCACAGACCTTAACGATTTCGTGGCTAATCGTTTGGTGGCTTGTAATTGGTTAAATATATTTCAATACGAGTAACGCTGACGCCGACGGACACAACGCGTCCGTCGGACACACGGCTCCTTACTCATCCATCATAATCACAATATATACTGGAATTCACGCAACCAAATCGTCTTGATTTCTTATAACTACTAAGAAAATATATATATTTCAGGAATAGTATAAATCATTAATTGCATACATACAAAAAATTAAAATTTTACTAAGCTTAAAAAGAATAATCACGTGGGATTTAAAGCAAAATTTTTGTCGTGCCATAAAATCGGACCAGTATCAGCTAAAAAAATGCGCTGGAGAACACATAAAAATTGGGAAGACTTTCAGAAGCTCAATTGTTGTAATTATGTAGAAAAAAACATCAACTTTTGGCCATGTAACATTATTAACACCTTTTTATCTTCCCATTTGAAAATGGCAATTTTCGATGTTGAAGAGGGTGAGGACGTTGTATGTATTAGTTTGGGGAAGCGAAAGAGGCAACACTATTTGAGAAATTTTCACACGCAGTACGACAGAGGACCTCATAGAAGAGTCAAATCTGCACATTGCAGAGGAATGCCGTGGAGACATGCAATGTTTTGATAGAAGCCGTAAAAGGTTAACCACACGTGCTTCCGATGAAATTAAATTAGAAAAAGAAATTAAGTTACGCCATGTTATGCCTGCTCTGTTGCAGAAATTTGACATCGGGAGTTTCCGAAGTCTATTTTGACTTTTTTTCCAGCAATTCAACAAAATAAACTAGGAATACAGAAAGAACCACATGTGCATATTGGGATTATAACGAACTCTAAGTACGAAGACAAAGTTGTTAGACGTAGGATTTTAAAAGATCTGATAAAATGAACGAAATTTTTCAGTTTGCTTCCGAAATATACACTGCTGGCCACTGTAAATGCAACACCCTGTAGGAAACATGCAAATAACATGAAATTTACAACATGCATTAGCGGAGGTGAGATATGCAAATGATCAGAATTTCAGCTCAGACGTACATCACGCGCGCCTGTGGCGCCACTTCAAAGCGCTATTTAAGGCTTGGAGATTTCGACGATTTCAAGTTCGGCAATTGTGTTTTTCTTGTGGTTTTTCAAAAAAAAAACGATCAATTATGCCTCGTCGAAAACAGCGATCATCTTTTGATCAAGTATCGGAGTTCGACAGAGGAAGGATAGTGGCCTACCGAGATTGTGGATTATCTTTCAGGGAAATCGGTAGTCGTGTTGGACGAAACCAAACAACTGTAATGCGGATATGTGATCGTTGGATGCAGGAGGGTACGACGGACCGGCGTGTTCGATCGCATCCACCTCAGCGCACCACTTCACGTGATGACAGGCAAATTGTGCGCATGGCAGTGACGGATCGCTCAGTCACATCACGAACCATAGCACACCACATGCAGTCTGTAACGCATCATCCAGTGTCTGCGCGTACCATTCGACGCCGTTTACAGCAGAGTGGTCTGTCCGCAAGACGTCCATTGCTTTGTCTACCCTTGACGCAGAACCACAGACGTCTCCGCCGCCAATGGTGCGATGACAGAAGGATGTGGACGGCAGAATGGAATGAAATTGTCTTTACTGACGAGTCACGCTTCTGTCTGCAACACCACGATGGTCGCATTCGAGTCTGGAGACACCGTGAAGAGAAGATGCTGAACAGCTGCGTTATGCACCGCCACACTGGTCCTGCACCGGGTATTATGGTATGGGGCGGTATTGGATATCACTCTCGCACACCTCTAGTACGCATTGCCGGTACTTTAAACAGCCAGCGCTACATCTCCGAGGTGTTGGAGCCAGTTGTCCTTCCTTACCTTCAGGGCTTGCCCACAGCCATATTTCAACAGGATAATGCGCGACCACACGTGGCACGCATTGTCCAACGGTTCTTCGTCAATCGCCAGATTGAATTGCTTCCCTGGCCGCCTCGCTCTCCGGATCTTTCGCCGATAGAAAACATGTGGTCCATGGTTGCTCTACGATTGACCCAGATTCCATCCCCAGCTGCCACAGCAGATCAACTTTGGCAACGTGTGGAAGCTGCTTGGTCTGCTGTACCCCAAGAACTCATCCAAAGTCTCTTTGAATCAATGCCGATGCGTGTGGCAGCGGTGATCTCCAACAATGGCGGCTACTCTGGCTACTGATTTTGGCAGGAACCACACTTCACAGAAGTCTATAAATTTAATCATTTGATACTTGGTCAACATGTTATCTACAAAATGAATTTTGTTGTGATATCTCTTGTCTTTCTTGGTGTTGCAATTTGGGTGGCCAGCAGTGTATATTGCTTCAAAGGAACCACTTTAGTGTTTTAGAGCAATCTGAGACGGTGTTTGCTTGTTGTAACAGTCATAACCAATTCACAAGCACAAAATATGAACGATAAGGCTCGTGTGCACCGAGCCTAATAACGTTGTATTACGGTAATACGCATACGATTACAACAAAAGCAAACGGAAACTAAAACGTAAGATCATCTTTTTACTTAGTCCCCATTTCGCACGTAAATTTGTATTCTAGAGCAAAGCATGTCTTTCGAGGTCAGATTATTGCACCTTTTGATAATTTGGATCTTTCTGCAGAGTGCTATTGTTTTATTTTGAATCTTATTCAATTAATGAGGTTATAGATATATGTAGATGGACTATCAATCATAATTTTCCCCCAATCGAGTGAGGGCCCGAGGTAGCCTAATGGTAGCGCGTCGGCTTTCGGTGCTGAGAGTGCTCGGATCGAATCCTGGCAAGCGCCATTAAATACCTTCATGTCTAGGCTGGATATGGGCACGTTAAATTCGTAGACCGGAAAGTCCTTCTTTGTAGTCAGTGGGTAGGGAAGGCACGATCCCCCTGGTGGTGCTCGGTCAAAATTCAGGTTGCACCTGGCTGTCTGACTCCGACCCTTGTGGTGCCATTATAAACCGGAGCCACACCCCTCAGCCCGTTAGTCTGTAAGGACCTGGTCTGGAATATTTCCAGCCAGGGAACATTAGAAACAACAGCAACAACAATCGAGAGATCTCCGAGTTAACGTAAACAGTTTATTAAGTACATCTTTCAGGTAAAAAAAGAGCCAAATTATTTATGATTTATTTTAACATCCTTCCTATAGATCGTTCCGTGCAAAGTTTTATTATTAAGATCCTCCAACTGTACAAATAACACTGAAGTACCTGGCAAACAGTTTTGGAGGTGAGATCATATTTAGATTTCTCAAGTGTCATACATTGTTATTTCTTAATGTATTAAAATTGCATGTCTAACAGATAATTTTTCGAATTAGTTTTTTTTCCGCATATGAAATAATAATGTAACAGGTTGATTACCTGCAATCAGTTAGCTTTAAAAAAAATTCCAAATTTTTGAACAGTAAAATTTCAAGCCTTTCGTAGATTCCCTATGTAACGATTATTTCTTTCGTTGCCTTGGAAAAGCTAGTGGAGCCAAGTCCTCTCATACAGATATAGAATTCATAGGTATTTTAAACAGAGTCATACATTGGGATTGTTATCGGAACATTAATTATTAAAGTTTTTTTACTATACGATTTATAAGACACTCGTCTGATACGGGGAAAAAACTTTCTAACAAAAATTTTAAACCCTTTCCTTTAATTGCAGCAAAAGAAGAAAACATTATTTAACTTAACAGTACATTATTTAAGCGCACATTACTATCATAGTCCCCATTTCCTTAGTTGAAAAAAAATGAGAATTAAAAAAAAAAAAAAAGCAAGTTTTGGCAAATTACTATTGCAAGTTGGAGAGACTAAGATGAAGAAACCTCCTTTCAGCTCACTCAAACTTTCATGGACATTTTACAGAAGGTCGTTCGCACTTTATGGAAACAATTTTGATAATTAAGTTTTACGTATAAATGTCAAATTTTTTGCGGGGATTTGCTTCTATCTGATAGCCATTGTTCTTGACAAAAGCTATAGCTCGAATTTTCCACGAAAGTAAACTTTTTCTTAATACTGGCATGTCAAATTTACCCCATTCCTCTCCGATCGTTTTCCAAAGTCCGTTCAGTGTTCTTTCATGCCGTTTTCTCAAGGCTCGTTTTAATAAAACGAAAGAGCAAAAGTCCACTGGAGAAGCGTCAAGGGATTTTACAGGTATTTCATTGAATGGGATACACTTTATTCCTGTTTCTGATTCTTTCTTTGCTAAATAAGCGGCAGTTGATTTAGACGTGTGACTAGAGGCCTTGTCCATATGAAGCCCAACTTTACCAATGTCCTTTCCATATAACGCCGGAATTTCTTCTTCAAAAATTGGTTCTGAATATTCAGCTGATAGTAGAGTGAATTAATTTTGGCTTTACTTGAGACTTTTTTGATTTTTAATTTGCCGTTGTAACAAAATCTTGCCACTATCATGAACCCCTTTGGGAACTTTTACGTACATTGATGAAGCCATTTCGTACGGTCATTCCCGTCAGTTGAGCAATAGAAAATTGATCTTTTTTATTACAGTCACTTAAATGCACCAATGCCTCATCGATTGTTACCACAAATGTCCATTTTTCAGCAGCTAGGTGCTTTTCATATAATTTTCTACAATTTGTTTTCCTTTCAGCAATATGCTTTGGCAGAAGCAGATAAACTTTAGGTTTAAATATCTTTTTTAACTTCAAATCTTTATGAATGATTTTACTTACAGTGGCAGAAGGCATTCCTAGTTTCGATGCAATGGATCTTTGAGCCGATGGATTTTCTTTTAGGATCAGAGAATTCACTTTCTTGATATTTACCAGCGTTTGAACAATCTTAGGAGGTTTTGCGATCATGTTTTCATTTTTACTTTCAGTTAGACTTTTTTTTCTTTCAAATTTAATGTACTATAAATACCTTTTTTTGAAACGCCATAAACGTGATTTTTACACCGGTTTATAATTTGTTGATACGAATATTTCTCCTCAGAAAGCACAGTTACATAACCTTCGAGCATTCTATCAATTTTAGGAGCCATTTTCAAAATACATCTTTTATTTTACATTCCAATCAAAACAAATTAGTAGCAGACGATTCTTCTGAAGTTGGCAAATTTTTATCTCAAAATGCAAACAACAAAAATAAATTACAAAATCGTTTCCATAAAGTGCGAACGACCTTCTGTAGTAGTGGCATACTCAGTATAAAAATATCTCTAGAGACTTGAAAATGAACTGCCTTTCCTTTTCTACCATTTATCTATCACAGCCTCTTTATATATTTTAATCTGGAGGCATTTGCTACTTGAATCCATGAATCAGGTGTTTGAAGAGGCACCAAGAGCTTTTACCTTTTAAATTTATTTGTCATAAAGAGCAACTACTTAGTTATTATTAAGAAGCCCTCTTTTACCAACCATTTGCAGAATCAAGGAAGGTCCAGGCGCGTTTAGAGGGCCCACCGGGACTTCGAAACTCTTCTCATGATCGTGGAAAGTGTTTAAGAAAATTCGTAGAGGATATTGAGATCCTAAAATTTATTCCATTTGATTAGGCTGGACATTCGAATATCAAAATATTAACAACAATGGCTCTTTTTAAATTTCAGTAGTGAAGTTGAAATAGCTCATTTCATGAAATGGGAGGAATTAGTGTGAGCACGTTTAATGGTTTTAAGCTTTTGAGCTCTATAAGTAAGCAATAGGATTCGATACCCATTACTCTTGTTATCATCCTTCAGGCCCTGATTTTTCATTAGGCCTGATAGGCCTGGGCCTAGGGGCCCCTGAATGTTGGGGGGCCCCCAAAAATTTTAATTTTAAAAGGAAAAAAAGAAAAAATTCCCAATTCAATTTTTTTTTTTACTTTTTTGAATAGCAAGTTTTTTATATATCCTTTCAAATTTGATTCATTGATTGATTGGTTCATCATATGTATAGTTATATGTTTAGTTCATCATATGTATGTTATAGTGTATATAAGGGATTAATAAGTTTTTCTGGTTTCATTGTATTGGTGTTTTAATGATGAAGTTAATATGTTGTATTGCTTTTTGTTATTTGATAATGAACGAAATATGCTTCAAATAGCCAATTCTTGGTAAAATGGTACTTTCACAATGATTCATGATTTATTATTATTTTTTTTTTTTGGTGTGTGTGTGTGTGTGTCAATTTTGGAAATTTTACTCCCACATCAGTGTTAGGGGGCCCCCATCCCGAATTGTGCCTAGTCAAGGATTTTCTTAATCGGGCCCTGTCATCCTTAATATCATCTGAGAATTACAAAGCCTTACGAGAACCTCTATTGTTTTAAACAACTCTTCTTTGACCTCTTGCATCGATAAATCTCAGCACTTAGTCGGCAGTGTGTTTTATAACCTGCCCAGAAGACTGGATGTAAAAACCCACAACGTCTGAGTTTTGAGTCTTCAACATGCCTTGCAGTTCCGAAAGTGTTTTGATTCATAGTTATCTGACCTTCATGAAAATCACTCAGTTTTCTAGTTTTAAATCTAGCCACTTTAACATTTCAAACATTCTGCATTTTTAACACGCGGACCATGTCTAAATTTGATTGCTGCGTAAATTATTTCAGTTATACAGAAGATCGTTCGCACTTTATGGAAACGATTTTGTAATTTATTTTTGTAGTTTGCATTTTGAGATAAACATTTGGCAAATTCAAAATAATCGTCTGCTACTGTTTTGTTTGGATTGGAATGTAAAAAAAAAGATTTATTTTGAAAATGGTTCCTAAAATTGATAGATGGCTCGAAGGTTACGTAACTGCGCTTTCAGAGGAGAAATATTCGTATCAACGATGTCACGTTTGGTTCTTTTGTATTATAGACTTTAGGCGTTGAACAACATAAACATTTATTGAGGATTAGAAAATAAAATATTTATCACAAGAGACTGAGATGCCCTACTCGACGATCTCAGGAGATGCCCTACTCGGCGATCCCAGCAAAGTAAAATTGTACATAACAAGTTCCTTGTCCTAAATACAACCTAAAACCGTATTCCATCTTATAGACTAAAAATATATAGAAGTTGCCATCTTCAGTTATTGTAAAATACTACGAATACAAAATATAATATCACGCGTGCAAATAATCTCAGGAGCAGGAATCTAGCAAATATTATATTACGTCATATTGGTAGGCTGAATTTCAAACATCACAAACGAATTATAAAGCGGTGTAAAAATCGCGGTTATGGCATTTCAATAAAAGGCATTTATAATTTATTAAATTTGAAAGGAAAAAAACGTCTAACTGAAAGTAAAAGTGAAAACATAACCGCGAAACCTCCTAAGATTGTTCGAACGTAGGTAAATATTAAGAAAGTTAAGTCTCTAATCCTAAAAGAAAATCCGCCGACTCAAAGATCCATTGCATCGAAACTAGGAATATCTTCTGGCACTGTAAGTAAAATAATTCAGAAATATTTGAAGCTAAAAAAGATGTTTAAAGCTAAAGTTCGTCTGCTTTTGCCAAAGAATATTGTTGAAAGAAAAACAAATTGTAGAAATGATGTGAAAAACACCTATCTGTTGAAAAATGGAAATTTGTGGTAACCCTGGATCAGGCATGGGTGTATTTAAGTGACTGTAATAAAAAAGATCAATTTTCTATTGCTCAACTGACGGGAATGACCGTACGAAATGGCTTCGTCAGTGTACAGAAAAGTTCCCAAAGGGCTTTATGATAGTTGCAGGATTTTGTTACAACGGCAAATTAAAAATCAAAAAAGTCTGAAGTAAAGCCAAAATTGATTCACTCTACTAACAGCAGAATATTTTAGAACTAATTTTTGAAGAAGAAATTCCAGCCTTATATGGAAAGGACATTGATAAAGTTGAGCTTCATATGGACAAAGCCTCTAGTTACACGTCTAAATAAACTGCCGCTTATTTAGCAAAGAAAGTGTCAGAAACAGGAATAAAGTGTATCCCATTTAATGAAAACCTCTTAAATCACCTTACGCTTCTCCAATGAACTTTTGCTCTTTCGGTTTCAGAAAACGGCATCCAAGAACACTGAACGAACTTTGGAAAACGGTCCAAGAAGAATGGGGTAAAATTGACATGACTGTACTAAGATAAAGTTTACTTTCATGGAAAAAATCAAGTTAAAGATATTGTCAAGAGCCATAGCTATCAGATAGAAGCAAATCGCCGCAAAAAATAGGCATTTATACATAAAAATTAACTATCAAAATCGTTTCCATAAAGGGCGAATGACCTTCTGTATATATGTATGTATATACAAGGTGATTTTTTTAAAACTGACACTACTCAGATCCATCTGTAGCGCGATCTATCAGCCAGAATTCCACGAAAATTGATAGAGGGACTAAGGACACATGGAAAAACTTTTCCGTGAAAGAAAAAAAAATAGTTCCAAAAGTCACCGATAGGGAAAGATATGGCGCTTTTGTTGTCGATGCAGCCGAGAATTTGCATAAAAGGCAAGTAAAACATCAAAATAGAAATTCACGACTATGTAGTCTACAGCAGCGCCAGTATTTCGGGCTATGAAGATAAGGGATGAATACCGAAAAAGTTGTAAGCAGACAAATGAATAACAAAGAAATTTCACTGCAACACCACTTTATGAAGCAAATTCACTTCTCCTTCTTTCAATGCGACCACAGTTCTGGTGGACGACACATTGCATCATGAACTCTACGTTCTCAACGGCCAAGTGTAGCAAGTCACCAGGAATTTCATCAAAGTCCGGGATATGTTGTCCTTTAGGGCCGACAATTTCGAAACTCCACCAAGATACACCTTAGACTTTAAATAACCCCACAGAAAGATGTCACATGGGTTAGGTCCGGGGAGAGAGGTGGCCATGCAAGTGGAAAAAAGTGACTGATGACCCTTTCTTCTGTTAAGCAAATGCTCAACCGATTCCGCACCGATCTTTATATCCCAATATACTGGCGCTGCTGTCGGCTACATAGTCCTTAATTTGTATTTTGATATTTTACTTGCCTTTTTGCAAATTCTCGGTTGCATCGACAACAAAAGCGCCATATCTTCCCCTATCGGCGACTTTTGAAACTTTTTTTTTTTTTTCACGGAAACTCTTTCCCATGTCGTCCTTAGTCCCTCTATCAATTTTTGTGGAATTCCGGATGATAGATCGTGCTACAGATGGCTCTGAGTAGTGTCAGTTTAAAAAAAAAAAATCACTCTGTACATATGCCGTTTTCTTGGATGTAGAACTTTTAAGTATGACTATAATTATAACCATGAGAAATTCAGAATATTTTATGGTTTCCATACTGGTAAATTATATTTAATTTCTTCCATGCAGAAAAATTATATTTAATTTCTTCCATGTAGAAAATATGTATTAGGAATTAGTTCCGGAATAGATAATCCAGGCACTATCAAATGGGATCTGACTGTCGTGCTTCTGACAACATGGGTGATTATCTGCGTGTTAGTCATTAGTAGATATCATACCAACTTTTCAATTAAATTCAAAGTAAGTCTATTCTTCAACTGATTATGCGTATTGCAAATATGTTTTTTTTCCCAGTATACCAGAATCCGGATGTGTTATCTTTTGCAGACGGTCTATTTCACAGCTCTATTCCCTTTTCTGGTTTTGGCCATTTATTTCATCTATGTAGCTTCCTTACCAGGTGCAACGAGAGGACTGAGCGAATTGTTTATTCCTAAATGGAGTGCTTTGCTGGATATACAGGTAAGATATTTTGCACTTCATTTACACACTTTACCGTACTATAAGATTGACATCAAATTCCTTAAAAAAATTCTGTCTTACAACACAAAATAGTCGGTGATAACCACTGTTTGACGGTGCTGAAAGTTTTCAATTTCCAGGTAAGCAATATGCAGGTTGGCGAGATAGCTCTAAACTCTAACTAGACATAGAATGATTACTAGCTGAGAATTATTTATCGAGGTTTATCTCCTTCTTATTTCACAGGTGTGGGCTGATGCCACTGAAAACAGCATGTATTCCACTGGTCTTGGTATGGGAGGTTTAATTATCTTTGGAAGCAAAAAGGACTTTCGATACGATATTTCACGGTAAGACCCCATTTTATACAGGTTGTTTTTTATACATTTGAAATAAACTATGCACTGAACGTACCGATCTTGATTTTATGATATTAAAGTTAAATTAATTTTATAATGTTATGTATAGTTACAAAATCTGCTTATAATTTAGTCAGGATTCCCACTACCAAAGAAGAGGGAACAGAAATTAACTGATTTGGTTTATACCGGTGATTTACAACCTTTTAATAAAATTTATTTGTACCCTTCATACTAGGTTAATGTATGTATAAATAGTGTAGTTCATGCAATTTAATATTTATATCTTGTAACTGTAAATATATAAATGAAGGACTTAGAAAGTAAGTGCATTCACATTTACATTCGAAACTAGAATGATCAACGAATTCATAATGATACGTTGCAGATTACATGGTAAACTGCTCGAAACACCCTTTTATCCGTGCTAATTCATGCACCAGTGCGCACAGAAAACAGTTTAACTTAGATAACCCCAAAATAGACCTACATATCATAAAAATATACATTATTGTATAAATATACATTAGCTATTAATAAATACTTTTTCTTTTAGTTTAATGCAGAGGCACTTTGTCATAAAACATTCGCCTGTTGTTATTCACCGCAATTTACTGCCTACTCTATTATGAGATGCTGGCTCATTCTATAGGTGAGCCAGCATTGCTGCCTATGAAGCGGATGGCACGGAAACGACCAAATCTTATTCGGGATTTGAACCCTGGGGCAGCTCAGAAAACTGACCACTACACCATGCGGGCGGAATTTATAAATAGTGCTATGAGTTATTTATAAACACTACTTATGATAATTTAAAAAGTCTTATTGAAAAATTAATTGCACAGTTTTCAGTTTTTTTGGGGAAAAGGGTACCTTATTATGCATCTACGATCCATGCTGACATTTTTAGACTCAACTTGTATTTTATTTCTAACCTTGTGTTTTGTGATGCATTCATTACTTGCAAAATAAGTTATCAGCACAAAGATTACAGACAGTTCAATGTACATTATTTAACATCCACCGTTATTTAGATTTTTTTCTCTCGTATTCCTAAACGTATTGGTAGGTACCTGTAGGGTACGCATGCCTCAGGTTGGGAACCACTGGATATAAAGGGTTATGAGGGATGACTACAGAGGCTGTTCACACATTTGTTAGACGATGTATATTGTATTCACAAAACTAAATTACATAAAATTCTTGTGTTTTAAATGTTCTATTTGACATCCCTTATTCTGAACTATCTTTCGACACCGCAATTTCCAGGATAATAATGCCTTTTGAAGTGTCAGAAGAGGTATTCTATCCCATCCCTCCTGAACAGCTTTCCAGAGTCCTGTAAGGGTTTTGGGACGACGTTTGGATAATGCAGATTTTAAAAGTCCGAAAGCACAAAAATCCATAGGTGATACATCGGGAGATTTAGTAGGGATATCAGTGAAGGGTATGGCCTTGATACCAGTTTTTTGTTCCATTTCTTTTAGGAAATTTACAGTGGATTTTGATGTGTGGCTGCTAGCTTTAACCTGATGGAGTCTCACAGATTGATGGCACTGTGGGTAAAGCGATGGTATTTCATTCAGAAAAATTGGCGATAAAATATGTTCCTGATAGTATTTGGAGTTAATCTTGACATTTTTTCCACTCTCTTTATTTTTAACTTGCCATTATAAGAAAAACCAGCAACAATCATGAATCCCTTAGAAAAACTTTCTTTCGATTCTTTGAACTATGTACTTAAATTTTTTTCTCCCCTTTTATGATAATAAATGGCTTTTTTTTTATGCAATCATTTAAATACACCCATGATTCATCTATTGTGACAATTGTTTTCTATTTTTCTTTGGATAAGTGTTTCTCATATAGAATTCTGCAGCGTGTCCTGCGTTCAGCGATATGATTTGGAAGAAGACGATGCACATTGCGTTTTTTTCGCTTTCTTAAGATTTAAATCAACGTTTATCATTTTGTTTATAGTGGACACCGAGCATTTTAATGATTTTGCAACTGTCCTTTGACTAGGGGGATTTTCTTTTAACATTAAACAACGTACCTTTGCAATAGTCGAAGATGTCCGTTTTTTCCTTGGATACTTGTTTGGAATTTTTGTCCCACTTGAGGCTCCAATTTGACGTTTCTTCCTTTCTTGTTGACGATATTACCCATCGACGCTTTAGATATCACAAAACCATGACTCTCACATCGTTTTTGGATAACGGAGTATGCATATTTCTCTTCGGAAAGAGCATAAATGTAGCCTTCGAACCACTGCTTTGTTAAAAACGCCATTTTGAATAAAAACAAAACTTTCAAGCCGCAGACGATAATTTTGACTTTTTAAAACATAGTACAATTTTTAATTAATTCTTTGGTAGCAAACGATTTTTTATTACCGCTTACCAAAATCGTCTAAAAAATGTGCGAACAGCCTCTGTATAAGACTAGTCACTACATATTCCTTAAAATTTTAAATTCTAGGTCCACTTTCAACATTAGAAGTTTCAAATGAAGTTGTTGTATATATATATATATATATCTGTGGCTTGGTACAAGAAGTGCCTAAGTCAATTTTTTTCAAAAATGATTTTGTTTGCTTATGTCTCTTTAAAAAAATATTATTTTCAATGTAAGAATTATCCAAGTCTGTCCGATGCTTTAAAAGTATTTTCTAAACCATTGTACAGACTTGGGTACTTCTTACATTGAAAAAAATATTTAAAGTGACATAAGCAAACAAAGTCATTTTGAAAAAAATTGACCCCCCTTTTGGGCCAAGTGAGCCTTGTGCGGATGCACCTGCTGCACCTGCCTAGTTACGGCACTGAGTACCAAGGTATACAGTGCTGGATTTCTAGAAATAAAGGTGCCGGAACTGTAACCTTCCGGGGTGTGTGGGGGTATTCCAAATTATTGGTCTGAAAACAAGAAATCTTTGGTTATAAAAAAACTTGAACATTTTATTTAATTCCAAGTTTTATTTTGCAAAACAAGTATAAAAAGGTGTTGTAGTAAAGTAATAACAGTAATAAAAGTGATTAAAGAAATGTTTTTAACTATCGTAATTTTTTTTCCCTAAAGAGAGGTATCGGAACGCCGTTCCATATTATACACTCTGTCACAAAAAAATATATGCAACCAGAAGAAATGGAGCTACCATCACGAAACTTGGCAGGAATGTAGTCTGGTAAGAGATATGCAAATGATTAAAATTGCGACGCCAATGAGACAAGGGTAAGCGCTCTATGCACATATGAGATGCGTAGCCGGGAGAGTTTAAAAGCATGATTGCTTGAGGGTTATTCAAACCATAGGGTTATTCAAACAAATAATGCCATTGGGTTCTAAGACCAAATAATGCCATAGAATAAACAAATAATGTCATAGAATTCTAATGCCATAGGGTTATTCAAACAAATCTCTCGACTTGGAAGGACGATATTGTGACTAGAGATGCCTCTGAGACGTAACCAGTGAGAGTACGAACAATTGTCGAACTTTGAGAGGGGGCATATAGTAGGCCACAGAGAAGCAGGTTGGTCGAACAGGCGTATCGGCCGCCACCTCGGTCGGAGCGATATGGTAGTTTCTCGGTGTTGGCAACAATGGATCACGGAAGGGATAGTCTACCGTCGTGGAGGGCCAGGGCGTCCCAGGAACACAAAAATGCTTGCGAGGATCGCGCAATCATAAGTTCGGCCAAGTCCGCACCAACAACGTCGCTAGAATCGGTTCGACGCCATTTACCACCTTCCAGACATCCGGTGGTATCAAGGGAAACCCTTCGGACACGACTGGCAGACGCAGTTATAAGGAGCTGAAGTCCATTAAGACGCCTACTACTGACCCCACATCATAGGCAGTGTCGATTGGATTTTTGCCGATCTCTGGCAAGCTGGAGTGTGACCGACTGGAGGCGTGTGATCCACAGCGATGAATGCCGATTCAGTCTCAATACTCATGACCAGCGCATACGTGTGTGGAGGCGGCCAGGCCACTGGTCCGATCCGGCATTTGTTGTCGAGAGGCATACGGCGGTTACACAAGGTGTGGCAGTCTGTGGAGTGATTTGTTGGGACACACGATCACCTCTAGTCGTCCTTCAACGCACTTTGACGGCACGCAGTTACGTGGACGAGATTTTAACGCCAGTTGTATACTACCTATGCTATCAAGTCACCCAGGTGCCATTTATCAGCAAGACAATGCTCGTCCACATACTGCGCGACTCTCCCAACAATGTCTTCCAGGATATGACGTACTCCCATGGCCTGCCTGCCAGGTCAACAGACCTCTCGCCAATAGAGCACGTCTGGGGCGTGCTTGAAAGGCAACTGCAGCCGTCCCGGTATACTGGTGAATTAACTGCCCAGTTACAAAGATTATGGCATAATCTTCCTCAGGAGATCATAGGTGACCTCACTGATTCGATGCCACGCGGTGTTTCGGCTTGTATAGCTGCCAGAGTTGGATTTACTACTTACTGATTTGTAACCTTTTTCATGCCATATCTTCTTAACGGTCTGTTCTTTGGAATTTGTAATCATTTGCTTATCTCCTTATACACTACATACATGTTAAGTTTCGTGGTAGTAGCTCGTTTCCTTCTGGGTGCATATATTTTTTTGTGACAGAGTATATATATATATATATATATATATATATATATATATATATACAAACACACACAAAAGCATATGCCGTTTTCTTGCCGGACGTAGAATGTTTATGTATGACCGCAGTTAGCTGTAAGAAATTCAGAATACTTAACGCTTTGTATTTCAGTAAATTATATTTTATTTTTCTTTCTATGCATAATATACGGGTTGGGCTTTAGATACAGAATTGATGATCCATGTTCTATCGAATAAGAATTCTATAAACGTTCCCAAGAAATTTCTCCTCTCAATCTTTCTTAAACTACAACTTGAGTAAACTTTTTCTCCAACATTTAGAGTTGCGAATCAAGTCCGATTGTTTTCTTCTCCAGGTGTGCGTACATATCATGCGCAGTGGACTTACTAACGTGCATCTTAGCTGGCACAGTCACATTCATGACGGTGGGATTTCTCTCAGAGCTATTCGGTGTTGAATTCAGCGACTCCACATTAAAAGGTTCGTATTTGTGCATCTAGTAATAAATCCTTAGTTCGAAGTGATAGATAAGAGAGTAATTATAATTCATGGTATATAAATACAAGTTTAAAGGGAATGAAAAAACACCCACATTTCTGAAATTTAAATTTTTTTATTACAAATTTAACCACATTCTTATTATGCGTCGTAGCACTTACAATGGGGATTTCTGAAACGGGATTGATACTGCATCAATGACATCGTCTTTTTATACATTTCAAAATATGGATATAACAAACTTTTTATTGTTGCGTTAATTTAACGTTAACTTAACGTAGTTTTAACTGTTATGTATAATACAATAACAATAGATCGTCATCCATACATACCTGGTTACATAGATTTCTCAGCTAGAGTTTTGAAAGAAATAATTTTACACTGTTTAACTCAGTCTCTGTTTAGTTTATTTTTCTTTTACCCAGAAGGTGAAAATGTAAATTATAATTTTCATACGGATAAACCTTTCTATTACAACAGTATATATATATATATATATATATATATATATATATATATATATATATGTGCACCCCTTAATTCGGCGATCCAACTCGTCCTAGAGATTCTCGATAGGGTTCATCTCTGGGCTCTGGGCAAGCCAGTCCATTCGGTTAACCCCATTGTCACCATACCAATCCATGGTGGATCTCGCAACATGACAGCTGACGTTGTCGTCCTGGAAGTAACATGGATCCAACTCCTAAAACTGCAAAAACGCAGATAGCACACTGTCCTCCAAAATAGTGCAGTAGGCGTCGGCGGTAAGCTTACCATGAATTGGGACCAAGAGTCCCAGTCCATACCAGGAGAAACACCCCCATACAATAATTCCTCCTCCACCGAACTTTATTGTGGGCACAATGCATTCTGGCAGAAGGCGTTCTCCAGATAGATGCCGGACCCTGCCATCTAGAACGGTAGAGGGTGAACCTTGATTTGCCGGTCCAGACAACCCGTTTCCACTGATCTACGGTCCACTTTCGACGTGCTTTGTGTCGCAGCGTAGGCGACAGTTTTGGAAAATTAAACAGGTGCAAAGTTGGGCACAAAGAATAGGAGGAGAAGATATATTCCAAACAGCGGATAAATGGTGTACAGATGCAGTTTACGATCTGCTTATGTCAAAAAGGGAGACGATAATTGACATGTAAAAGGGGAACGGTCGAAAAATTGATGGCAGGGAGCGGCGGCCAGCTGCAGTTAATGATGTGGACAGGCAGAAATAGGAAACGAAGGGGTCCGAAATTTGATGTTAGTGAAATACGAGTTAACACTTTACGAGCTTCAATGCTTTAGGAGGTCAGTAGGGGGTCCGAATAGAAGCGTGTGAATGTAGGGGCGTGAGAATTCTCCAGAAGGGTGCAACGACTGACGCCCCCTTCAATTTTGAGTGGAGGAGATAGTAATATAAAAAAAGAGTTGGAACCAATAAAGGGTATCCAGATTTACCCATTGGTCAGGAGGTGGCTACCAATGGAAAGCCTCGAATGAAGTGGGGGAGTTAAAGATAGAGATGGAGAGAAATATATCAGAGAGAAGAGAGAGAGATAGAGTTGAAAAGCAATGAGCAGATGAGTTTTAGAATCCGCTGAGGAGAAGTTGGAGTCAAGAAAGACGGAAAGGGCCGCAGACGAATAAAGAAGATAGAGGTGTAAGCCCTCAAATGCCGATGAATATATGCCCGCCGATTGAAGGATCAACGAGCCGAAAGACTACCGCGCCGACCCTAACTCAATGCGCACGCCTAATGACTCCAGGAGCGAAGTCGATCTGACTACTAGCCGATAGCGTAGCCCTAGAAGGAGACAACTGCCCAGGAGCCCAGACTCTCCCATGCCGCATCCCCTTCGCCGAGCGAGGGCCAGCTACCAAGAGGTTGTAGAGTACCGGAGCCCCGTATGCATAGAGGATTGCCACCAGCCACCCTGGCCCCGAGTGTAAAGTCCTTGTGTCGCAGATGACCGCCGCAAGCCTCTCATCGTCCCTCACGATTCTCCGAGCTGTGCAAGTATCAGGTACGGGATTTTGTTTATTTGGTGATCTTGTGCCGATGCTCAATTAGGTTAATAGGAGGATAGTAGCCGCGTGTAATATTGCATGTTGTCATAGATATATGTTACCGAATATTTGTGGTTTGTATATATATTATTATATGTATTGTATTAACATGTTAAATGAGTAGTGATAGAAAGGCAAGAACGAGTAATATTAATGGTGTACGATAAGTGATAGGGTATATATATATATATATATATATATATATATATATGTGTTGTATAAACATGTTAAAGGATTAATGATAAGAATTCGATAATGAGTAATGTGAACTGTATAAATAGTGTGTTGATAGTTAATAAATTGATTTGTGATCATACACCTGAGTAATCATTAATCCATTGGGCCAAGCAATGTACTAACCACAATTAAATACTCCACAATAATATCATAATCACCAACCTAAAACTATTTACGGTGACATAATTGGTGCAGTGACAAACAGGTGGAGGTTAAATAATGGAATTAATTAAATTAAGTATTGTAGAAATTTAATATGTAGATCAACTGATCTGAAGGTGATTACTCTGTGTGCGATCATGAATCAAATTAGAATTTTGTGTGAATGGTGATATATATCTATGGTCGCGTTAAAGAAAAGTGTATTCAGGTTATTTTATAATAATGCAGTAGAAATTGCTGAAATAGTTAGAATACAACCAAAATTATACATTGTAATATAATATATAAGAATAAGTACAAAAAAAATGGCACGCCGAAGGGAACAAAGGGCAAATCAGCTACTAGAGCTAGAGAGAGAGGAAAGAGATAGGGCACAAGTAAATGAGAGATTAGAGAATATTTCCATGATCCCAATGTTACCCGAATTCCAAGGGAATGGAATAGAGAATATCGAATATTTGTTTGAGCAGGCGACGGAGATTGCGAGAATAGCTCAATGGAGCAATAGACAATTCGCGGCCTTACTAAAAACTCGGTTTAAGGGAAAGACGTATGAGTATTTGTCAAAGAATAGGACATTGAGGGAGACAGAGGAACCGGCTGAAATAGAAAGAATTTATAGGGAAAGGTTTCACCAAACTCGGTCATTAATGCAGAAGCAACAGGCCTTCCAAAAGATTACACACACGCCAAATAAAACAATAATTGAGCTTGCTACTGACGTGGAAAACGCGGCTTTAGATTTTTTAGGTCACGAAAACGCTGATAACGAACTTATGAATAAAATCCTCCTATCAAAATTCATCCAGGCGTTAAGAGCGGATGTGAAACGCGAAATCATGAAACTAAACATACAAGAGTTTAGAGTCGCGGTGCAACGCGCCCAAGAAATCGAGAATACGTTGAGGGAAGAATATGAGGAGATTGAATTATCAATCAACAAATTATCGATACAAGAAGAGGCAACAGAAAACCAAAAATTAAAAGATAAAATCCGGATGTTAGAAAAAAAATTAAGAGATAAAGAACATAATGATAGAAAATTTTGTTTGGCTTGCGAGCGAGAGGGGCATGACATGTTGGAATGTGACGATTTTAGACGATTTAAAGAAACGAGAGAGAATAGAAACGGCCCAAGAAATCAGCAAATAAATTATAATGCCCAAAGATATGGTAGAGGAACATATAATGTACGTAGAAATAATTATGGTAGGCAATATAGACCACAAAACGGTAGACCGAACTTTAGTAACAGGGGGAGACCGAATTTTAGTTATGATAACCAAAATTTAAACTAAATAGGGAGCTTCCGCATCGCAAAATCAAGAATACAGGCGCCCATACAGGGAGGTTCCCACGTAATACAAAGAGGGGCAGATTCAAAAATAAGGATAAAAGTAAAAATACAGGGCAAAATTTCAGAAGAAGACAGGTACACCATCGACCAAATAAAAGATTCAAAAAAAAGATTAACAACACATATAGCAGGAACTACAGGTTAGGGAAAACAAATGATAGAAAACAAATTTGGGAGGAGGAAATAAAGAAACGAAATGTAAAAGAGACGAACATTAGGATTTCGGCATGTAAAATAAAGCCTCAAACAAACGCGTTACCACGATTACATATAAGTTTTCCAGAATATGAAGCAGTTGGTTTATTAGATTCCGGAGCAGCAATTTCGCTAATCAGTTTTAAATTATTCGAGAAAATCAAAGACACACAGAAAATTAATTATATATCGAGACAAGTCAAAATTCTATCAGTGACAGAGGAGGAAATAAACTATTCTAAATGCATAGAGATTACTCTAACTATTCAGAAATTGCGATTTAAGCAAGCTTTGTTCGTAACAAACGCCATGGAGAATACAGATTTTGAGATTATTTTAGGAATTGATTTTCTAACAAAACATAGAATGATATTAAACGCGGCAGAACGCAAATTATTATGCGAGGGAAAAATAATCAATCTAATTCCCGATAATTTGATGGTTGAAAAAGAGAAGCCAACAAGGGAGGATAATGCGCAACAGCAAAGTACAGGAATAATTAAAGATTCTCCTATAGTAAGGACAAGATCAAAAATCATATTGCAACCGGGCGAAACAAAGATAGTCACACTTCGAGTGAACGGTATATTCCAGAATGGCTCAGCAGTAGTTTTAAAGAAATTGCCTAAAATACAAACGCTTGAAGAGAACTCCATACATTTAACTCAAAATAACGAAATACAAACAATATTTTGCAATAACACCACAAATAGTATTCATTATAATAAAAATCAAAAGGTGGGGAGTATTGAGACAATTACAGATCAAATGCAAACTGAATACGGAGAACAGAAATATATCGCAAATATAACTACGGAGGAAATGATAAAATTAAGAAAAGAGGAATTTTGCATAGATGATTTTGAATTAGCGCACATTGATAGTGAAGGAAGAGACGAAATTCGGGAGTTATTAGCAAAAAATTTTAAAGTATTTTCAAAATCGTACAAAACATTGGGGGCGACCCAGGTAAATACACCACAATTAAAGTTAATACATGATTTCCCGATACAACAAAAAGAATACCCGATTCCAAAAAAAATATTGCCGACTTTAGAACAAGAAATAAGCGAGTTACTCCAAGCAAAGATAATTGAACCCTCGTGTTCAAACTATGCATTCCCAATTATTATGGTCAAAAAGAAAGGACAAAAAGGGGAAGATAAATTTCGATTAGCGGTTGATTTCAGACTATTGAATAGCATAACACAATTATACAAGGTATCAGTACCAAAGATCAAGGATTTACTGCAAGAAATAAGTGGGTATGAATATTATACGACAATGGATTTAAAGGCGGCTTTCCTTCAGATATTTCTACCGCAGGAAAATAAACATGTATTTTCTTTTATTAGCCCAGTGGGAAATTTTACATTTAATCGTTATCCGTTTGGTTTCAAAAATAGCAGTAGCATTTTTGTTAACTTAATGCAGAAGGTGCTGACTGGGTTGAAAGAAAAGGGAATAATATTTTACATAGATGATATAATTATAGCAGGGAATAATAGAGAAGAAATTAAAAAGAAAATGCAAATGGTATTCGACAGGCTAATACAAAATAATTTAACACTTGACCCACGAAAAATACAAATATGTAAAGAAAAAGTGGAAGTATTAGGATACGAAATTTCGAGAGAAGGTGTTCGACCGGCGACCCAGAACATTAATAAAATAATCAGTTTTCCTCAACCTAAGACGGTGCGACAAGTAAAATCTTTTTTGGGGATGGCGAACTATTTTCGACACCTCATAAAAAACTACTCGATAAAATCAAAGTTACTAGTGGGTTTGACAAAAAAGAACCAAAAATTTATATGGTCGCCGGAAGTAAACAAAGAATTTAAGGCTTTACAGCAGGAAATAGCCGACAAACCCACCATATTTAAGGCAAATTTAGATGAGGAATTTATTTTAATCACAGACGCAAGTTCAATAGCTCTGGGTGCTATTTTAGCTCAAGAGAGGGACGGTAAAATATTTCCCATTGAATATTATTCAAAAAAATTAAATGAACAACAAAGTAAATATGCATCGTGGAAAGTAGAACTTTTGGCAGTATATTCTGCAGTCAAATACTTTCACGAATATTTATTTGGGTCAAAATTTTTATTAATTTCAGATGCCATTATTCTAAAGCACAAAATTGATATCAGCCAACAAACAGCACCGGTTGTGAGATGGATACTGAATTTACAAAATTACGATTTCGAAGTTAGACATATAAAGGGCACAGAAAATCCGGCAGATTTTTTATCACGCCAGATATTTCCGGTGAATGTAATACAAACACAGAGTTATATAAACCCGTTATTTAAGCCAGATAATACAATGACTGTACAGAGAATCAAAATGGAACAAGAGAAGGACGCGAACATTCAAGAAATGATTAGACGAATAAAAGACGGGTCACGCAAAAATAAAAGGGTAAATAAAAAGTATTTCATACACGACGAGTCAGGATTATTAATGATTAAGGACGATAGTCGGCATAATAAAATAAAAGAAAAACCGAAAATCGTAGTGCCGCATAATTTGGTGTTGGATATTATTGGAATAGCTCACGCGGTGCACCAAGGTAGAGACAAAACACTCCAATTAATAAAAAAGGGATATTTCTGGAGAGGAATGTTTAAGGATGTGGACAGATTTGTTCGAAAGTGTGACCAATGCAATAAATTTAAAGATAGGCCTTTGCTTAAATATAGTATTATGCCCATGGATAGACTTCAAGAAAATCAACAGTTAATTTCGTTGGACATAGTGGGACCACTTCCGCGATCAAATAAAGGGCACGTGTACATATTAACAATATTAGATAACTTTTCAAGATTTGCAATGGCGTACCCCTTGCGAAACGCCAATACGGAGACAGTATTAGATAAAATCACGGAATACGTTACAACATTCGGAATTCCTCAGAATATTTTAACAGATAACGGTCCACAATTTACGGCCGAGAAATTCATTCAATTTGCGAAGCTCATGAATATAAATCTTCGAAAATCCAGTGTTTACCACCCTAATTCGAATGGCCGGGTAGAGCGGTTCCACGGTTCACTTAAAAATGCATTAGCCTGTGCAGCAACTAAAACATTTGATTGGCACCGAATAATTCCATGGTTTTTATTGTATTATAATGGAACTGACAATGACACAACAAAATTTTCACCGGCATTAATGCAATTTTTAAGAGAATTTAAATTACCGGGACAAATTGAGATAAATAATACGGCGGGTACACAGAAAGGGACAAACACAAAACATTAACAAATAATTCAAGATAAATTAAACTTATGCAAACAGATATTCGAAACGGTATGGCAAAACCAAGAAAAGAGAAATGAAGCATATAAAAAACGAAACCAGAAGGTGAGATCATTAGAACCAAGTTTAGGACAAATCGTGTATTTAAAGAATTTAAGAGCAAACAAGGCGTTACAAGAAAAATATACAGGCCCGTTTCAAATTATTAAAATTTTTAGGAACCGAAATGTATTAATAAAAGAAATGAATAATGGACAAAAGATTATAAAAGTACACGCAAATAAAATTAGAATTATCTCACAAGAATAATAACGCGGTAGATAAGTTATTGATGATAACTGAAAAAAAAAAATGTAAATAAACAGTGACCCGTGTCATAGGACACGCCCCAAAGAGGAGGAGGTTAAGGATTAATGGTTTCTTAAATATGTCACCCAGGCAGAAAAAGGGCGGAGTCAAATTAGAACATAGAAGTCGTACTCTAGAATACATTAGGTGGCAATAAAAATGGACAATGGTAGAAATTAGTCCTCCTGACTCTAGCATACGATAGATAAATCAGCGAAAGCAGATATTAAAAAAAAAAGACAGACTTTCATAATCAATGAACAGGTGAAAAGGCAAAGAAATAAAAACAAAAAAAATCACATATGTTAGACATACAATAACGGAAAACATTCAAAAGGATGAATATTAAAAGAAATAACTAAAGATTAAATTGACTTAA
This sequence comes from Dolomedes plantarius, assembly GCA_907164885.2. Classification (NCBI taxonomy): domain Eukaryota; kingdom Metazoa; phylum Arthropoda; class Arachnida; order Araneae; family Dolomedidae; genus Dolomedes; species Dolomedes plantarius. The sequence continues at coordinate 161,113,771 of OU015495.1, read as the reverse complement.
TCCACATACCTGCATTGTTGAATGAGGCGAAATGCCGGAGCAGTGTAGATTGTACGAAATATTGAATCCATAGCAGTGCATCAATGTCGCAGGGATGATAATGATAATCCAAATAGATGGTTGATCGAACACACACGCAAAAAAAAATAAAAAAAAGATAATAAAATAAATTAATTGATTAGTAAATTAATTAAGTAATTAAAATAGGTACAGCATTGTAAGATGAAAAACAATAAGCATGAGATGATGGACACAGAGCAATGATAATAATAATAATTAATTAATTAGTTCATTGATTAATAAATTAATGAATGAATCGATTAAAAGTAAAGGATTTGCGGCTTGAGATTAAAAAAAAAATAAGTAAATAAATAAACGATGATAGGGGTTTATTAAATAAAATTAAATACATAGAAATGAATCATTAAATAAATACAGAAACAAGTAAATAATTCAGGGATGAACGTACGATAGAGATGGATACATGAAATAACTGCTAGATGTATAGAGAAGTAATTATGAGTAGTCAGGCATTCGGATAAACGCGTGCAAGTGGCCGGAAATAATGAAAATATTAACAATAATAATAATAATAAGTTAATTGAATGATTAATGAAGTGAATAGTTAACAAAATCACTAAAAAAAAATAAATAAATAAATAAATGAATGTAGACTATAGAAATCATAAGTCAGACAACGTGATTTAAGAGTTCAAAGAGGGCCTATGATTAAAATCAATTAAACAAACACACACTAAAAAAAAATAAAATAAATAAATAAATATATAAATAACATAACGAGAATGGCACAGTAGATATGATAATTGTTGAAAAAAAATAATAGGAAACAAAACCATTAAATAATTGTTGAATACACGTAAAAAGGAACGATACAAATAACTCACAACTCCCAATGGCGCTGAATACATGAGATTTTTGAAACCACGCGGCCACATTACAATTATTGCCAAATTGAGAAATCTAAAAGTATCTTCAACTACGGTCACAGAGAAGATTTCGCTACGAGCTTGAACCATAGAGCAAAGCGCGCCGACTTGTTACCAAAATCACGCAATAATAGGTGAAAAAAAAAAAACACCTGTTACCTTCGGTTATTCGTTCACAGCTGGCAGAGGTCAAAATCACAGAGGGAGGTGTCGCTGAATGATTAATGAAGGGAAGTACAATACAGAGAATGCTCATCGGACAGTGGAGGAGTTTTTAAAGGCAATTTTCGACAGAAAAAGGAATGTTAGAACGGAATATTCAGTATTAGGAAGTAATATTTCTACTGTGTTATTATAAAAAGGGAAATTTTGATGTTTTGTAAGTAGAATTAAGGAATTATCGGAGTTAATAAAGCATTTAAGAGAAATTTTTTTTACGTCTGGATTACATGAGTATAATTTACGGAGAGCTTCGGTACATGCTTGTCAAAACAAATGTGTTCCCGACAATATTAAGGATCCAGCATGATATAATACCAGTCAGAGTAACGGATAAAGATGGAAATGGACAATATCGTTAATCATTAAGCAAAGACTATTCGATATTGTATTTTGTTTATATTTTTAGCAGTATATAATTGCATATAATTATAACATATAGTACATGAAGATAAAAAAATTGAAATGAACAATGTATTTGAACAGTACCCAATGATAATAGTGTATTGTATTTTGTTTATATTTTAGCAGTAGATAATTGCATATAATTATAACATATAGTACATAAAAAAAAAAATTGAAATGAACAATGTATTTGAACAGTACCCAAGGATAATAACGTATTGTATTTTGTTTATATTTTTAGCATTATATAATTGCATATAATTATAACATATAGTACATGAAGATAAAAATTGAAAGGAACAGTGTATTTGAATAGTACCCAAGGATAATAATGTATTTTATTTCGTTTATATTTTTAGCAGTATATATTTGCATATAATTGTATCATATAGTACAGGATTTATAGGGAATTTGTGTTATAAGAATAGGTACTGGTATATGTTTTATTTGTTATATACAAAAGTTTAAAGTATTTTCTGTTGCCATTCAGTCTGAGTTCGAATAAGTCACATTATTGGTAAAGGTATGAATGTACAAGATTATGATATAGACAAACGAAAAGGCTAAACGAATGGTTATATCTGGTGCAAAGATGTCGTTGAGCATATAATGATATACATTATGTTATACAAGTGTGCAAATACTTTCATACAACGTGGACATTAATTGGATTCTATGACAACATTCAATGTTTTATACCAAAGATAAATATGTGAGGCAAAGTGTGATGAGGTATACGTGATGATGTATGACGCATTATGCAGTGAGGTAAAATACCGTTACACAGTGAGCAGACAGCACGTGGTAAGGGAAGGACAATGATAGAGGAGTGTTGCTAGAAGGATACGTGTGGTTATGTGAGGTGGTCACAATGTGAATATTAGTGGCTGAGATTGAGGATATGGTTGATTTTATTTTATTTTTGTTTTTTTTTCTGAAAGAAAGGGGTGGATGTCGCAGCGTAGGCGACAGTTTTGGAAAATTAAACAGGTGCAAAGTTGGGCACAAAGAATAGGAGGAGAAGATATATTCCAAACAGCGGATAAATGGTGTACAGATGCAGTTTACGATCTGCTTATGTCAAAAAGGGAGACGATAATTGACATGTAAAAGGGGAACGGTCGAAAAATTGATGGCAGGGAGCGGCGGCCAGCTGCAGTTAATGATGTGGACAGGCAGAAATAGGAAACGAAGGGGTCCGAAATTTGATGTTAGTGAAATACGAGTTAACACTTTACGAGCTTCAATGCGTTAGGAGGTCAGTAGGGGGTCCGAATAGAAGCGTGTGAATGTAGGGGCGTGAGAATTCTCCAGAAGGGTGCAACGACTGACGCCCCCTTCAATTTTGAGTGGAGGAGATAGTAATATAAAAAAAGAGTTGGAACCAATAAAGGGTATCCAGATTTACCCATTGGTCAGGAGGTGGCTACCAATGGAAAGCCTCGAATGAAGTGGGGGAGTTAAGTAAAAGATAGAGATGGAGAGAAATATATCAGAGAGAAGAGAGAGAGAGATAGAGTTGAAAAGCAATGAGCAGATGAGTTTTAGAATCCGCTGAGGAGAAGTTGGAGTCAAGAAAGACGGAAAGGGCCGCAGACGAATAAAGAAGATAGAGGTGTAAGCCCTCAAATGCCGATGAATATATGCCCGCCGATTGAAGGATCAACGAGCCGAAAGCCTACCGCGCCGACCCTAACTCAATGCGCACGCCTAATGACTCCAGGAGCGAAGTCGATCTGACTACTAGCCGATAGCGTAGCCCTAGAAGGAGACAACTGCCCAGGAGCCCAGACTCTCCCATGCCGCATCCCCTTCGCCGAGCGAGCGCCAGCTACCAAGAGGTTGTAGAGTACCGGAGCCCCGTATGCATAGAGGATTGCCACCAGCCACCCTGGCCCCGAGTGTAAAGTCCTTGTGTCGCAGATGACCGCCGCAAGCCTCTCATCGTCCCTCACGATTCTCCGAGCTGTGCAAGTATCAGGTACGGGATTTTGTTTATTTGGTGATCTTGTGCCGATGCTCAATTAGGTTAATAGGAGGATAGTAGCCGCGTGTAATATTGCATGTTGTCATAGATATATGTTACCGAATATTTGTGGTTTTGTATATATATTATTATATGTATTGTATTAACATGTTAAATGAGTAGTGATAGAAAGGCAAGAACGAGTAATATTAATGGTGTACGATAAGTGATAGGGTATATATATATATATATGTGTTGTATAAACATGTTAAAGGATTAATGATAAGAATTCGATAATGAGTAATGTGAACTGTATAAATAGTGTGTTGATAGTTAATAAATTGATTTGTGATCATACACCTGAGTAATCATTAATCCATTGGGCCAAGCAATGTACTAACCACAATTAAATACTCCACAATAATATCATAATCACCAACCTAAAACTATTTACGGTGACACTTTGCACCACATCAACCGCACAGCGTGGTTGGACTTTTTGATCAAAATCTTATGGGCGGCAGCACGACAATGAAAACCAAGTAGATGTGCTTCCTTACGGATGGTATTCATCGAAACAACACTCCCGGATGCCTGTTGAAATTCCTGGAGTATGTGAGCCATCGGTTGGGTGCGGTTCTTCCGAATTTCTCTGGACAGCACACGTCGGTCTATATCTTCCAGTTTCATGGGTCTGTCGACTCGGGGGCACATTCCGATAATCACCGCTCGCCTTCCACTTCTGAATCACGTAGGCCACTGTCAATTTGGGTAATTGAGCTCGCTAGATATGCCCCTTAAGGATCGACCATTTCTTTGATATCCGACAATTACACCTTTCTCGAAATCAGATAACTCCGCTCTTCGTGGCATCTTGCATGCGACTAATGCCAATGTTGTTTCCTACACGATATTTAACGGCAGAGGGCGTGACGTATATCAGGACCGCAGATATCGTCATTTGCATGGGTGTCCAAATACTTATTGGTAGATAGCGTATATATTTATATATACTAGCGGCCCGTCCCGACTTTGTCCAGGTCGAACAATTATCTATCTTGAGTAGATATTAGCTAGGTATAATTTATTTTAAAACTTCATGGTATCCCACATTTTTTGTTTCGTTTTTCTGAGGTTTTAAAATAAATTGATTCTCCGCATTTCCTGACCTAGAGAGACCAACATATAGTTGTTCACGAGTAAAGCAATCTTCCCGTAAGTCAAGTCCAATATATTTGTATGTTTGACCTTGGGATTTGTTGATGGTGATGGCAAAAGAAATTTTTATTTGAAACTGTAACGTCAGGCACTAAATTGTGTCTGGGGCCACCCGCAGGCCGATTTTGATACGATTCGGCCCCATAGTCTATCCGCTACAAAGTCCATACACAAAATAAAAACACGAAAAAAGGCACAAAAAATGTAATAATTTTTATTAAAATTCAAAATTCAAATTCCAGCTACGTCAGGCACTGAATCGTGTCGGGGGCCACCCACGTACCGATTTCGGTACGATTTGGTCCCATAGTCTCGCTGTCAGAGAGGATAGCCGCGGAAGCTGTCGAAATAAGCAACTTTTAGGGGCAAAATCCTCAAAACATTAATTAAAAAAATTTCGGGGCCCGATTTTCAAAAAATAATATGCCTATGTTTTAATCTGAACTATCAACTATATCTATACAAAATGTCAGCTCAATTGAAGCAATACTTTTTCACTTATAAAGGAACAAACATAGGCCTATTCGAAATAATCAATAAATTTCACAGTTTCAATGAAACACACTGATTTTTGAGTAAAGTTCAATAATTCAAGCTCAATTTACACAAATTGTGCATTGGTTACTTGACTATGGTTGACAAAGGAAACGTAGTAAAGAAGTATGAAACATCAGCTCAACATTTAGGCCCTTAACTTTCTTTCTACATAATATATATACATAATATATAGCCTATGTCCACATAGCCTATGTCTATATTTAGATATACATAATATATAGCCTATGTCCATCTGGAATAATGTACCTTTCAAATAGTGAAAGAATTTTTCAAATAGGTGCAGTGGTTCCGGAGATTACCCTCCACATGCAAAATCCGCTCTCTCTCTTTATGTGTATACTAGCGGCCCGTCCCGACTTTGTCCGGGTTGAACAAAATATTATACCAGAGCATAGGCTAGTTTCGAACCGCTATCGTCAGAACAGAAGCCCACTTTATTCTCAGCAGAATAAAGTAAGCCCCTAACTTCAGAAATAAAGTAAGCCCCTAACTTTATTTCTACTGATCAGATATACATAATATATAGCCTACGTCCATCTGGAATAATATACCTTTCAAACAGTGAAAGAATTTTTCAAATAGGTGAAGTGGTTCTGGAGATTACCCTCCACGTACAAAATCCACTCTCTCTTTATATATAAGTATAGATGATCAGATATACATGATATACAGCCTATGTCCATCTGGAATAATGTACCTTTTAAACAGTGAAAGAATTTTTCAAATAGGTGAAGTGGTTCTGGAGATTACCCTCCACGTACAAAATCCGCTTTCTCTTTATATAAAAGTATAGATGATCAGATATACATAATATACAGCCTATGTCCATCTGGAATAATGTACCTTTCAAACAGTGAAAGAATTTTTCAAATAGGTGAAGTGGTTCTGGAGATTACCCTCCACGTACAAAATCCGCTCTCTCTTTATATATAAGTATAGATGATCAGATATACATAATATACAGCCTATGTCCATCTGGAATAATGTACCTTTCAAACGGTGAAAGAATTTTTCAAATAGGTGAAGTGGTTCTGTAGATTACCCTCCACATACAAAATCCGTTCTCTCTTTATATATAAGTATAGATGATCAGATATACATAATATACAGCCTATGTCCATCTGGAATAATCTACCTTTCAAACAGTGAAAGAATTTTGAAATAGGTGAAGTGGTTCTGGAGATTACCCTCCACGTACAAAATCCGTTCTCTCTTTATATATAAGTATAGAAAACAGTGAAAGAATTTTTCAAATAGGTGAAGTGGTTCTGGAGATTACCCTCCACGTACAAAATCCGCTTTCTCTTTATATAAAAGTATAGATGATCAGATATACATAATATATAGCCTATGTTCATCTGGAATAATGTACCTTTCAAACAGTGAAAGAATTTTTCAAATAGGTGAAGTGGTTCTGGAGATTACCCTCCACGTACAAAATCCGCTCTCTCTTTATATATAAGTATAGATGATCAGATATACATAATATACAGCCTATGTCCATCTGGAATAATCTACCTTTCAAACAGTGAAAGAATTTTGAAATAGGTGAAGTGGTTCTGGAGATTACCCTCCACGTACAAAATCCGTTCTCTCTTTATATATAAGTATAGATGATCAGATATACATAATATACAGCCTATGTCCATCTGGAAAAATGTACCTTTCAAACGGTGAAAGAATTTTTCAAATAGGTGAAGTGGTTCTGGAGATTACCCTCCACGTACAAAATCCGCTCTCTCTTTATATATAAGTATATATATATATATATATATATATATATATATATATATATATTGTTGTAACCATTGGAGGTTAATATAAATAGACAGATAGATGGTTGAAATATTAGCTAATAGGTTTAGTACTGTACCAATAAGTTTCATTTACTCATATCATCTTCAGTAGCCACTACATGAGTAAATTAAATTAAAGAATTCCGTCTCTATGGAAATATAAGAAGTAAAATCACTGTTGATATAGACTGTGCAACATAAAAAAATAAAATAAAATAACATAAAAACTGAAAGAGAAATTCCACCACCATTTCTAAATACCCGATGTTTGATACATCGTGTTCTAAATGGGGTGGTGGATTTCTTCTCCAACTTTCTTTTTTCAATTTTAAGCAGCATAGTGTAAAGGATATATAGATCGAATCAGAGTCGTACTTCCTATTACAAAATTTCATCAAATGTCTGAATAGGAAATTTCCTGATAACTAATATCAGTTTAGAAAGTTCGCAAACCTTATAAGTTATTTGTAACCTTGCAGTTAATTTATAAGTACTGTAAAACCTCGTTGATCCGGATCTCCGGATAATTCGGATGGGATTTGTAGACTTTTTTTATTGCAAGTTGCAAGTGGCTGCAGACGACATTCTGCAAATGTTAGGAATAATAAGTGAGTGCTCAGATGTTGATATGGAAGACGTCAGCGAGAGGCTGAAAAACAACAATGACGGCACAATGACGGAAGAATAAATTGTTGCGGCAGGCACCTCTACAGCAGACAGTGAGGAAAAAGATGACGTAGACGAGAAGGGAGCGACCACACCGCAACAGCAGACAACACATGACGAACATCATGACGTACTTGGATTGGAGCGTCAGCCCGACACCACTCCAGCTAAACTATTTATACTAATAAAGAGACAAGTGGAAGTCGAGAGATCACGTGACCGTAACTCATACGGGTGGGCCAATCCTCGAAAAAAAATGGCCGACAAATATACAGGAAACGGTGTAATTTTTTTTCTCATGAAAGTACATAAAAGTTACATATTTGGAAAGAGCTTCGAAAACTGATAATTTTTTCTGCGTACACTTATTCTGTTAATTCAATAGTTTTAGAGCTATTTTCATTCTAAAATCACTCACTGCTGAGAAACAAATCATCTGGTGCAGTGGTGCTGCCATCTTTCGGCAGCGACGGGAATGAAAATTGAAAGGAATTTATTCACTTGAATTTAATACATTTGTAGGCTTTTTTTTCTTTTGTGGGCCCCGAAGTACATAAATATGTTACACGGATGGCTTGAGCGTAGATAGGCGAAGCCCGGCTAGTTAATGATAAAGCATTTGTGTGACCCTTCTTCATTTAAACGCCACACGTGTTTGAAACAGAAGACAGTGGACTAATTCTTAAGAAATGATGTGAAAAGTTATTGTTATATTTTTTTACTATCTTGTAAACATTACTATGTAATTTTGTTACAAAGCATAGTTTTTTTTATCGCAATAAATGGTAAGTCTGCTTAGTTAAGGATTTTGTTTTGCTTATTACCCATATTACCCGGATTATCCAGATTTTCAAATGCCTATGGTCACAGTTAGTCCGGATAAACGAGGTTTTACTGTAGAATATTTCCATTCCTACCACAAATTTATTTAATATTTCTACTTGTTATCATACTTGAATCATAATAAACTCAATTTATTACAGGAAACGGGCTGGTGTTCATCACATATCCCCATGCCGCACTAAAGATGGCTATACCACATATTTGGGCGTTTCTGTTTTTCTTTATGCTGGTCTCCCTAGCATTGGACGCATCGGTATGTACCGTGGATCTTCAGTTTACGATGACTAACTTATCAATTCTTTGGTTAATCTAGAACAGGGGTGGAGAGCCTTTACATGTACAACCTCTGACAATAAAGTTCGGTGAATGAAGCCAGAACGGCCGATCTGGTAACACTGGCGAAACAAAACGCTGCACCTGCGTAGCGGTAGGTGTTGACCATCCGCCCCCACCGTTGTTCAGTTGGACGTCGTTTGTGTTCCGTGTAAGACTTGTTTTACAAAGTGCTTGTTTAGTGCGTTTGTTCCGTGCGACAAATCGGTACCCAGAATTTAGTGATGAGAAAAACGTGTTGTCGTCTTGTGCCACATCACTTGGATGACGATCACAAACAGGCACGTTTAGAGGCTTCACAGTATTTTGTCGAAACGGCGGATGCGACACCAAACTTCTTGAACTGTATTGTCACTGAAGATGAGTCCTGGTGTCTCCGGTACGACCCTGAAACGAAACGGCAAAGCATGGAATGGAGTTCTCCTGCATCACCTCGTCGGAAAAAGGTCAGAGCAGAAAAATCACGCATCAAAACGATGCTCATCACCTTTTTTGATAGTCAAGGCATTATCCACAAGGAATTTCTACCCGAGGGCACGACGATGAATGCTGAAGGGTACATTGAAATTTTGACCCGTTTCATGAAACGTCTACGCAGGGTACGACCCCAGTACGCACAGCAAGGTTCATGGTTTTTTGTTCACGACAATGCTCGCCCTCACACAGCCAATATCGTCAAACAGTTCCTGGCAAATAAGGGGGTAGTGCAAATTGAACATCCATCATACTCGCCAGATCTCAATCCTCCAGACTTCTTCCTATTCCCACAACTCAAACTCGCTTTGAAAGGAAAGAGATTTGACGATATTCCTGACATCCAACGAAACGTGACGAGACTTTTGAACTCCATCCCAAAAGAAGACTTCTTGCAAAGTTTCCAGAACATGTATAGCAGATGTCAGGGGTGCATAGTTATGGGAGGTGAATATTTCGAAGGACAGTAAAGTAACTTTCGTTAATATTTCATCTACGTTAATGTTACAGGACTATTCACCGAACTTTATTGTCAGACGTTGTATGTGCACATACCCAAAAATGTATGAGAGCAGTCTTCAGGAACTGACGTAACATTCGGTTTATTTATAAAATAGACAAACTTTCTATAAAAGATAATTTCAGATTGTAACGTAAGTGTATACTATTAACCGTACAAAATTTACTCATAAACAACAGAAAATTAACATCAAATAATTATTAATGGGATTTTCGTCGATAAATAAAGCATGCCAAACATTTTATATTAGGGTCATATTTAGTCACTTAGAGAAAAACACTTACTACTACCGAACTACCTACATCAGTACATTTCCGAAATTCTTTGGAGATTTAATGGAGCTCATTTCCGAAGATAAAGATTCACATGCGTATAGAGAGACTTTCGATACAGCCACTGGAGGTTTCTAACAGCAAATGAAATTTTTATGTTTGGAATTCTAAGTACTTATTACTTCTTTTTCGGCATTTTTATTACTTATGTCCAGTAATGCTCGATTTCAATAGTTTCAAAAGCATTTCTAAAACTTACAAGCTTTTGTAGGTTTTAGAAATGCATTTAGAGGTCATCAAAATTCACCTTTCTCAAAAATCGGCAGAGACATAGAGGCAAAAATCGGCAGAGACATAGAGGCAAAAATCGGCGAAGTGCCTGGACAATTCATTTGTATGACACCTCTTTTTTATGCGTGCCATAGGTTCGCCATCTATGATATGGACAAAATACGTTGAAGATAGGCGTTGGAAGTGTCAGAGCTGATTTTATTTTTCAGTGATTACATGGAATGCGAAGAACAATTATATCATCATAGCCAATTATGTTATCATAGTCAATAAATCCTTATCATGGATGGATTTCTGGTTCACGAGTCCTCAGCTCACTAACAGACATAGTAAAAGTTGAATATACATAGCAACATTTAGGAAAAAAACATATGGTGGAGAACGTAAAGATAATAAAAGGTACATTCCGTTTGTGTTGTTAAATGTAGTTTTTTGTATATTTTGTCGTTGGGAAAAAATACCTAATCTGATCCATTCGGCATTGCTTACCTAATGTCGAGGTAAGCAATGCCGAATGGATCTCTTTTGATTGAGCACTACCGATGCCTTTCTCTTGGATGACATACGTATACAAAGTGTTCTCTCTGTTTTGTAAATGACACTACGTCATCGCCAGTTGCTGTCGTCAAGATTGTTTTTAAACTATCGCCAAAAGTGCCGCCGAGAAGTGAGTACCAAACCTTTCGTCGCAAACTTTTGAACCCAAAATGTTTCTACAATTCTTTATCGATGTCCTCTCCCGTTATAGAGAGTTAAAAAAGTGTGCACGGGCACACTTTACATATGCACGTCCACAGATCACTGCTGGATTGCATAGCCGTCCAGATCACGGGAACCCCAACAATTTTGCGAATATTTTTTCTGCGTTTACAATATGCTAGACCACCCGTAACCCGACTGGTCACTTACTGTTCACAGGTAAAATGATTCCGAGAAAATTAAATATAAAATTTATTATTTATTATTATTACAGTGGAAATTAAATTCTGTAAGTCTCATCATTTAAAATAAAATTTCACTTATAAAATTTTCAGGTGACAATGTTGGAAACAGCTATTTTAGGAATCGGAGTTCTTTTCTATCCTCTGACCATCAACACGAAAATATTTGCTGTTTTGATTTGTGTTTTTCTTTTTATAGGAGGATTGCCTTGTGTTACAAATGTAAGTATCAGTTAGTTCTAGTTTAATAACATAGTGGCCAACAATTTATTTTTACATGTTAATATTATTTTTGAGCGATTTAGGTTAAAGTAAGTAATAAAAATATAATTTTGACATTAATCATGATTCAAAATTATTTAGTGAGGGATTTATAATGGCAGAATTCGCCATTACAATGCTTGCGGTGGATAGTAAGGAGCTTAACTTTCAGACAAACCTATGTTGGAAATTTCCAGAATCAATGTTTTAGTAATGAGAAAAGTTTCAATCCCTACAGGAAATAAAAAAACTTAGAGACATAATGTAAAAATTTACGCCAAGAGATCGGAGATAACTTTTTCAAGTATACTCTGCAGAAATAAGAAAGGATGGAAAAAAAATAAACATAGAGAGAATTTTAAATTTTCTTATACAAAAATCCCTGATGCACGGGAAAAACGGCAATGGTAAATCACTGCAGGGCAAGTAATTTCGTCATGTCTTATAACTTGTGTGAAATATCTATTGTCAATAAGTAGGTATTACCTTTATAACAAACTCTCCGGCCGAATTGGAAAAAAAACTTCAATTATTTGTATTATCAGTATCATTTCTCCATTATGAGCTTAGAATGAACTCACGAGTAAACATCTTTAGCTGGTTTTTGAACTTGAAACCTAAGATTATTTAGGTATTATCGTGAAGATAATAATTTGTGAGTTTATATTACATTTGAAAGTCCGAAAAAGTGTTTTTATGATGATGGAAAACTGATACTGGGGATTTCTTTGCGTCAATGCTATTGCAAAATCCATACTAAAAGAGCTCTTAAAAACTCTGTATCATTTATACGGAAGTTATTACGAAATCCACAAAGAGACGACCAAGTTTGAGTTTTGGTTCTTTTGAGAGATTGTTAAACAGAACAGACAGCATTGACTGTAAGAACTTGCACTGCTAGAAATATAGTGCTAAATTTTGTAGAAAATGCAGTGAAAAATAAAATAATTTCTTTTCAAAAACGGCTTTATATATTCCGTTATTACAGTTGAATCATAGACCTCATAACTACCCTTGTATACACTGTCATATTTTATTCTGTTTAAAGATTTTCATAGGCTGAAGCATTTATTATGATCAATGCAATGTCTTGCAGAAGCTTCTTTGGCTAATAAGGTGGAAACGTAGCGTTTTCTAGTATTTCGTGGCTAGATGGATTCATGAAACTGTAGTTGGACAACATTTACAAATTTTATTCTATTTTAAGTCTTTCCTGTAAGTCAGGACTAAAATATACAGAGTCATGAAAAGAGTAGAGGAACTCACAAATAATAGAATTTGCTGCGCGTAGAGAACATATGAACAAAGGACAAGGACAAAGGACAAGAACAGTTTTGCATCTGAAAGTTGTTTTAAATTAGAACGTCGGATAAAGACATCACTCTTTAACAATATCAAAACAATTTCCTACGATATCTATGAAGTTTTCTGCTCATTTTAAGCTGCATTACTCATTTAAAATCGGTTTTTATGCTACAGTTGTCTAGCGTTTTCTTTTAGGGAGGATCTTACGTTCTGAACTTATTGGACCACTATGGAGGTGGACACACGCTCATGGGAGCACTTATGTTTGAAGCAATCGCATTTGGATGGGGATTTGGTAATTTTTATGCATTCTATCTAACTAACTTTATAGTTTACTACAGGCTACTGCATTTCTCAATTGCACATTTATATTGTCCCACTGTTCCCTCCGATATACGAAGTTTGCTGTATAGTCTAAAAGAGTCATTTTAAGTTATCCAATTTCATCATCCATTCAAAAAATTTAACAAAGCGAATGTGTTACAACTATAATTTACTATAATAACTATAATCAACTATAATAAAAACTATAATTTATTCTAATTATAGTTGCTATAGATTTAATTAGAGTAGCTATATTGATACATGATTAAATTTTTTCTCTATTTAATGATTCTACGGTAGCAAAACTGAATTTCCTATCGTAAGATTTATCTACATCTATACACGGTTCTGCAGAATGGACATCCACATTTCAAAGGGTAATCAAAAATGAACGAACCGATTTGCTGAAAAAAGCTTTTCGAAAAGTACGTATAATCTAGTTTTTCTTCTCACTAGGTTTTGAAAATAACATAACTCAGGAGGCACCCGTTATTTCTAATGCACTACCGAAGCCGTTCTTTAGAGTTTTTCATCACTCTGTTGGTCATATTTTGTGAAATGGCGGCAACTTCCTTACGAATAGCGGACTCGTAGACTCGTTGCACATTTTCAGGCGTTCTAATGTTCCGAAGAGGACTATTTTGTGTCTTTCGTAATACAGACCCACTTCCTCTCATGTTTGAAACCCACCGCAGGAAGGTTTTCCATCAGGAACAGCATTCGGAACATTTCAATGGAATCAACGGAACATTTTCAGGTGTTCTCGTTTTCCGAAAACGACCATTTGGTTTCTTTCATAATGCAGACCCTCTTGCTCTCACGCTTGAAACTCATCGTACGGAGCCAACGGAACATTTTCAGGTGTCCTAGCTCTCTGAAAACGACCATTTGGTTTCTTTCGTAATGCAGAACCTCTTGCTCTCACGTTTGAAACCCATCGTAGGATGGTTTTCGATCAGGAGCGGTATTCGGAACATGTAAACGGAGTCAACGGAAGATTTTCAGGGGTTCTCTTTTTCCAAAAACGACCATTTGGTTTCTTTCGTAATGCAGACTCTCTTGCTCTCACGTTTTAAACCCATCGTACGATGGTTTTCGATCAGGAGCGGTATTCGGAACATGTAAACGGAGTCAACGGAAGATTTTCAGGGGTTCTCGTTATCCGAAAACGACCATTTGGTTTCTTTCATAATGCAGACCCTCTTGCTCTCACGTTTGACACCCATCGTACGGAGCCAACGGAACATTTTCAGGTGTCCTAGCTCTCTGAAAACGAACATTTGGTTTCTTTCGTAATGCAGAACCTCTTGCTCTCACGTTTGAAACCCATCGTACGGAGCCAACGGAACATTTTCAGGTGTCCTAGCTCTCTGAAAACGAACATTTGGTTTCTTTCGTAATGCAGAACCTCTTGCTCTCACGTTTGAAACCCATCGTACGGAGCCAACGGAACATTTTCAGGTGTCCTAGCTCTCCGAAAACGACCATTTGGTTTCTTTCGTAATGCAGACCCTCTTGCTCTCACGTTTTAAACCCATCGTAGGATGGTTTTCGATCAGGAGCGGTATTCGGAACATGTAAACGGAGTCAACGGAAGATTTTCAGGGGTTCTCGTTTTCCGAAAACGACCATTTGGTTTCTTTCGTAATGCAGACCCTCTTGCTCTCACGTTTGAAGCCCATCGTACGGAGCCAACGGAACATTTTCAGGTGTCCTAGCTCTCCGAAAACGACCATTTGGTTTCTTTCGGAATGCAGACCCTCTTGCTCTCACATTTGAAACCCATCGTAGGATGGTTTTCGATCAGGAGCGGTATTCGGAACATGTAAACGGAGTCAACGGAAGATTTTCAGGGGTTCTAGTTTTCCGAAAACGACCATTTGGTTTCTTTCGTAATGCTGACCCTCTTGCTCTCACTTTTGAAACCCATCGCAGGATTGTTTTTCGATCAGGAATGACATCAGTTGCAAAGAGTACGAAGCGCATCCTAAATTTCCTCTGTGTCGCGGTTACGGAATCGTTGTTTTTAAAGAACGCTTCGATAACGAAACGAAGATGTTCACCGGACCAACTCATGGTGTCTACAGACGAACTGTTGCAACCACCCGCTCCGCCATGCTCCCAAAACTCCTTTACTAGTGACTTTTAGAAATGTGAAACTTCATTCTGTCGCACCCTGTATTTTACAGCGTCTATCATTACGTCTTTCTTCTTTCCAGGTGTAAAAGGAGGATTTAAGAATATCGAAAATATATTAGATTCTAAAATAACTTTGTTCATGAGAATATGTTGGACATTTGTAGCTCCAGTAGTTATAATAGTGAGTAACTATTGTGAAACTTTTATACTTGTTTTCATAGCTTTTTATGAAAAATAATATTTAACAAATATATATATATATATATATATATATATATATATATATATATATATATATATATATATATATATATATATATATATATATATATATATATATATATATATATATACTAGCTGAAGTACCCGGCGTTGCCCAGGATTTTAAGTATGTATGTTATCAAAATCAATTTAAAAACTTAACACAGTATAAATAACGTAGTAAAAAAAAGCACATGTAATGTTACACTCATCTCAGAATTTTGGTAGATTCAGCATTTCATAATTGTTCGACTAAAAGCTCCAATTACCAGGCTATTGAGAGGCTCAGGAAGAGGTTCAAATGCAGGTAGGTTTACCTTGCCAGCACTACAACACATTCCTGGAGATTCGTCTGCCCACTTCAGGGCATTGCAGTACTGACACTTGTGGTTCATAGTGCCCAGGGATACCATGCTATCTGCTTGATAAGCAATAACAGGATCATATGCCAAGCCTGAAAGAACCTTTACCTGCCATGGAAGTACTCGCCTTTCTACTCATTTGCCAGGATTCTTTTTTTCATATTGGTATTGTGCTGCCCTGTGAACCTCAGGCTTAGCTTTCTGGCACCGTGCAACAGCTGCTTTGATCACCTCAGGCTTAGCTTTATGGTACCGTGCAACAGCTGCTTTGATCACCTCAGGCTTAGCTTTATGGTACCGTGCAACAGCTGATTTGATAACCTCAGGCTTAGCTTTCTGGTATCGTGCAACAGCTGCTTTGATCACCTCAGGCTTAGTTTTATGGTACCGTGCAACAGCTGCTTTGATAACCTCAGGATTAGCTTTCTCGTATCGTGCAACAGCTGCTTTGATCACCTCAGGCTTAGCTTTCTGGTACCGTGCAACAGCTGCCCTGTTCACCCCAGGATTCCTCTCTGCATACTTCTTTCTTGCATCTTTAAGTTGCTGCTTCCTTAGAGCATGAGTACATCTAGAGCGACGTCTTTTAGTAGCTTTATTGGGATTAGAAAGTGATGCATCATGTGAGGTAGATTGAGGGAGAGATAGCATGGCTTGTGTTTCCTGTGACAGGTAGTAAGCATCGAAATGCCCACTCGAGAGGTCACATGCAGAGGTAAAACGCAGCCTCCTTATTGGGTTACCAGCAGCACCAAAACTGTGACATAGTTCACCATTGAGGTATACCTCAAAAACAAAGTTGAACAGTTCACCTGCTGCTGACAATTCGCAAGAACTGCCATATGTGGAGAGAATTGACATTTCGGAAAAATATTCAGCAGAGTTAGAATAATTATTCCCATTCCTGTCATGAGACATTATGGCAAATCGCTCCCAATTCTCTACCACATGACTCACAATTAATTCCCGGACTTCCCTAGACATCATATCTGTACCATACATGACAAAAGAGAGAGAACGGAAAAGACATGCACCATCTGTTGTGATTGGGAAAATACTATGAAGTACAAACTCCCCATTTATGCATAAATATTCTTCCATTTTAGAAAATATAAAAATCAAATTTAAATCTGGTTCAGAAATATAAGTAAATCTGATAAAGAGTTAAAAAAAAAAAAAAAAAACTTACTCGCATGAAAATCAACCACACTAACTTAATCTGACAACATCACATGTCTGTCTAGCAGTTAACCTCTAGGTTACAGCTATACATGGTAAGCACAGTTACCGTATAGTAATACCGTTAATATTTTACACTTTGTATCTTCTATATTCCTTCATATCTCAAAGAAGGAAATTGATATCTGTATGATCACGAATTCGCATGTTTCAAGAAAGACTTCAAAGCTTGATATTTTAGAGTTTTAATCCATGTTACAACATTTTCAAAATTTAATACATAAAAAGAAAATGAAATTAATTTCTAAAGATTCATCACGCGTCATGAGCTCGAGTCAATGAGCTCGAGTGAACATGATGCCAAGAGTCAAAGTAAAAATAAAAAGATATCAAAAAGTTCACGTGACTCTCTGCCCTTGAACACATCCGGACATACGCGTGAGAGAGATGAATTCCCAACAATATCCTTAAGATTCTTGCTTTAAAATGTAAGGAACACGAAGACCTAAAAACCGATTTCAGGATTTTTCAAAATTCGGCCTCAAGAGGAGGGGAGGGTGGGGCTAAACGTGTTTTTCACATATACCTTCATATCTCAAAGTAGGAAACGGATATATTTCTTTTATACGCATATTAATAAATTAAACTGTTTTAGAATTTCTTCTATATTACTTTGTACTCGATATGATTACTCGATCTTATATATTAGTTTGTAATCGATATGACTATTCGGATTAATGCTCTAGATAGCCGCTACCATCTATCGCGCCAAATACCAACTATTTACTCTTCAGTTAATTGTTTAGTATGCCGGAAAGTAATGATGGCAGCATATCATAGCTTAGTGATTCTTCATGTTAATGTTCGTCATCACATTAAAACAGTTTTTAAACATTTTATTTTATGGTTTTCATTATATGTATACATATGTGCATATGATTTCTTTTATTTTTTTTATATGTTTATTTTTTGAATTATTACATTGTTTTGTACTTTTATTTTTATGTAAGCATTTTTCTAGGAAATAAAAAGAATAAAATGCTTTCTGAGCTAAAAACTATATTATTTATAAAAAATTGGAACAGATCCAATTAAATTTGTATGGGTTTGTATCAAAATAATTGATTCGTTATACGGCTTTTCGCTTTACGGCCAACTTTTCCGGAACGTATCTAGGCCGTAAAGCGAGGTATGGGTGTATTATTTAACCCGGTTTCTTACATATGAAGGAATATGTGAAAAACACGTTTTGCCCCCCTTCACCCTTGGGGGGCGAATTTTGAAAAATCCTGAAACTGATTTTAGGTAATCAAGTTCCTTACATTTTAAAGCAAGAATCTTAAGGATATCAATTTCCTTCTTTGAGATATGAGGGAATATGGGAAAATACGTTTTGCCCCCTCCCCCCCCTTTTTGGGCCAAATTTTGAAAAATCCTGAAATTGGTTTTTAGGTATTCATGTTCCTTACATTTTAAAGCAAGAATCTTTAACATATCAATTTCCTTCTTTGAGATATGAAGGAAAACACGTTTTGTCCCCCCTCCCCCCTTGGGGGGGCCGAATTTTGAAAAATCCTGGAACTAATTTTTAGGTATTCGGCTTCCTTTTATTTTAAGGTAAGAATCTTATGGATATCCGTTTCATGTGAAAAACACGTAAAATCACGTTTAGCCCCCCTCCCCCCCCTTGAGGCCGAATTTTGAAAAAAATCCTGAAACTGATTTTAGGTAATCAAGTTCCTTACATTTTAAAGCAAGAATCTTTTGGATATCAATTTCCTTCTTTCAGATATGAGGGAATATGGGAAAATACGTTTTGCCGGGGGCCAAATTTCGAAAAATCCTGAAATTGGTTTTTAGGTATTTATGTTCCTTACATTTTAAAGCAAGAATCTTATGGATATCTGTTTTCTTCTTCGAGATATGAAGGAAAATGTGATAAAACACGTAAAAACACTTTTTCCCCCCTCCCCTCCTTGGGGGCCTAATTTTGAAAAATCCTGAAATTGGTTTTTAGGTATTCATGTTACTTACATTTTAAAGCAAGAATGTTATGGATATCAATATCCTTCTTTGAGATATGAAGGAATATGTAAAAAACATGTTTTGCCCCCCTCCCACCCTTGGGGGGCGAATTTTGAAAAATCGCTTCTTAAATGACGCCTTCAGCACAAAAGTAATAAGCTCCTAAAATTTGATATCTGTATCTCCAATAGTTTTTGCTGGGCGTTGATACGTGTATATATGTATATATAAGTCAGGACTTCTTCCTTTATAGATATATATATATATATATATATATATATATATACAGTGGAATCTTGATCGATCGTTTTCGGATTCTTCGTTTTTCCGTATGTGTCGTTCATTTTATCCGGTCCCAACGATCATATTGCTTTGTTATGTTTCCGGATCTATCGTTTTCCCGCATTTATCGTTCATTTCAATCGGTCCCTTGAAAAACGATAGATCGAGATTCCACTGTATGTATATATATATATATATATATATATATATATATATATTCATTCCTAATATAAGTAAGCAGCAGGCTGCTTAATTATATTAGGAATCATAGTGTCCAAAGCTGCAGGCTTCAAAATGTAATCGCATCATGTTGTTCTTGAGCGTAATATATTTTGTACTCCATTGCTTAAGATACATGAGTGCATTAAAGAGTTTTGATTTACTAAAAGAAGATTATGTTAAAAAATTATAAAGACTTGTAGGAAGAGAACAGGTAATATAAAGAAAGGGGGATTGAGGCTGGATTGTTATACCTTTAGAAGAAAATGTTCCCAAAAATATGGGCCTAATATTCTGAAATAATTATAAAAATTTATTTCTTCATTTGCCACAATTCTAGGACAAAACGTCGTGTCACAGCGGAAAGTAATTTTAATGAATTAAAATCTATAATCGGTATATCGCAAGAGTCTTTTACGTTTTATACGCAGACAATAACATTGTTTCAGACAGAATTTAAAAACAATTTTAAATAATGGGGGAAAAATTGGTGACGTATGGTCCAGTTTAACGTTTTTAGCGATTTACACATTTTTGCCACGTTTTTATTAAATCGCTTTCTTATTTGTCCAGTACAAATCTTGCAATCGATTTTTAACTAACTTCCCGACTAGCTAGACTTTTGAAACTTTTAGAATAGCTCAGAACACGATGACAATGCATCCTTTTAATACGTTTAGCCATCTTTAAGCAGGATTGAATTAATTTTCAGTTAATTTTGTTTTGTATGGAGAGAGAGTTCGGAAAAATCCGCAAGGTTGCGCTTCGGTCGAATTCGATGCTTGCACTTTTGCGTAGCGGCGTTTGACGATTTTGAAAACAGAATACATGTGAATTTAGTTTGTTTACAAAAATATTGTGCGAAAAATTAACAAAAATATATAAAAGTTTGAGGGCTTGTGGCGGCCCTGTGGTACAGCGCGCTGGTTTTCGGTGCTGAGGGTGCTCAGGTCGAATCCCGGCGTTGCGCCACGATAAATGCCTCCGTTCGTGTCGTCCCTTCATAGGGTGTAATGCTGTCCACCTATATGGTGCCCCCATAATTAAATGGTTAGTAAAAACTGCGGCGTCGTGAGGGCGAATGTTTGATTACAAGTGTCTCAGCATTGGTAAATATATATATATATATATACAGTGGAATCTCGATCGATCGTTTTCGGATCCATCGTTTTTCCGTATGTGTCGCTCATTTTATCCAGTCCCAACGATCACATTGCTTTGTTATGTTCCCGCATTTATCGTTCATTTCAATCGGTCCCTTGAAGAACGATAGATCGAGATTCCACTGTATATATATATATATATATATATATATATATATATATATATATATATATATAAGTTTGATTTAAAAAAAGTATTTATTAATACATAGAATTGTCAAGTTCATATAATTCAACAGAAAATTTAAAAACGTGGTATATAAAAAGGACTTTTTATCTTGTAATTAATTTATTAGTTTTTTTGCCGCTTGCAGTGTATGGCGATTGTCATCCTCAAGCGCCGTAGGTCTGGGTTCGAACTCTGGGGGCGGTAGGGATGTTCTTGTGCTCTCACATCACAGGGAGCGGCACTGGATTACTTACCTGATGGTCTCATGATTTAAGCTGCTGTGTACTAACCCTAGTGGATTCGCTCACCTCAATGCTAACCTATGGAGAAAATGTGTCCAAGGATTGCCGAGTTGGATTAAAAGATTTTTTCGTAGGTTTACGTTCCTCTATAACGGTTCTCCGGGAAGGAAAATTTCAGACGCGAAAAACCGTCCGTCCGTACCTCGCGAGTTATATTTTTGGCAGCGCGCTAAACCAGTCTGTATCGCTTGGACAAGCAGTAAGAAGTTAAACAGAAAAGTACCAAAATGAGTCAAAATTTTGACATACATATATGTATATATGCGTCAAAATTTTGACATACATATATGTATATATGCATGTGTATGTGTTATGTATATAGATACATATATACATAACACATACATACATATATACATACAAAAGCGGTAAGCAACGATAAGTAATCATACGTTAATAACCCGCGGTAGTTTCGTTAGAAGAAACTATCTGAATTTTTATTTATTTTTTATTGTACTCCGTAATAGAGAAAGAAATTTTGCATGTTGGGGCAATTTTCGTTAAAAAAAATTTCAAATATTATTTTAAAATTTAAATTATTCGGGGGAAAAAATCTAGTAAATGCTCATAAATTCTTTTGGTGAACGAAATTCATAAACTGAATCCTGTTTCAAGGAGCAAAAAAGTTTAGGCTATCTGAAAATATTTTTTTTTATTATCAGCATTTTTGTAGCTGTAAATAGCAGACAAATTTTCGCCATTGGTTAACATTGAGGTGAGCGAATTCAGTAGGGTTAATACACAGCAAGCAGCCTTGCAGCCTCAAAACTCGCTGTGTATACGGCGAAATGTCCCCAAGAAAAGTGCCTACCACACAGGCATGGAAAACTTTTAATTTTCTTAGATAAATTAATCATCTCCAGCATACCCAGCAGCCAGTTATAGGTTTTCCTTGTAGGTTTCCCACACAGGCATGGAAAACTTTTAATTTTCTTAGATAAATTAATCATCTCCAGCATACCCAGCAGCCAGTTATAGGTTTCCCTTGTAGGTTTCCCACACAGGTAAGGAAAACTTTTAATTTTCTTAGATAAATTAATCATCTCCAGCATACCCAGCAGCCAGTTATAGATTTCCCTTATAAGTTTCCCACACAGGCATGGAAAACTTTTAATTATCTTAGATAAATTAATCATCTCCAGCATACCCAGCAGCCAGTTATAGGTTTCCCTTGTAGGTTTCCCACACAGGCAAGGAAAACTTTTAATTTTCTTAGATAAATTAATCATCTCCAGCATGCCCAGCAGCCAGTTATAGGTTTCCCTTATAGGTTTCCCACACAGGCATGGAAAACTTTTAATTTTCTTAGATAAATTAATCATCTCCAGCATACCCAGCAGCCGGTTATAGGTTTCCCTTATAAGTTTCCCACACAGGCATGGAAAACTTTTAATTATCTTAGATAAATTAATCATCTCCAGCATACCCAGCAGCCAGTTATAGGTTTCCCTTATAGGTTTCCCACACAGGCAAGGAAAACTTTTAATTTTCTTAGATAAATTAATCATCTCCAGCATACCCAGCAGCCGGTTATAGGTTTCCCTTATAAGTTTCCCACACAGGCATGGGAAACTTTTAATTTTCTTAGATAAATTAATCATCTCCAGCATACCCAGCAGCCAGTTATAGGTTTCCCTTATAGGTTTCCCACACAGGCATGGAAAACTTTTAATTTTCTTAGATAAATTAATCATCTCCAGCATACCCAGCAGCCGGTTATAGGTTTCCCTTATAAGTTTCCCACACAGGCATGGGAAACTTTTAATTTTCTTAGATAAATTAATCATCTCCAGCATACCCAGCAGCCAGTTATAGGTTTCCCTTATAGGTTTCCCACACAGGCATGGAAAACTTTTAATTTTCTTAGATAAATTAATCATCTCCAGCATACCCAGCAGCCGGTTATAGGTTTTCCATGTCATGGGTTCCTAAGAATGGCATAGCCGAAAATTACGCAGAAATGTATTAAAACACATGGCTCCTGATTACGCTGGAGGAACTTATCTTTGCATGTGCGACCATTATTACCATGGGTTCCATGTCGTCTTGATATTTTCAGAACTTTTATTGATACGTACATTATTTTAGGTCTTGTTTATACACTCCGTATGCGTGAGTCGCCTGTGGCCTGTGAATGATGTTCCTTACCCATCATATGCAGATGACATAGGGTGGTGTCTTGTGGCTGCGATCTTGTCACCGATTCCAATATGTATGGTAATTGTCCTCATCCGAAATCGGGGAGTAAGTAAAACTTTTTGGTTGATCTAACTACTGTTTTTTATTACGCTAAGATTTTCACGTGTGTTCTTGTATACATTCTGCCGGAACTGGAACATATATTGTTACTAGCTGAATACCCGTGCGTCACTACGGAGTACATTTTAGGATAATTACAATGAAAAAATAATGAAATTGGTTTTTAGAGTATTTTCTTATAAACAATATTTTCTGTTTCTTTATTGGGTGGAACTAATACTACCAGGCTCGTCTGCGAACTTACGCGTGAGAAAGCTACGTAAGTATTCAATTGAATGCCCCTCCAACCGTTAAGGTATACGGATAATTGATAACCAATCGTCCCGGGCGCGATCCTGCTCAACTGGAACACACTGACTCAAGGACACCGGGACCTCCAACCCCTGCCCCCAAGCCGAACAACGTCTAATAATTCATTAACAAAATTGTTTTTCAAAATTTAGCAGTTTAGTGGCAACCACCAGTCCTGTGTTCACTTTTCCTTATTTTTCCTTCTTTCTTTTTCTTCATCTTATTATTTTCTTTTTCTTATTGTTACAAATTGCACTATAATGCTTACAATATCATTACACAATTATTACTATTTCACATTATTATTTTTTCATAATTACATGAAATTTATATAGATACATATCAACATGACAATGCAATTTAACCTGACAAATACGTAAATACATCCACATAAATACAATTTACTCTAATACATTTACATACGTACAATAATACAAATTTCTATTAATTGAAGAAAACTGCTATGTGGCATGGGAGAAGGGGATACAAGTATCCATAAGAATACCGACCTCCTTCCTAATGAAGCCACTACAGTAAAAGTCACAATAAAACTTATATTTCGTCCATGTTGAGCAAGCTACATAAAACTGACAGTGGGAGAAACAATTTTCTCTTAAATCTACGCCAGCGTATTTTAAAGTTTGGACTTGAGACTTATTTATCATCATGGCAAAGCATACTTTGAGGGGAAATTGCAGTTTTATATATTTAGATTTAATTTAATATCCATAAAACATACTTATTTGAATTAAATTCTTTAAAAAAACTTCCTTCTCAATTAGTCTAGTGGTTGAATTTTAGCTTTTACTGCATTTTAATATTTTTTTGTCAATTTATTTCATATTTATGCACGTGGCGCAAAATTAATTTAAAGTATCACAAAAAGAAAAGAAACCACGTGATCAGCATTTAATAAATTAAATTCTGAAAATTAATCTTTAAAAATTCACCAAAAATTAGAAAATGAAGGTAAAGATTCGAAAAAGATGTCAATTTAAAGGAATTTTTATGATCTTTCTCATGATATAAGATTATTATTTCAGATTATTATTTTAAATGCAAACTTAAAAAAAGTTACAAAAACAGCTTAAAATTGATTTAAAAAAATCTAAGAAGAATTTTTCAAAAATATTTCTTACTGCACCTCTACACTGTAAGAAGAATCGCCATGCAAAATTTCAGTCCTTTAGGTCCAGCGGTTTGGTCTGTGCGTTATCTGTCAGTCAGTCAGTCACGAAACTATTTTATATATATATAGACTGAATAGCCTCGATTAGGGTTTGACAACTTACGCAAGACTCCTACGACCCTAAAAAAATTATTTGAATTAATTTTTTAAGAGCCTTTAAAATTTTATTTAAAAAAATTAATCTGTAAGAAACTCCTTAATTAAGGTTATAAATGACCATTTTTTCAGAATGAGCTGAGTGTATTATAGAAAATTTTGGAAGAAAAATTCTCGTAGTACAAGTGCGCTGCAAACCACCAGTAACAAATCCGTTTGTTTTATTTGCACTGACAGAAGAAGGTTTTGACTTTTTCTACCAAGCAACGAGTTAGACAAAATTCAATTTATGCCAGTGATGGGTCTCAATGAATTGAATTAAGTAACAGATGTTAAGGTCTCAACGTATTAACCCTTTATCGACTATTGATTCAGTTTTATACATTTTCGGATTATCCAAAATGAGATTATTTAATTTTTCAGCGTTATACGAGGGGAGGGGGGGGGGATAATATAATCTTATAATCTAATAATAAAAACTACTATAATTGCAAAAATATTGCATATGTTTTTAATTTAATTTCTAAGAAAGCTAAAATATAATATTTTTTCAGAATATCTAATAAAAATTATAAAAAAGAATCAAGAGTATTTTTTCTTAGAATACTGGATTTTTTAGACAATCTTTCGAACATCTTTCTATTGAAAATATACACTCCCATAAATTAATTTACTTTCTTAAAAGCACCAAAATTTAGGCGTGCCTTAGATGCCAAATGGACTTCTGTAGCTCTGGGAGTATCATTCAATTCAGCATGCGTAATTGTGTTATAACAGCATTGACAGTGTTCTTTGAAATTTGTTTTAGAACTTTGTTTTCTAAATTTTTAAAGAAAAATGTTGATAAAGGTGGTTAACTTCTTGGTAGTGGGGATATTTTAAATGCATGATGCTTGCTGTAATCAAACGCATACACAGGCCCAGATTTCCGCATGGGCAAGTGGGGCACTTGCCCAGGACCCCCAAAATTATGGGGCCCCCTAATTTAGTATAAAGTTGTACATAGTTTTGAGAATTTGTTTTTTGGTTAATATAATAAAGGAGTGCAGTGGCGGATACAGAAAAAAATCCTGGGTGGAGCACAGTGCACTCACTATAGTGAAAGCATGCTTACGTCCATAAGCGTTTCTGGCTTAATTTTTTTTGGGGTGGGAGGGGGAAGTTGTAATAACTCCAGACTGTGATTTATTTTAAATTTCAAAAGAAAATTTCATGAATTTATTTATTAACATTAAAAAGAAAATTAATTAATTAACACTTCTTATTAATATTCATTATTTTCTTCAAATTTTTGACTTGTCGGTCGAAATTTTTTTTGAATTTCTGGTCCCGATTTAAGGGAGGCCTGGGTGAGTGTCCCACATGTTCATGTGGAAATCTGGTCCTGAGGAGGGGGGACATGCCCCCCTCTGGATCTGTACCTGAAGGGGGCCCCCAAAGTCTGCTTTGCCCAGGGCCCCATTGTGTCAAAGTCGGGCCCTGCGCATACATATTTTATTAACACGCCTACTATGTTTGTTTCTTAGTTGATCTAGAGTAAAAATCCTGATCAATTTCCACTTGTTAATATTCTATCTTTACTTTAAGAAGAAAATCAAATTCTCTCTAATTCACAAATGAACATGTATGCAAAAATACTTCTCTGTTTGATGGCCCTTGTACTGGTCATTAAATTGAAAAGAATAACGTTTAATTCACATTGCATTAAAAACACATAAATGCTAAAAAAATTTGAAAATTAAAAAAAATATATATATAGAAAAGATTTATTTAAATATAATGTAAATCATTCTTTTTTTACTGGTTATTTATAGGCTCGATAAGAATTAGGCTTTAATTCATAAATTACTTTTTAGAATATATACGTTCTTATGGAAGGCAAGTTGCATACTAATTTGAGGTTAATATTTATGGAGAATTTATTTGAAGTTGTTTTTTACCTTTTTAATTACTTAATAGTACTTCCGGCCAGGGGACATTATAAACAACGACAACAATTATTAAATAGTTTTTTTATGAACTATCAGTATTACCTGAAACCTGTACAATCTAATGACCAGCAAATTCCTAGTTGCTTATAAAATTCATGTTGAAACGAGAATTCTCTCCCCTCTAAAAAATGAAAGTCAATATGTTTACGATTGGAATTAAGGAAAGAAATTTTAAATTTCTAAAAGGAGATTAATATATCATTGAACTAAAGTGTTTTCCTCATATGCAGTTCAAGGCTGAAACTATAAGTTAGCGGTTTCTAAGTATTCAATGGGAACAAATTACTAATATATTAGGGAAAAATTCGATAGCTGTCATTCTTGTAAAGATACTGTTTCTCAATTTAAAACCCTTAGTTTTTCAAATGACAGTTAATGCAAAAGGAATATAGATTTTTTTATCAATTGGTTGAAATAAACTCGATTAGTTGTAATGTATATATATATATATATATATATATATATATATACATACATACACACACACACACTATAATAATGGACCGGACAGCAAGGTGTGATGGTATAAGGGAAAGAATACTCGCTTTAATAGGGGGATTGTTCTCCACGTGCTGCAATTTCACTAGCAACCCTTCTGGATATACTTTCAACAAGGTTTTGATACACAGCTATGGGTATTTGTGTCCATTCCTGCTGCAATAATGTCACCATCTCAGCTTTATATTTCGGACGTGGTTCCCTGGTCCGTAAGCGTCGCTCTAACTCGTCCCACAAAAGTTCCATGGGGTTTATGTCGGGACTCTGAGTAGGCCAGGGAAGACGTTTTACATTCATATCTTGATACCACTGCTTGACAGAGGCTGCAACATGACATTGAGCGTTGTCGTCCTGGAAGTAACATTCGTCCATTCCATAAATTTGCCAGAGCGTAGGAAGAACCCGATTGCCCAGAATGTTCATATGGGCGTCGGCGTTGAATTTTCTAGGAACAACATGCAAAGGTCCCAGGGCCATACCACGAAAAACACCCCCAAACAAGTACACCACCACCATCACCATCACCACCGAACTTGAGAGTTGGAACGATGCACTCGGGTAAATAGACGTTTGCTTGGCATTCACCAAACCAAGCACTTCCATCCGACTGGAAGAGCTCGTAGCGTGACTCGTAGCTCCATAAAACAGTTTTCCAGTGGTCCACAGTCCAGTTGCGACGTTACAAACACCAAACGAGTCTGCCAGCTTTGTTGGAGGGAGTGATGTTTGGTTTGTGTGCGGCAAGACATCCGTGGATATTAAAGGCGTGCAGTTCTTTCCGAAAATGTGGGGATGCACCTTAACCCCTGCTGCCTGTTGAAAATTACTGCTGATGATTTAGACTGGTTTCTTGCGGTTCTCACGAACCTCGCGCTTCAGGACACGCCGATCCCGTTAGGTCAGTTTACGGGAACGACTAACGTATGCAGTTCGTGTCCCAACTCCCGTAGTCTTCCACTTCTTTACGACATCACCAACACTTGACTGTGGCTGTGATAATTCTACCTGAATTGCGCGAATAGACCTGCCACTAATGTGACAACCAACTGTAATACCTCTTTCAAAGTCACTAAGTTCCTTTCGTTTCGACATATTGTCCCAATGTCTCACAGGACTAACGGTGTTATCATTTTGCGTATCGTATTTAACCTTAACAGGTCACGTGCGAGCACTGGATTTTTAGAAAATCCGACATGCAGTCGGATACCCTACATTATTGTAGGGTAGTATATATATATATATATATATATATATATATATATATATAATATGTGTGTGTGTGTGTTTGTTTGTTTGTTTTGACAGATTCCATAATGTATGTAGGTAAAACTTCGCCTACAGAGTGGAATTTTATTATCGAATGCAACGACCTTCGCAGGGTTGAATTTTATTTGCGAACGTGATAAATTGGCGACTGAATTTATTATGAATGCGAGATGTTTAAAATTTATCTAGTTAATACAGTATTTTTTAAAAATTCTTTTTAATATTTGTGTTGTTTTCATTACAGAATGTATCTAAAGCGCTTGAACCTGGAAAACTTTGGAAAGAGTCTGTTAGTCAGAAATGAAAAAGAATACTTTATAAATGAAATGTTTCTGCAATAAAATGTACATTTTTAGGATATGGTTTCTCTAAAAATTTGAAAATCTCGATTGTGACACACTCGAACTTACTTTTTTTACTTTGGGGCATGATGGGAGGGAGTTAGCTGTAGAATATTTTAAAAATAGTATAACTGTACTATTTGCTGACGAGTTTTGAGTATATTTATTCACGTAATTTTCTTTTATGATTTATGTAAAGTATCTATATATATGGGCCCACACGCATATTGGGGTGAAGATATATTGAAGAATAAGTTTTATCATTTCGATGCAATGAAGCCCATGGAAACGGTTAGAATTTAACAAAAACATTAGTACAAATAATAAGTAATCTCCAGTCTTTCCTTCACCAATGGATGTATATGTATGTTTCACCTGCATTTTGAACTTAACGACTCTGCTGCAGGCGAAAAAATTTCCATTACGGAATTTCTATGGTTGAAAATTTGTAAAGAATCAAGCTAAAAACAAAAAGGTCAAAAGGGGGTTTTTATTTAGGAGATATAACTAACAATACATCCATTTTAAAATAATTTATTTCCTATATTATTTTAAGCGTTTTCGATGAAAGATTAGAAAACGATAATCACGATGAAATAAATGTAACTATTAGTAATTTCGTACTTGATTAATATACAATTTAGTTATTGTTTATTCTTCTGATCTCTTAGCCAATGTTAAATTTATAGGAATGCAAAACAGTACTGAATTGTAATTCGAAAAATGCCCAAAATGTTTCTGATAAAACTATCAGAGTAACTAATCTCATAAGCACTTTACACAAATATTCATTGTTTTATCCTATAATCTACGAATTCGTAGTAGCTGAATAATTGTTGTATATTCTAATATTGATTTCTGACTGCAGGTGATGTGGCCTTGTAATTAAACAATTTTAAAATTATAAGCAGATTTTTATTCCACAGATCAAGCCACAGATTTTATCATTTAAACTAATATCAAATTTGAAAAAAAAATGACATCGAAAGGATTGAGATGGCTGGGTAAAAGTTGAAGTTAAAAGTTGAAGAAAAATTGAAAAAACTTTGAGATAGAGAACTTGATCTATTTTAAAATTGCTGCTATTAATTGTGATATTGCTATCTGTGCCCCTAAAAATTTGTAGTTATACAGTAATTATTCATGTTGTTATACTCGTGAGACAACAAATAAAACGTAGCCGGCATGCTCAAAGCATTGCGTCTATGACAGACAATTTCAATGAGCGGAAATAAAAAAAATTATAAATACTAACTTCAATATTTAACATTGAATGAGATTGTTTTGCTCATTTAAAAAACATGATTTTAATGTTTATATCAATGTTGTTAAGTAATTGAAGCCATAAGTTTTTATATATTAAATTATTAGCGTTTGGGAATTATTTGTTCTAAAATGTAAATCATTTCTATCATTCGAGTTTAATTTTGATTAAATGTCAAATATAGAGATTAAATGGTGCCAAAAGATATAGCACTTGCTCTAATAGCATGGATATTACTGCCACACAAGTGAATTCTTAAGATATAATAAGTGAACAAAGGGAAATACAACACTAACAAACAACTGCTTAAAATACACAGTATAAGGAAAGGGATTGTTATATGTTTCGAACTAATAAATAGTTCGTCGTCAGACCAAGGTGCACTAAGTGTAACTGTTTCGATAAACAATTTGCGATGATCGCGATTGGCCCTATAAACATTTAAGAAGTTGTGTGTTTCTGTTTACGTTTTCCTGCATAAACAAAGGAAAGTTTTAATTATCTGTCTTAAAATATATCTGCTTATATTTAGCAATGATATCTCTCCGTTTATGGATATTCATGGATATGCAAGTTTATGGATATTTGTGATAATTATTCAAGTTGCGAGCCGATGGCATCTTATTTTCAAGTTTTATTATTCCAAAATATATATATCATAAAGAAAAACAAATATGAGAATTTAACACTTTTATTCCTTGAAGAAAGAAAATTGTAATTCATTTACAGAAATTTACATTTTATACAAAATCAGGACATTTTGGCATCATTCCACTTCGATAACCAAAATTGTACAAATAATTGACTTCTTCATAAAGTCTTTTGAACTGAGAAAAAGAGAACTGATGAAGCACAAGTTAGGGATTTGATGCTTTCGCATTGCAAATTAACCATGAAGTCCTCCATGTTGGGATACACCTCTGTGTCCAGAAGACATGGAGCTACCCATACTTCTCATATGGCCAGAAGAGCCGTGAGATCCTGAGCTGCCATGAGACATTGAGCTACCGTGAGACACTGAGCTGCCGTGAGAAGCAGGGCTACGTCCGACACGATGTCCATGGCTGCTCATTCCACCAGAAGATTGATGTCCATGGCTGCTCATTCCACCAGAAGAGTGACCTCGAGAAATTCCGCCAGAAGAATGACCTCCAGATGAGTGACCTCCATATGAATGACTTCCAGATGAGTGCTGAGTACTGCGTCCCATTCTGTGACCATGGCCAGAGGAAGAGCCGCTCATGTGGCCAGATGATCTGCTACCACTGGAGGAGGAACCGCTCATGTGGCCAGATGACCTGCTGCCACCATGATGCTGAGCAGCAGCAACAGCAATAAGAACGACAAGAAGGGCAATGGAGAGTTTCATTTTCACAGCTGTTTTTCTTCCTAGAAAGAAAGCGTAAAACAATGAGCTTCTTTTTTATTTAGATTAAAGAATGACGGCAAAGAAAGCTGTAAAGAAATATATTCTCGATATACTTCTGGGCTATTATTGATCGAAGGCAGACTATTAGATAGTCGAAAAATTCCAAAACAAACATTAGAATGCAATATAGTTATTGTAAGCCAGGTTGGTCAAGTTGTTTAGTGCGACAATCAGCTTCCAGTCTCTAAAAAAACCTCTATGATAGACTAAAATATACAACTGTGTATTTGCCATATCACAGGTTGAAGTTTAAACCTAAAATTTAAATTTACATAAAAATAACTCAGTAATACATACTTATTTTCTGACAAAATAGTTGTGTTTCAAATCTTTTTGTGGTAAAGTATGCCATTTTAATGTTTTAATTTTAATTTCTAAATAAAACGTTTCGAGAATGTTCCTAGTTTGGATCAAATTTTCTTATAAAAGAAAATTGAAAGTATTCAGTGTCATCAGCTGTTTTCACAGCCCAAAGTCTCACGCATTTTCACAGCAAAACTTTACAGTTAGCTGTTTTAGAGATATGCATTGTGGTTCTGAATTTTGTATTTATATAACTTAGTTTCTTTAAAGTAGCCAAAATATGCTTCGGAGGAATTAAATATATGTAAGTGAAAAATTCAGAATCTTATCATAAATAAAGTGCAGGAGTCAAATATATAATTGTGTGGGTGCGATCGATCAAAAACCCTTCCGTGATCGAGACGTTGGCGCTGCTTGATTAGATTAATATCTATTTTTCTAAAGTCTTTATATGATAGAATGTCCAATATATGATAAAATAAAGTGGGATTCTGTATTTGAATTAAAGTATAACCAAACTGTGTAGATTCTCTAGATTTCGAATATAGTATACTTACTTTATTTAAAACAGTTACACACTATTGTTTCACTAAAAAACTTAATAGCGTCGGAAAATAAAAAATATGTTTAAGACACCAAGGAAGATGCATTTTAGTCCCTCTAATATTTTCTAACATGTATGACAATCTAAAGAAAATCCTTGGACATTCATGAAGGGAAAGCAATTTTTTTTCTGAAATATGCGTATGCCGGTTTGCGGGTAACATGGGAATTATCAGAGTAAGAAAAAAAATTGCTGCACTATTAATATTTCCTTTCTCAATTAATCTAAAGAATCTGGAAAATGTATCCTGGCCAACGAAAAGTTTTACACGATTACATATCAAAGTAACACATCTTTATGTTTGAAACTAAAGCGCTTTTTTTTTCTATCCTAAGTCCGTCTTGGGGATATGTGCCGTCAGTTGACAAGCAGCCCAACATAAAGATGAAGAAGCAGAAAAGCGAGAGATAATGTTAGCCTCCATAGAGTTGTCTCTAATAAACTTTAAAACAATGGGGCAGTTCTTGAGGTGGTCACTATCCATATACCTCGGCGGCACAGAGGGCAACAAGCCGAATCCCTGATGCCTATCCGATGTAAATGTTTTTGTTGAAACTAAAGTGATATAAGCGTTCATTGTTCATTATTGCTGTTTTCGAATAAACTTCTGCATCTACAGCTACGAGGAAGATGGTCAATCACTTTTATAAATGAGGTTAATACGACAGTTCTAAACTCCGGCGTACGGAAAATACTGATGAAAAATATCGACTAGAAAATCATCGTAACCCATACGATGAGTTTTTCTTTTCTGTTCCTCCATGATACTGAAGGAAGTTATGATATTACTTTAAATGAAGAGTAAAATCAAAAATGCTTTGAGCTCCTTATAGAAAACTCTGCGGAGTTTTTATAAATCATGAATTCATCATTTATAGTTATTTTTCTAATTTTACGAGGAAAAGACGCATTTAAAAGAAAATTTTTATGTTCGTTGGATCATAAAAAATATTTTTTTTTCAGAATATTAATTTTGCTTTTAAACATACATTACTTCAACAATACTTAGTTTCTCTAATATTTTTGAGTTGCTATAGAAGTTTTCAATTGATGGAAGAATGATTTCCAGTAGAAGTGTTAGAATTTTATCTTGAAAATGAGTATTTTGATTAAAGCTTCTCCACTATAACAGAACAATTAAACTTTTTCTAAGTAATTATACAATTTAGTTTTGAAACCTTAAAGAAAGACTCAGGATTAAAATATTCCGGGATCATAGACTAAAAAAACCGTAAAATCTCTCAGGTTCTTGAAACAAGTAAAATTCTTAATATAAAAGAAATCACATGTTATTATATCATTTTTACTGAGAGAAAAAGAAAATAGACCCCAGAATGTCGTTTACAAGAAATGTATCAATACTATGCAAGCCAATCAGGGACTTTGCAAACTTTTATCTTAACTTTTATTTAACTTTTATCTTAACTTTTATCTTAACTTTTATATCTTAAGTTTTAGTAAATCCGAATCTTTAAATTTTCAGCTCATACTAACATACCAACTGAATAAAAAATATCATTTATATACATATTAGTAAATTATATAATTTACTAATATGTATATAAATGAAGGTACCAAAATGAAGAACTCACCTGCTAACGAAATAGCTAAGCAATGTTGTTCCTTTCGGAGATAGTTGATGAGATGCCTTCTTCGTAAATATTCTCCTATTTTATACTCTTCATACGGCCTCGCGGATTGTGATGTCCTTATATCTCGCACCTCACTTACCTTGGGGAAAATCTGTTATATGCTTGATTTTCTATTATACGTTATGTCAGAACATTCAAGACTTATCAGGGCGTCATCCTGGTAGGAAGCGGTTGACACACTCGAGGTGAAAGGGAATGGATGATTACGATCAAAGCATATTGATTAGGGAATATGTATATTCAATCGACTATTTTTGGCTTCAATTAGACTGTTCGCGGAAGTAAACATAGCGGCGACGTCTCTAGCGGTACTGAAATAGATTGGCAAGTGTTTGTGTTGTCTTTTTTATTTATTTATTTATTTTATTTTATCGATCAGGTGAAAGTCACGTGAATTTTTTGAATCAGCTTTCACTTGCATTTTAACGCTTTCTCTTTCAAGTTTTTTCTTTGTACATGAATATTCGTTTTTATGCAAGAAGTCATTGTGGGTATGAAACGTATTTTAAAAATGTGATTAGATTTTGCTCTTTGTATAGAGTAAATTCTAAAACAAGCTCTTTGAAATAGAAGAGTGTTATATTTTCCCATTGGAATAGAACAAGATCCATAACTTTAAAACTCATGGGTTTGCATCCCTCTTTTCGTACTTACGCTACCAAATGAAATAAAAAAAAATCCTCCTATATTTTGAGTAGTTGATTAATTTCTTTGAGTTGTAAGGGAAATTTGTGATAAAATAAATAACAGAGTCATACCCATGACAAAATTTTAAAACGAGATTGCTTATTTTTAAAAAAGAATTGATTTCACCTTTTTAGCGAAAAATGAATAAAGTTTGCTCCTGGAAATCTGAATGGCCAGTGTTTATATTCATGTTTTTCTTAGAGCAATCTATCTTAGTGATGCGCAAAACATACGTCGCGAAATAAAATATGAGGGGTCGAGGACACTTTGAGGTAAATTTATATCGCACTAGCTGAAAACCCGTACTTCGCTACGGAGTACATTCAAATTAAATACAACAATCAATGTATGCAATTAATGCCATATATATATATATATATATATATATATATATATATATATATATATATATATATATATAATAAATATAACGATCAATGTATGCAATTGATGTAAAAAAATCGTAAGGGATATTTTTATAGAGAAAATAATGAAGAAGAAAATATTCAAATTAAATCTAACAGAACATACTAAACAATATAGTACAGTTTGAGGAACATTTCTTTTACTGTATTTTAATATTTTTTTGGATGATGTCCAATCGTCTGCCTCATTTGCAAGGAAAAAAAAATATTTTTTTGTCATTTCCGTTGTTATGCACGTGACGCAAAATTAGTTTAAAGTATCACAAAAAGGAAAGGAACCACGTGATCAGCATTTAATAAATTAAATTCTAAAAGTTAATTTTTAAAAATTCACTAAAAATCAGAAAATGAAGATTCGAAAATATTTCATTTTAAAGGAATTTTTATGATCTTTCTCATGATATAAATTTTATAACCCTCGGATTATTATTTTAAATAAAACTTTAAAGAATGTTACAAAAAACAGCTTAAAAATTTAATTTAAAAAAATCTAAGTAGAATTTTTCAAAATTCTCTCTTAGTGCACCCCTACTCTAAAAGAAGAATCGCTATGCAAAATTTCAGCCCTTTAGCTCCAGCGATTTGGTCTATGTTTGTGTTGTTGTTTTTTAGTTTATTTTATGGACCACGTGAAAGTCATGGGAATTTTCTAAATCAGCTTTGAAGTAAATTTATATCATATTGAATGGAATTTATATCATTTTGTCATGGGTATGACTCTGTTATTTATTTTGTCACAAATTTACATTAAAACGCAAAGAAATTAATCGACTACTCAAAATTTAGGAGGATTTTTTTCTTTCATCTGGTAACAAAAGTATTGAATTATATAATATGCTTTACATTTTCTAATATTATAAGCTTTTAATATTTTTTTATACGGTAAAAAATATGTGATATGACATTGCTAAATAGGTGTCAAACAGTCTTTCAATGCTATACTTAACATTGCCTCCATTCGCCTTTACCTATCTATTCAAAACGAGTAGCTGTAAAACCAAACGACGATAAAGACGACTTAACGTTGTTGCATACCAACCCTATTGGATTCGCTCACTTCAATGTTAACCTACAGACAAAATTTGTCTACTATTTACAGCTAGATAAATGCTGATAATGAAATAAAAATGGTATTTTCAGATAACCTGAACTTTTCTGCACCTTGCAACAGGGTTCGTTTTATAAATTTCGTCCACCAAAGGAATTTAGGAGCCAGATTTTTTCCCCGCATAATTTAAATTTTAAAAAATTATTTGTATTTTAAAAAAAAACGAAAAATGCCCCAAGGTGTAAATTTTTTTTTCTCTATTACGGAGTACAATAAAAAAAATCTTTACATCCAAGTCGGCAATCCTCGTCTCCATCGGTTAACGTTAAGGTGAGCGAATCCAATAGGGTTAGTACACACGAGAGTAGCACTCTCAAATATTTCTCTAAATGTTAAACAAATATTATCTGAGGTCCAGGCTCTCACTTTCTTATTAATTTTTTTTTCTATTTTGGTTTCATAAATTAAACGAAGTTTATAAATTTCTTTGTTTTGATATGAAGCTTATAATTTTGAAATCCTGCTCCTTTTTAGTTTTAATGCTCGTTAATTTTGACCTATAGGAAATGCAAATTTTTTTTAAAATATGAAGTTTTAGTCTCACGGGATTTATCAAAAACAAGTTTAGAAGGTGATCAAGACATTCTTGTATTGGTATTTTGCTGTGAAGATATATACACAATATCTGCAGTTGTTATGACTGCTACAAGATTAAATTAAATTAGAGCAGTTTACAGAAAACGACTTCCCAGTAGAGGAGACGACCTAAAATTGACCCCCAAAACAACCTCTCCACAATCAGAAATAAAACTTGCTGCCATAGAATTAAACTGAGGGCAAATGAAAATAACACTTAAATTCAAATGACCAAAAGAAAAGGCTTGACAATTATATTTTTAAACTTAACAACAATTTATTCAGACATTACATGATTTAACGTTACAATAATTATTACCCTTAAGACCATCCTCATCATAAATTAAATCTACACTTATCCATTTCCTTATATATATATATATATATATATATATATATATATATATATATACCTATAAATACATTAATCACAATGGTTACACTCACATATTACATAAGAACGGATGGCTGGTGACCTGTAGGTATTTAACACTTTATATGAGCTCAATATAACTATAATAGAATTAAATTTAATATGACCTCAGTCGACTGTAGGCTAAAAAAATTAGAGAGGGAAATGTAAGGAAAGGAAGAAAAGAAAACAAAAATTGAAAGGGCAGGCCCCATAGCTGCCTCAATGACCAAGGAATACTTCAATTTTCTGGGATCGGACGGGGAGACGCTGAAGGGGTAAACGGAAAAACGCTCCGAGTCCCGACAGTACTGAATCCGTCTTTTCAAACCCCCTCCGAAAAAGCCCGCGAAGGGAAAACCTTTTTTACCCCTCACGCCTGCGCGTAGGAATGGAACATTTAAAAGAGTTCTTTTCGGCGCCTTGCGTTACGGGCATACAACCACCTTAACGCTGGAATGCCCTGGCCCTTCTTGGATGTTAGAGGCTGAATTATTTTTTTCATGCATTGGTACTTGGCTGTTTTTCCTTTATTAATATGCTGCGGAGGAACTCGCCTTCTTCAGGTGTTGTATCCCACCGCAGGAAAAAAAGCTCCTCCTCGAGCCCGCTTAAGTGCAGAATCACTTAACATTCCTTTGGGCTGTGTTTTTGGTAAGAAGCTAGATGGACTCTCCGAGATCCCGCGGGGTCCTGCGAAAGCGTATGACAAAAAATGGCAAGAAAGGAGGTATAGAGTTACCGTGGCATAGATTTTGAAAAGAAAAAGGCTACCCTAAGGAAAACAGTTTAAGGAAAGAAAAGGGGTTATACCAAATATCTAATTTTATATTATTAAATTAAATTTTACAAATCAACCTTACGCCAGCCATCCAATAGAATAATCCACCCACCTTACATTATATCTATAAATATACATATATCATAACAGAGAAAGACGTGATATTATAAATAAAACATACACAGTCTTACATTAACCATAACGCAGTTCATTGATTTTTTAAAAAAATTTGTCAAAATTTGCTTATTTATTTTTCTTAACACTCTCCTAATTTTTTTTAAAAAAATTGTTATTTCCAAAAAAATTTTAATTGGGGTTGAGGGTGTTTTTTTTTAAAATTTAAAATTTAATTTTTTTTAAAATTTAATTTTATATTTTTTATTATTTTACTATTTTATTATTATTATTATTATTATTATATAAAAGTGAGTGATGGTCGAAAAAAGTTTGCGCTTTATTGGTGTTGATCAGTAATTTCCAGCATTTTTTTTTTTATAATTTGTGATCCCTTAAGGAGCCTATTTCAATTGAACTTGATACTAGCTCACGGTTTATATAAATAAACTAGATGAATACCTGTACATTGCTGCGGAGTACATTTTAGGATAATTTCAATGAAAAAATTATGAAATTGTTTTTAGAGGATTTCTTTAAAAACAAAATTTTTTGTTTCTTCATTGGGTGGTTCTAATATTACCAGGCTCGTCCGCGAACTTACGCGTGAACAAGCTACGTAAAACTGACCGCGGGAAAAAGAATTTTCTCTTAAATCTACGCCAGCGTATTTTAAAGTTTGACCTTGACACTTATTTATCGTCATGGCGAAGTATACTTTGAGGGAAAATTGCAGTCTCTTAAATTCAAAGGGGAGGTCATTGGGTATTAGAGGAATGCGTGACACGAACACTTTTCTCCTTGAGCACACCCGGTTAGAATAATGGCTTCTATTAAATTTTCATGCAGGGCTTTGACTTGTAGTCCAGTGCCATTACACAATTTTGGTGGTTTTAAATTCGGAAGGAGCATTACGGGTGTGCCCTTCTGTAAAGAGAGCTTGAGTGTGGAAGACCCGGTGGTTTAAGGGAATTTAAAAACTCTACTGGAGAGTTAACGGCATCACCTGAATTACAGACAGTGTCTATCGACTGTGAAATTTCAACCCTTTAAATCCAGCGCTTATGTTAACTCTTGTTCTGGTCTGTGCGAGGTCTGTCAGTCAGTCACGGAACTGTTTTATATATAGGTTTAATTTAATATCCATAAGACATGCTAATTTGAATTAAATTCTTAAAAAACTTCCATCTCAATTAGTCTAATGGTTAAATTTTATCTTTTACCGTATTGTAATATTTTTTTTTTGTCAGTTTATTTCGTTGTTATGGACTTGACGCAAATTTAATTTAAAGTATCACAAAGAGAAAAGAAATCTCGTGATCAGCATTTAATAAATTAATCTTTAAAAATTCACCAAAAATCAGAAAATCAAGGTAAAGATTCAAAAAAGATTTCATTTTAAAGGAATCTTTATGATCTATCTCGTTATATGAATTTTATAACCCTCAAATTAATATTTTAAAGACAAACTTAAAAAAGTGTTACAAAAACAGATTAAAAATTTAATTTTAAAAAATCTAAGACGAATTCTTCAAAAAATCTTTATTAGTGCACTTCTACACTATAAGAAGAATCGCCATCCAACATTTTAGCCTTTTAGGTCCAGCGGTTCGGTCTGTACCTGATCTGTCAGTCAGTCACATAACTGTTTATATATATATATATATATATATATATATATATATATATATATATATATAT
The DNA here is from genome assembly GCA_907164885.2 of Dolomedes plantarius. Taxonomy (NCBI): domain Eukaryota; kingdom Metazoa; phylum Arthropoda; class Arachnida; order Araneae; family Dolomedidae; genus Dolomedes; species Dolomedes plantarius. The sequence continues at coordinate 161,073,344 of OU015495.1, read as the reverse complement.
ATATATATATATATATAAGTGTGTGTGTGTGTGTGTGTGTATGCTATCAGGGCTCATTTGGCGCCTTACATTGATATATACTTATAAGATTGATTCAAACTTTGCAATGAGCCCTTCATTTGGTAAAGAGCGAAATTAACATCCCTAAAAACACAGATAAATTTATTAAGGAGGTCACCTCAGGAGCCTTTTCTAAGTGACGTTGTTATATAAAAAAATTTAGACACAAAAATTTTCATTATAAAAAATACTATAAATACAAAATTATGGTATATAATTTTAGTTTCACGCATGAAAAAGGCAAAATACAATGTTTTTCAGAATATATAATATAGATACTGCATAAAAACATTTTTTATTGGATATATATTAGTTTACCTAATTTAATTTTTAAAAAAATCAAGACCATTCTTTTCTTAGAATAATGAATTTTTTAGACTATCTTTCGAACATCTTTCTATTGAAAATATACACTAAACCATAAATTAATTTACTTTCTTAAAAGCACCAAAATTTAGGCGTGTCTTAGATGTCAAATGGGCTTCTGTAGCTGTGGGAATATCATTCAATTCAGCATGCATAATTGTGTTATAACAACATTGACAGTGTTCTTTAAAAATTTGTTTTAGAACTTTGTTTTCTAAATTTTTAAAGAAAAATGTTGATAAATGTGGTTAGCTTCTTATTAGTGGGGATATTTTAAATGTATGATGCTTTCTGTAATCAAACGCATATATATTTTATTAACACGCATACTATGTTTTTTTAGTTGATATAGAGTAAAAATCCTGATCGATTTCCACTTGTTAATATTCTTTCTTTACTTTAAGAAGAAAATCAAACTCTCTCTAATTCACAAATGAACATATATGAAAAAATACTTTTCTGCTTGACGGCCCTTCTACTGGTCATTAAATTGAAAAGAATAAAGTTTAGTTCACATTGCATTGAAAACACTTCCTTTTCAATAGGACATCTTCCTACTGAAAACATACACTCCCGTTTATATTTTTTATGTTCGTTATGATCGCCAAAATTAGGGCGTGCCTAAGATGGGATATTGGCCCATGCAGCTTTGTCAGTATCATTAAATTCACCTTGGTTAATTGTGTTATAACAACATTGACAGTGTTCTTTAAAATTTGTTTTGGAACTTTGTTTTTTTGAATTTTTAAAGAAAAATGTGATAAATATGGCTAACTCCTTGGTAGTGAGGATATTTTAAATGCATGATGCTTGCTGTAATCAAACGCTTACATATTTTATTATCACGCATATGTTTGTTTTTTAGTTGACCAAGAGTAAAAATCCTGATCGATTTCCACTTTTTAATTTCCTTTAACTACTTTTAGAAAAAAAATCAAATTTTTTAATTTACAAACGAACGTATATGTAATAGTGCTTTTTTGTTTGACAGTCCTGCTATTCATTAAATTGAAAAGAATAAATGTTTAATTGACAGTGCACTAAAAATAGTTAAATGGTAAAAAATCCTTGAAAGAAAAGGGATTTATTTAAATATCATGTAAATCATTCGTTTTTTTAAATGGTGAATCAAAGGCTCGAGAGAAATGAGTTTTAAAGCGTATATTACTTCCTTAGTGTAAATAGATACTGACTTAAGGCATTTGTATGATGTTTTCGAAGAGTTTATTTGAAATTGTTTATTTACAGTTTTATTATTTAACACATTTTTTTGTGAAGCATAATTACCAGAAAGCTGTATCCTGTAATAAAGGAACGAAGATAAGTCCTTCTTGTTTATAATGTTCGTTCATGTTGAAACGATAATTCTTTCCACACTAAAAAAAAAAAATATAAATATGTTTACGTCATGAATTAGGAAGAAAAAAGGCTTTTCATTTCTTAAAGGAGATGAATATATTGATGAAGTAAAGTCTCTTCCTGATATGCAATTCAAGGTTGAAAGTATCAGTTAGTGGTTTCTAAATATTCAATGGGGAGAAAAGACTAATAAATCAATGAAAAACGTGATGGCTGCCATTCTTATAACGACCTTTGTTTATATCTAGTTTTACCATTGGCAGTTAATACAGAAGAATTATATTTTAATCTGGCTTTTTAATCTGGCTGTAATAAACCCTAATTAGTTGCAATATTTTCTTTTCTCTTTAGATAGCTTCCATAATGTATGTAGATAAACTTTCGGAGGGTTGAATTTTATTCGCGAGCGTGATAAATCGGCGATTTCGAACAGAGTATTGAACTTATTATGAATCAGAGAAGTTTAATTTTTATCTAGTTAATAAAGTATTTTTTTCATCCTTTTAAATACTATTTGTGTTGTTTCTATTACAGAATGTATGTAAAACGTTTAAACCTGGAAAACATTTAAAAAAATCTGTTAGTCAGAGATAAAAAGAATAATATACAGTGGAATCTCGATCGATCGTTTTCGGATCCACCGTTTTTCCGTATGTGTCGTTCATTTTATCCAGTCCCAATGATCCTATTGCTCTGTTATGTTTCCGCATCTATCGTTTTCCCGCATTTATCGTTCATTTCAATCGGTCCCTTGAAAAACGATAGATCGAGATTCCACTGTATATTGTTTCTGGAAGGGGATTTTTTGTGACGATCCCATTTTCTCCCTTCGTACTTAACCAGAATTGATAAATAAGGTATAATTTTAAAGATTAAGTTTTCCACTTCTGATGAATTGTTAATTTAGAATTACACTTTGTATTGTTTGTTTAAAAATCGAAGTTAAAAATTGACTTTTGGCCCACAGTTCTTTCCCTGGATGCGTCGGTACGACACGGTCAAATACAGTCGAACCTCCATATATCGAACTTCATATATCGAAATTTTCTATACATCGAACTATTAGCAAATCTCCATGTTCATTACATAGAAAAACTGTTTCTATATATCGAAAAAATCTCTATATATCGAAATTTTTTCCACGACATATTGGGAGATTTTATTCCACTTTTGAATAAAATCTCCCAATTTTTGGCGTTTGAAACAATACTTAGTGGACTTCAATTCGTGGAAAACGTCCCTGTGAAGTTTTTAATGGACTGAATAAATGCGAGAATTTCTTTGATGAACTTTCCGCAAAACTGTCTGCTCAGCAAGATATTCGTAGTTTTTTTTAAAAGAATGTAACTGTGATCACTGTAACCACTAACTGGATTATTGTTTTTTTTAAGGTATATAGTACTCAATAAATCTTTCACATTAATTCATTTTTTAGTTATGAACTTTCATTTAACGTGATTAGCATTATAAATTGGAAATGGAGTTTCGTATACGAAAATTGGCTTTAATTTTAATGTTTTAGGAGAATTATGATAAAACTAAGATCAATTCTATATATCGAAATTTCTATATATCGAATTTTTTCCGGCATTTTGCTACTTCGATATATGGAGGTTCGACTGTATTATGTACAAAGAGGTTTTCCACGAGTTTGTGTCATACTTAACTTTAAATATTGTCTACAAATGTGTTTTGACGTGTGCATATCTCATGTTCCCCTGTTTTGTGTCATGGGTCACCTCCAATATCGTGTCCAAAGGTGTTTTGTAATTGGTTTAGTATTATGCTTACGCACCATTGTTATTTGACAAAATTTGTCATGGCAAATACAATAGCTTCAAATGAACCGGTTCTTCTTTCATCCTACTACAAACCACCAACCTCGCTATAAAATTTATCGCAATTTATTCGCATGGGAAATTTTCGCCGGGCCTCCTACTACTGTATAAATGAAATGTTTCTGCAATAAAATATACATTTTTAGGATATGGTATCTCTAAAATGTATACAGAGGCTGTTCGCACATTTTTTAGACGATTTTGGTAAGCGGTAATAAAAAATCATTTGCTGCAAAAGAAAAAATTGCAATTGTACTATGTTTTTAAAAGTCAAAATTATCGTCTGCGGCTTGAAATTTTTATTTTTATTCAAAATGGCGTTTTTAACAAAGCAGTGGTTCGAAGGCTGCATTTATGCTCTTTCCGAAGAGAAATATGCATACTCCGCTATCCAAAAACGATGTGAGAGTCATGGTTTTGTGGTATCTAAAGCGTCGATAGGTAATATGACCAACAAGAAAGGAAAAAAAACGTCAAATTGGAGCCTCAAGTGGGACAAAAATTCCAAACAAGTATCCAAGGAAAAAACGGACATCTTCGACTATTGCAAAGGTACGTTGTTTAATGTTAAAAGAAAATCCCCCTAGTCAAAGGACAGTTGCAAAATCATTAAAATGCTCGGTGTCCACTGTAAACAAAATGATAAACGTTGATTTAAATCTTAAGAAAGCGAAAAAACGCAATGTGCATCGTCTTCTTCCAAATCATATCGCTGAACGCAGGACACGCTGCAGCATTCTATATGAGAAATACTTATCCAAAGAAAAACGGAAAACAATTGTCACATTAGATGAATCATGGGTGTATTTAAATGATTGCAACAAAAAAAAAGAGCCATTTATTATCATAAAAGGGGAGAAAAAAATTTAAGTACATGGTTCAAAGAACCGAAAGAAAGTTTTTCTAAGGGATTCATGATTGTTGCTGGTTTTTCTTATAATGGCAAGTTAAAAATAAAGAGAGTGGAAAAAAATGTCAAGATTAACTCCAAATACTATCAGGAACATATTTTATCGCCAATTTTTCTGAATGAAATACCAGCGCTTTACCCACAGTGCCATCAATCTGTGAGACTCCATCAGGACAAAGCTAGCCGTCACACATCAAAATCCACTGTAAATTTCCTAAAAGAAATGGAACAAAAAACTTGTATCAAGGCCATACCCTTCACTGATATCCCTTCTAAATCTCCCGATGTATCACCCATGGATTTTTGTTCTTTCGGACTTTTAAAATCTGCATTATCCAAACGTCGTCCCAAAACCCTTACAGGACTCTGGAAAGCTGTTCAGGAGGAATGGGATAGAATACCTCTTCTGACACTTCAAAAGGCATTATTATCCTGGAAATTGCGGTGTCGAAAGATAGTTCAGAATAAGGGATGTCAAATAGAACATTTAAAACACAAGAATTTTATGTAATTTAGTTTTGTGAATACAATATACATCGTCTAAAAAATGTGTGAACAGCCTCTGTATTCACAAATCTCGATTGTGACACACTTGAACTTACTTTATTTATCATCTCAAGGCAACAGTTTCCTCCTTAAAATTAGATGAAACATCATTGGGAAATTTTGCTTTGAAATATTTTAAAAATAGAATAACTGTAGTATTTCCCGACGAGTTTTTGAATATAATTAATGACGCAATTTTCTTTTATGATGAATGTTAAAATATTTGTATCCATCTAAACACACAAATATTTCGGACAAACAGGATGAAGAAAAAATTTGAATTTATCGTTTTCATGTAGTGAAATCCATGGGAAAAGGTAAAATTTAACAGAAATATTAGTCCAAAGAAAAGCAATCTTCAGTGTTTCTATCAGCAAATAGTTTTCACCTTCGTTCTGGGCTTCACGATTTTGCTCTACGCGAAAAAAATTCCATGAGGAATTTTCTATGATTGTAAATTCTCAAACAATCCAGCTCACAACAAAAGATGGAAGGGGATTGTAATTTAAGAGGTATAACTAGAAATTTTTGAATAATTTATATCCTATTTTATTTTAAGAGTTTGGGATAGAATTTAAACAAACTATAACCACGATGAAACAAATATAATAAAAATAACTATTCGTAATTTTTCCTCCTAGTATAAAATTTAGTTATTATTTATATAGTTATTGTTTAGTTATAGTTATTATTTTCTGGCTTCTTAGCTAATGTTTAATTTACAGGAATGCAAAGCAGTACTGCATCGTAATTTTAAAACTGCGAAATATGTCTCTGATAAAACTCTCAGAGTAACTACTTCTCATAAGCCCCTCACACAAATTGTTTTATCCTACGATCTACATATTCGTACGAATTTAATAATTTTTTTATTTTCTAAAATTGATTTGTGACTGCAGGTGATGCGGCCTTGTAATTCAACAATTTTAAAACTACAGGCATAATTTTTATTACACAGATCAAGTTTTATCTATTGTTTTAACGTTAAAACTAATATTAAAATGTAAAAAAATTACGTTGAAAGGATCGAGACGTCTGGGTAAAAGCTATAAAAACTTGAGATAGAGAGCTAGATCTATTTTAAAATTACTATTATAAATTGTTATATAATTATCTGTGCACCTAAAATTTTGTAGTTATTATTATTGATGTTTTTATACTCATGCAAAAACACATAAAAATTGGCCAGCACATGAAGCAATTACCTCTTTGAGCGACATTTTTAATGAGCGGAAATTTGTAAAAAATGGCAAATATTAATTTCAGTATTAACAATGAATGAGACTGTTTTACCTATACAATAAAAGAATTTTAACGTTTTATATTTGTAACGTTAATATTCATCAATGTTATTAAATAAGCAATTGAAGTCATATGTTTTTATGGATTAGATTATTAGCGTTCGGGAATTATCTATATAATGACAGCTGAAGGTAAACAAATGTATGTTAGTGAGCAGACACGGGGACGGGCTAATCTCGCGAACCGAACATAGTAGGATATCGCGACTGGTACCGATATACACAGACGGACGAGACGCGTGCACTGATGCTATCATCAGCATTCAAAACTTTAAACTTTTTTAATTATTAAATTAAAACCGCCGAACTCAAAGAGGCGGACAGCAGAAAAAGCTGACATTCCGGGTGGGCCAGCTCCTTTCCGTTTCGCAAATTTCCACTATTTTCCTGCATGCAAAATTTAACTTTTCCGCCCACCAATCGACAAATTTTTTATTTCCATGTGTTTCACAACTCTTCATCTTTAAGGATATACACATTTTTATAAAGTTAAAAATGTTTTCCATTGCAAACGAAGCTTTTTCCCCAAAGCAGTTTTCCGAATTTCACGAAATCGACAATTTTGATGGACAAATATTTCGGTTTTCTGCACCTATTAATGTCAATTTTACGATTTATCGGCATTTTCTAGATGTTCAGCTTCTAAAATATACCAAATACATTTAATAAAAAAAGTTACCATTCTAAAAGAGCGTACTTACAAAACTCACTTTTGAAATTTCGCGCGCTGATCGCCATAGTATCTTAATGTAACTGAATGGGGAGTTCGTAATTTTTCGACTTATTATTTTACTCACTAATAATTCCAGCAAGTTCGTGAAATTTGTTTCTAATTAATGAGCAACTGATGAGGATTCTTCCGCCACCAATTTTGAATTCCTGAGAACTGTCTTTCTATTTTTTTAAGCACTTTTTCTCCTATGAGATCTAATATTTACATTAGGCCATGTTGCCAAAATAAAAAATTATTAGTTGAGAACGAGTCTGAGAACGAGTCATTTAATAATTGAAATCCAGAAATAATTTTAAAATCCCAGAAATAATTGTAGTTTTAGGAAATGAGAAGTTAAAACCTTTAGAATTTTTTCTAATTGAATGAACTTTTTTGTTTAAAAAGCAAAATTTGAAAACGGAAATTTGAAAGAATTATTTCAAAAGCCAAAAACTAAAATTTGAAAAAGAGAATTTTAAATAATTATTTCGTTTTTAAAAAATGCTAATATATTTTTAAAAGTCATTAAACAGTTTTTAATCTTTAAGAAATAAAACCATTTCATTTTAAATCGAAAAAGCAACACATCGGGTTGCCACTCAGCTAGTTTATTTTACGATGCAAATTAATTCTACCATGCGAGTTTTATTCTGACTTAAAGTCATACATAGATATTTAATGGTGTCAAGAGGTATAGAACTTTGCTGTAATAGCATAGATTTTAGGTCCACATAAGTGAATTCTTGAAATATAATAAGTGAAGAACAGGAAATACAGTAGGAACACACTTGATTAAAATCGAATATATAAACAAATGGTTATATGTTTGGAAACTAATTAATAGTTCATCGTCAGGCCGAGGGGGATTAGGTGTGATTGTAACTATGAACAATTCCCGATGATCACAATTGTCACTTCAAACATTTAAAAATTTGTGTGTTCCTGCTTGTGTTTTCCACACGTTTCCTGTCAGTTAAAATACGTGAATTGTAGATCGTTCTGTAACCAATTTTAAAAAAAAACAAAAGGAAAGTTACAATTATCTGCTTTAAAATATATCTGCTTATATTTACCAACGATATGTCTCTGTTTATGGATATTCATGGATATGTATGTTTATGGATTTTATGATTATTATTCAAATTGCTAGAAGAAGGTGGATAATTTGCAATTTTTTGTTAATTCAAAATCTATATGCCATTAAGAAAAACAAATATTAGAATTTAACACTTTTATTACTCGAAGAGAGAAAGTTATAATACATAGACAGAAATTTACATTTTTTACAAAACTTGGACATTTTTGCATCCATCGGCCAAAAATGTACAAATACGGGACAACGGTTTTGTAAAGTCTTGAGAGCGCAAAAGAGGCTTGACGCAAAAAGAGACTTAAAGCGCAAGTTAGGGATTTGATGCTTTCACATTGCAAATTAACCATGAAGTCCTCCATGTTGGGATACACCTCTGTGTCCAGAAGACATGGAGCTACCCATACTTCTCATGTGGCCAGAAGAGCCGTGAGATCCTGAGCTGCCGTGAGACATTGAGCTACCGTGAGACATTGAGCTACCGTGAGACACTGAGCTGCCGTGAGAAGCAGGGCTACGTCCGACACGATGTCCATGGCTGCTCATTCCACCAGAAGATTGATGTCCATGGCTGCTCATTCCACCAGAAGATTGATGTCCATGGCTGCTCATTCCACCAGAAGAGTGACCTCGAGAAATTCCACCAGAAGAATGACCTCCAGATGAGTGACCTCCAGATGAACGACTTCCAGATGAGTGCTGAGTACTGCGTCCCATTCTGTGACCATGGCCAGAGGAAGAGCCGCTCATGTGGCCAGATGATCTACTACCACTGGAGGAGGAACCGCTCATGTGGCCAGATGACCTGCTGCCACCATGATGCTGAGCAGCAGCAACAGCAATAAGAACGACAAGAAGGGCAATGGAGAGTTTCATTTTCACAGCTGTTTTTCTTCCTAGAAAGAAAGCGTAAAACAATGAGCATCTTTTTTATTTAGATTAAAGAATGACGGCAAAGAAAGCTCAGATGTTCTGGATATACTGCTATACATTATTAATCAAAGGCAGACTATTAGATTGCAAAAACAGTAGAATAAAATAAACAGTAGAATAACAAAATAAAATAAACAGTAGAATAGTAAAACAAACAGTAGAATATAATATAGATATTGTAAACCAGGTTGGCTAAGTTGTCTATTGCTAAAATTAGCTTTCGGTCTCCAAAAACCCTCTGCCATAGACTAAAATATACAAGTGTGTATTTGCGATATGACAGGTTAAAGTTTAAACCCAAAATATTTTTATGAAAATAACTTCAGTGTTACATACTTATATTTTTTTTTGACAAAAAGTGCGTATTTCAAGCCTTTTTGTGGAAATGTTTTAAATTTTAATGTTTTAATTTCAATTTCTACATAATACATATCGAATATATATTCGTAGTCTGGATTGAAATTTCTTAGATAAGAAGACTGAAAGTATTGATTGTGATCAGCTGTTTTCAAAATCTAAAGTCTAACATATCTTTACCTAAAACATCAGAGATGGCTATTATTACAGATATGCACTGTAGATCTGAATTTCGTATTTACATAGCTTAGTTTCTTTAGAATAGCCAAAACACATTTCGGAATAATTTAATATAAGCGAAAAATTCAGAATCGTGTAACAGAGTGTAGGACTTAAAAGTGTGTGGGTGCGATCGATCATAAAACCTTCCGTGACCGATACTTTGGCCTTGCTTGATAAAACTATTTTTTTTAAACACTCTTTATATGATAAAATATCCAATGTAACAAAAATAAAGTAGGATTCCCACTTCGAATATAGAATAGTTATTTTATTTAAGAAGATTGCACACTATCATTTCACTAAAAAACTTAGTAGCATCGGAAAATAAAAATGTGTTTAAGACACAAAGAAAGTTGCATTTCAGCCCCTCTAATATTTCCTAACATGGATGACAATCAAGAAAAATCTTGGTCAGTCATGAAGAGAAACTTTCGTTATAAATAATATATTTTTCTGAAATATATGCAGGTTTACAGAAAACATGTGAATTATGGCTGTAGTAAGGTAAAAATTTTGCTATACTATTAAACATTTTTTTCTTCTGGTATTCAGTCTAAATGATTTGTAGAATATTTCCAGCGCAACGAAAAGTTTTACACTATTACGTATAAAAATAACGCATTTTTGTGTTTGAAACTAAAGTGATATAAACATTCATTGTTCATTATTGTTGCTTTCGAATGATTTACATCTACTACTAACGGGAAGGTGTTCAATCACTTTTATAAATGAGGTTAATACGGCAGTTCTAAACTCCGAAGTACGGAAAATACTTATGAAGAATATTGAATAATAAGTTATTGTAACCAATATGATGAGTTTTCTTTTTTGTTCTTCCGTTTTATTCTAGGAAGTTAAGAAGTCACTCTTACTAAAGAGTAAAATCTTAAATGCTTTGAGCTTCTTATAGAAAACCCTCAAAGTTTTATAAAACATGAATTCATCTTTTACAGTTATTTTTCTAATTTTTAGAGGAAATAAAGCATATAAAAAGATTTATGTTCGTTGCATCATAAAAATATATACTTTTTCAGAATATTTTGCCTCTAAACGTACATTATTTTAACAAAACTTAATACCTCTGATATTTTTTATTTGCTGTAAGAATTTTGAGATGAGGGAAGAATGATCTCCACTGGAAATATTACAATTTAATCTTGAAATTGAGTATTTTAATTAGAGCATCTTTGCTGTAACGGAACAATTAATATTTTTGTTCTCAGTCATACAATTTAGTTTTGAACCCTTCAGGAAAGACTCAGGATAAATAGGCTAAGAAACCGTAAAATCTCTCAGGTTCTCGAAACAAGTTAACTATTTAATATAAAAGTAAGTACACTTAAATAAATAATTTTTAGATAGAGAAAAAGAAAATACCATAATTTAATTTACAAGAAATGTTAGAATATTACGCAAGCCAATTAGGGGATTGCCACATAAAATTTCTTAAATTTTATTAAATCCGAAAATTCCCATTTTCAGTTTATGCTAATAAACCAACTGAATAAGAAAAATATATCTAATTATATAACTTACTAATATGTATTTAGATGAAGGAACTAAACTAGAGAAGAACTCACCTGCAGTCGAAATTGCTAGGCAATGTTGTTCCTTTCGGGAGATGGTTGATGAGATGCCCTCTTCGTAAATATTCCCCTATTTTATACTCTTCTTTCGGCCTCGCGGATGGGAATGTCCTTAGTCCGTGCACCTCACTTACCTTGGGGAGAATCTATTATATGCTTGATTTTCAATTAAACATTATGTCAGAACATTCACGACTTATCGGAGCGTCATTCTGCTAGGCAGCGGTTGAAAAGACGTACAACCTTGAAACGAAAGATCGCAGCGATACTTTGACAAACGAGACTGATCGATAAACTTTGGAGCCTCGAAGCAAAACAGGTTGACCCTCTCGAGGTGAAAAGGGAATGAATGAGTACGATCAAAGCATATTGAATAGGGAAATATGTTTATTCAATTGACTATTATTTGCTAAAATTAGACTGTTTCGCGGAAGTAAACAGAGGTTTCATAGCGGCGACGTCTCTAGGGGTATTAAAATAGATTGGCACTTTTTTTTTTAATTGATCAGGTGAAAGTCGCGTGATATTCCTATATGACCTTTTACTTGCATTTTCACACTTTCAATAGTTTCTTTGATTTTTCTGCAAAAGAGTGCACTCTTTTCAGGTATTCAGCATTGTGGGCACAAAATGTATTTTAAAAAATCTGATTAGATTTTGCTTTATTAAATAGAGTAAACTCTAAAACTATGCTTTTTGAAATAGAGGAGTGTTAAATTTTCCCCACTGAGATAGAACAAGATCCCTTGGTGTTAAATCCAGATGTTTGCGTCCATTGTCTCGTACTTACGTTACTAAATGAAATTTAAAAAATCTTCCTAGTTTTTGAATAGTTGATTAATTTCTTTCAGCTGAAAGGCAAACTCATAACCACAGCCGGTCTCATAGGTAAGGTGGCTAGGCGACCGCCTCAGGCGCCGAATGGAAATAGGCGCCAAAATGAGACGAATTCTATCGAATAACGAAAAAAATTGAGGCGTTGAAAGGCAAAGTGGTGTAAGTCACATTTTCAACCTTTTTTTTTTTTTTATTTGAGGGCAAAAATGTAATCTTCATGTTCAATTTATAATCGAATTGCAAATAAATATAATTTGCAATATTATAATAATTATTATAAATTATAATTTGTTGAATTTATAGTGGAATTTTTTGTAGTTTTTGCAGTAAAACTCTTTGGACTTACCCCACTTGACTTACTGACTTACACCACTTTGCCTTTCACCGCCTCAATTATTAATAGTTAAATCCAATAAATGATGAAATTCATAGAAATATACAAATATAAGCGAACATTTAGACTATTTTTTTACAAACTCCTTGAATAAAGAAGGATTTAGAAATTATTTTTATAACATACAAAATTATATTAAAATTTCTTTATTTTTCTACTTTTTTAAAGTTATGTAATTTTTAAAATTTTTATGTTTTTGTTTAAATAAATATATATATTTCCCAAAATGTCCGTTATCTACTAAGTAGACCATTTTTAATAGATATACATTCATTACTTAAGAGTATCTCCAAAAATTTGAAAAGGGGCTGTTTTTAGAACTTCTCCCAGGCGCCACAACGGGTCGGCCTGGCTCTGTTCATGTCATAACCATGACAAAATTTGAATTCGATAGTTCTTATTTATTTTTTATTCATTGATTTACCTTTTTTGCGAGTACTAAATATATTTATAACCTGAAATCTGAATGACTAGTGTTTATCATCACGTTTTTCTTAAAGCAATCTATCTTAGCAATAAACTGAGTTTTATCAAAAAAATGTGGCACTCAAAATCTTTATATAAGAGGACTTAGCCGTATAAATTTGCCGTACAATACGTCATATCGTTTGTCTATATAACTATGAAATACAGCATATTATAGCTTCTTGAAAGAGAAATCAATAGGTAGGATGTAGCGAATGGCATTATTAACTTCAGAGCTTCTTTTGCATGCTCAGTATTCTCTCTTTCTCTTCATACATGAGTTATTCAGCCCCTGTGAATGAACATCCATTTTGAGCATTCCATCAGTAGAAAGTTCCATAAGCTTTACTTTCAAATTTGGGTTGAGATTAGCGAGTTCTGCCGGCATATACAGAAAAGGAGACATTGACAACTGAAGATTCATCTGGAAAGTAATTCAACAGTTACTCTTTTAAATTTTGCATAACCGCAAACATGTTAGGAATGAAAGGACCATGATCCTCTGATTAATTGAAATTTCTTCAGAAATCATTTGAATTAACGGAACGTTTTAAATGTATTTTGTTTTCTCCAGAGATGTAGACCATAAAGTAATTTTTTTTATGAATCCATTGATTTTATCTTTGGTTGTTAAGATGTTTTCATCTCGCCCTTGAAGATTTATTTAAGATATTAAGATGTTCAAAAATATCAGCTAGATATGCTGATACTAGCCAGCATACTCAGATTTTAAATTTTGCATATTGATTAGCAAAATGCTTGTGCTTTGATTTCCAGAACCCTTATCAATATATTTCCTTTAAACAACCTCCTGACATTTGTACAATAAATGAGATTTCTGTGATGAAAACCCATGTCATCACGAGTTTTTCAGAAAAGTCGAGTTTGACAAGCCTTTATTAGAATTTACAGATGTGACCTCATATTTATGGCACCTTGATTTAAATCAGTAGGCAAAGACTTGGCTGCAAGTGTTGGCGATTGTTTTAGGCGATTTTTAGGAGAACTGTATTTTCGAACTTAATCGATTGTTATGCAAATTTTTTACAGAAATATGAAGGGGCGGGGAGAGAAGATTTCAATGTCAAATAGTTTGGGAAACATTGCTCTAGACCAGGCATACTCAAACTGTGGTCCACCAAGCTTTTATATGCGACCCGAAACACACACTCATTATTAAGCATGAGCCTTTGTAAACATAATTTTGGAAATTAGAGCCTGAAAAGTACAAAGCTCTACAAAGATGCGCCACCTGATGCTTACGTTGTTCGAATCAACGTATCTTCGAGAATCATTCTATTTCAAAAGGAAATATGCGAAGAACATATATAGAAACTGGCTTATTGATTCTTACCTAGATGACGTATTGAGAGTACCATGTAGCAAGTATAAACTTGATTTGTCTAAAATAGCCGAAATTTTGTCTCAATGTTAAAAAAAAAAAAACAGCTCATTTTTAAATAAACACTTGAATACACTTAGGTTTTGAATTTTATTTTTTACATTATTATATTAGGCAGTATAGTGTACCATGTTGCGGTCCTCGTAACGTTGCAAACATATACACGTGGTCCGAGAGAAATAAAGGTTGATTATGGCTGCTCTAGACCAACCAATTATGTGAAAAAATTCTTGTATGGTGAACGCCGCATCTTACAAGATTTAGAAGAGTTTTGAATTAACAACTTGCCCAACCGTATATTTGACAAAAATAAAATTATTATAAGAAATAATTTACCATAAATTTTGCAAGCTCGTTTTTTTTAATAAATGATTTTACTCTTAGACCAGCTAAAATAAATTTTTATTTTTCACATGATGTTATTGAGGCCACCATCTACTTTCTATTATAAATAAATAAATAAATAAATATCAATTATTAAGTTGAAACACAATTATTATTTACCAAATCACATTGCGATTGATTCTCCTGAATAATGTAATAGGAATTTCCGCTCATAACGTACGTATTCATACGTATTCCACGTAAGAATAAAGACACTTTTGAAAGGCCTGTCCATTAGGTGCCTGTTATCTTTGACCATTGTATGCCAATTGTCAATTGATTATACGCACATAACGCTACACTGCATTGCGTTGTCATCTGGTTGCCGAGAAAGTTCTTTACATGATCTTTATAAATTCAACCAGATAATTTATGTAACGTATTGAAAAACTATTTTGTGTACGAGTTTTCTTTAACGACAATACTTATGAAAATACTTATTCCAGTATGTACAAAAAAAATAAATAAAGTATTTACGTAGACTACTGAGGATAATTTTTTCCCCCGATAAACTCTACTTGTCCTGAGTTATCACCAAATATAGACGCTCATTACGCTTTTGGACTAAATTTTTAAACGCACTGGATTTTTCGATCCTGTTGCTCACTTACTTTTCTCCTGCTTACCCAACAGCTACGTTTGAACTCGACAATATTCTGGTTCACTGGGTAACTGTAGTCACCCCTGAGGAGTGGGGTTTACGAAAAATTACAGTTAGGTATCTGGTCTACCATGGCCATTCCTTTGCGGAAATGATCATTTATGGAACCTTTTACGCTCCTATCAGAACATAGAAATCCACTCAACACAACAGTATTGCTTCAGAAGCAATACTCCCCGGAACCAGAAAACGTTTTACTTGACCAATGAAGAAGAAGCCAATGAAAAATGATCTGGTCTACCATGGCCATTCCTTTGCGGAAATGATCATTTATGGAACCTTTTACGCTCCTATCAGAACATAGAAATCCACTCAAAACAACAGTATTGCTTCAGAAGCAATACTCCCCGGAACCAGAAAACGTTTTACTTGACCAATGAAGAAGGAGCCAATGAAAAAGGACCAACGAGGATTCTTTTATGCACGATTACTATTCTGTTGTGATCAACCCTCCCTCATCCCTCATTGCAACCATACGTATTGAGCAGTACGAATTTTTGTGCATTTTTATTTATTTATTTTTTATTTTGCTAAGGTCTTTAAGTGAGTTTTCTGGCAGCTTCTGTCCCTTTCTTGGAACAAAGGCTAATTGATTCATTTCCCGTCGGAGGATAGAAGATAAATCCCTGATGTTTATTCGCAAGAGGCAATCGCGCATAAAAGAATCATCGTTGGTCCTTCTTCATTAGCTCCTTTTTCCTTGGTCGAGTAAAACGTTTCCTGTTTCTGTAAACCTACAGACCTGAAAAGAATATAGATATGACCAGATAACCTACTCCTCCCGTTCACTCACATGCTCATACATGGCAAACCAATGTCACATTAATAAAAAGGTTCTGGGTATATTATTTTTCCTCCTCCATTATTCGTTAACTTTCTTTATACGTCGAACTGTAGAGTATATAAATCTGAATGTTATCAATCTCTCATTTGTATGCATTTATTATTGGAAATCTGTGTTTAATGAGAAAAACAGCAGGATATTCGCAGTTTCATCAACCAAGTAGTTACTCCGTTTATTTCTCTCTATCTTTTACTAAATGCTGATACGTCCCCTCGTTTCCAACACCTTCTAAGGGGATCTTTTTTATGTTCGACCGTTATGTCCAGGAGTCTGTCTCTTTGTTTGATGACCGCGTAAATCCGAGGGACCATCTGTTATCTCTTCAGGGAGATGCGTTATGCAATTTTCTTTTAAGTGTGCACCTCCTACAAGATGGGCAGTCAATCGGTGGGTATGCTGTTTCGGTATATCTTGCGTGTAAGTTTCGATTATTTTAGTTTAAGTTAATTTTCCTTGTCCTTATGAGTTAAAACAAAGAAATTTAGGTACAAAAATTTTAAATAGGCTCATCTTTATCCGAATTCCACAATTCTTGTTACTAATCTAAAGCTCTCGAGATAACTCATCTCATTGTTTTTACTTATCTCTTCCATATTTAAAATTATTAAATTTTCCAGATTTTTAATAAGCCTGCTTGCGGTTGTCTCGAACTCCTACCCGACATAAACTTTTCTTTGACGGAAGCCCTTTGATGTTGGAGCTTTGCAGCTTGTTGCTATTTTGACGAGACCAGCGCTTCCGAACCCTATCCTATATATTAATTTATAGGATATGAGCTGTTGGCGCCTCTAAGCTGACCCTCTATTTTGACGAGACCAGTGCTTCCGAACCCTATCCTATATATTAATTTATAGGGCTATGAGCTGTTGGCCCCTCTAAGTTGGCCCTCTATTTTGACGAGTCCAGTAGTTCCGAACCCTATCCTATATATTAATTTCTAGGGCTATGAGCCGTTTGCCTCTCTAATTTGGCCCTTTATTTTGTCGACACCAGTGCTTTCGAACTCCGTGCATTAATTTATAGGGCTGTAAAATGTTGGCCCCTCTAATTCGGCCCTCTATTTTGAGGAGACAAGAGCTACCAAACCTTATTTATTAATTTCTCGAGCTATGAGCTGTTTGCCTCTCTAATTTGGCTGTTTATGTTCTTCCGCTTGACAGTTTTCCCAAAACATACTTTATCTGGCAGCCCCAGTCTCATAACGGCTGACTACAGCCAATTTTATCCCAGTCTTTTCTCCCTTTTCGACCTGCTTAGGGCATACGCGTAACGTTCTTATTTTCTGTGTGGATGCGGTCTACCTGTGTAAGATTCGAAATACGACAATGATGAATGAAATTTAAAGCTCACCGGAACCGTTGCGGGGTTGTTCCAGAGTGCCTCATTAAGAGGAAACAAGGAAAAAGTTTTTTCACCTCAAGTGACGGGAGATCCTTGCTCATGCAAGTCAATGTTTTATCTCTTATCAGTTCCGGGGATCGGGTCTTGTCTACACGTGGCCCGAAGGAAAGCTCGCTGATCATGAAGGTCAAAACTGAAAGTGCGGGAAAACGTTTTGAAGCTGCGGAGGAGTGTCTTCTGTATAGAATCTTAAAACATAAAGTTTAAAATATCTTCTCACTGACGCATTATCACGATGCGACTAGAAAATCAGGGAACTTACAAAAGACCATTTACGGATTTTGTGTATGTATCTTCATATGTAAGCATGTTTCAGAGTGTTTCATTTAATGTATGGAATTTTATAAATTTGAGAATCTTTGACGCATCTGTTAAGTTTTTCGAAAAAGTTATAAGAATTTGAGTCACCTTTCGTCATTAAGTCAGGCAATTTAATAATTTAATAAATAAGTTGTCATATTACATGAACTGATTTGTCATGATATATGATTTTAATGTTTTATTTTCTGCTTAAAATTTATTTAGGACTTTTTTAAAACTTATAAATTTGAAAAGCGTTTTTCGTAATTTATATATGTATATATATATATATATATATATATATATATATATATATGTCAAGAAATTAGTTGGTAAAGAAACAATTAAGTTAAAATTTAAAGGGGGGGGGGGCTTCCGGATAGATTAATATCGTGGCGAACGCCATTAGTTTAATACAGCAGAGAACGAGCTCGCCATGATTTTTAGGGGAATACCCTTTTTTGAGAGATAACCTTGACTCGCGTCTGTGGTCGAGCGAACGAATCTATTTTTAGAGCAGGCACGGGCTGCGAGGTGTGAAACTATTACATAATGGAAGCGTACCGAATATTCTATAGACATCACAGGGCATGCGCGAAAGTTTTGCGACTAAGTTTTAACAGAGGGTTTAGCAGAGCGTTTTTGGATTTCGTTTTGGGCAGAGCGCTTCACGGGGTGAGAGATCGAAACAATGGCACGGATTGAATCGGTTTAATTAATAGTTATTGAACAAAGGATTTAGATGTAAACTAATTGTCTTAATTCCACAGGCCTACGGTGTTACTGACTGCATAGATTTAGAATAAGTATTAAGAGGGGAACGAATTAAGAGGGGTTACGAGAGTTTAAGCTCGTCATATATATATATATATATATATATAACTTTGAAAAAACGAGAGTGGCTGCAGTTTATTGCTCTCGAAATAAACTATCCAAAATTGAGTGTTCATTGTAAAATTAAAGTTTACAGCTGAGTTTATTCTTTTTGCATACTTGCATAGTTAATTCTATACCAATATATAACATTATTATTAATAACATTAATATATACCAAGGGTTCTTGATATAAAATAATAAAATTTCATTTTATTTATTTATCACGAAATAACCCAAGTAATTATCTCTGAGAGTTATTCTAAATCCAATTTATAGTCTATAAGAGTTTTAAGGCTGCTGTGTACCCAACTGGATTTTCTCACCTCAATGTTAACCTATGGAGAAAATTTACCCAAGTATTAATGACTTGGATTTAATTTTTTTTTAAATTGTACTCCGTGATAGAGAAAGAAATTTTACACCTTGGGGCATTTTTCGTTTTTTTTAAATGCAAATAATATTTTTAAATTCAAATTATTCGGGGGAAAACTGGTATAGTGTGTTTTAAACGCTCATCAATTCCTTTGGTGGAGGAAATTTATAAAATGAATCCTGTTGCAAGATGCAGAAAAGTTCAGGCTATCTGAAAATACAAATTTTATTGGATTATCAGTACTTATGTAGCTGTAAATAGTAGACAAATTTTCTCCATAGGTTAACACTGAGGTGAGCGAATCTAATAGGGTCAGTACACATCAGCCTTAACCATAAATTCTATAAATAAAGATTCCTAAAAGTTTGCCTAACATTGTTTTATAACTTATTTATGAGAAGTACACAATTTGGATGTACAGACCGAAATGCAAATAATAAAATCTTGAATGACTTTTCTCTTACTTGAACTTCACAAGCCTGAAAAGTGTTTGGCTAATTAATAACTTAAAATAACTTTAACATTTTCCATTTTAATAAAGCTTTTAATATCTTATGTTCAAACCAGGCACTCGGGCATATTACATTACGCCGAAACGACTGCTGTAATAAACCATGTCATCGTCTTTAAAATTAAATTTTTTTTTCTTAGAACAAGGTACTGATATATACAACCGATACACTTTAATTATGCACAACTTATTTTATAATAAAACCTTCGATGAATTCAAACAAAGCGCAAAGGGGATATGTTAAAACTATTAACAGCCAACAAAAATCTGGAATTATCGAATTAATCCATTTAATGCCAATGGAATACCTATGCTTAGATTCGGGGTTTAAGTACTCTTGTAGCATGTGATTGCAGGGTCAAACGAAATGAAATCCATAGAAAAAAAGCAAAAGATAAAATAAAATAAAATATATTGGGAGCTTGTTGATGTTATAAGTATTTGAGGTTTATTTCAAAATCCCTTGCATAATGCTTTCTGTCAAGCCTTTCTTATATTTCAAAATATTAGTTACGTAAATTTACGTGACATGATTTATTATTTTTCCTGAGTCAGTTCATGTCACTTCGAACATTTCAAGTGAGAAACCCTTTCATTCTTTCATACCTTATACAAATATTAAATAATGTACTATTGAAGGTATTCGACGCTCAAATTCAATTAAATATTTTATTGTAATAAATAGATGGTATCAGAATATCATTGTGATCTCCTCTCAGAAATAAAACAGCAAAATTTCTTGTCAAAGTTTGATCTTTCTTCGAATATGGAGAACACTTACGCTGCTTCACTGATGTCCAGCATTAGAATAACTTCCCTGCGATACGAACCTGGCGCTACCGTAATGACCTTCTGAGGCTCCGCTGTGGGCATGAACTGGACTCCTCACCATTTGGTGTCTGTGGCCAGAAGATTTAGCAAGACCAGAGTGGGATCCGAGTCTGGGCGCTGGAAAGAGGGAAACTGCGCTGCGAGCATACCTGTGCCTGCCGTTAAGACTCTGGGAATATTCACTGGCCACGTCCAAACCGACTCGAACATGGCCCACGACTGGCAGAGCGGAAACACTGCGTCCCATGCGATGTCCAGGATGACCAGAAAGCCTGGAACTGGTTACAGCAGGAACAACTGCTACGTTTCCTACGGCTAGGCCGTGTATAGATTGGCCGTGAGATCCGGAGCTAACAACACTTGGTCCAGCTGCATTGTGACCAGACCCAACAGCAGATCTTGAAACCAGACTACGTCTAGATCGATGTTGTCCTCCGATTACACTTCCAGATTGATGGTGTTCGCCGGACACACTTCCAGGTGACTGAAGTCCACCATAACGTCCACTTGAATGACCAGTATTTCCATGATATTGGGCAGAAGCAGCAACAAGGCAAAGTGCGGCAAGCACGAAGTACTTCATGGTCCAGGAATTTTCTGTGAATGAAAGAATTTAAATAATTGAAAAATCTCATATATATATATATATTCAGTGCTCGATTTCTAGAAATAGAGGTGCTGGAACAGTAACCTTCCAGGGGGTATTCCAAATTATTGGTCTGAAAACAAGAAATCTTTGGATATACAAAAATAGGAACATTTCCTTTAATTCCAAGTTTTATTTGCAAAACAAGTACAAAAATGTGTTGTAGTAAAGTAATAAAAGTAATAAAAGTGATTAAATAAATGTTTTTAATTATCATAATTTTTTTTCCTTGCGAGTAGTACCGAGCGTCAAATCGGACCATATATATATATATATATATATATATATATATATATATATATATATATATATATATATATATATATATATATACATACATATATATATATATATATACATACATATATATATATATATATATATATATATATATATATATATATATATACACATACATTTATATATATACATATATATATATATATATATATATATATATATATATATATATATATATATATATATATATATATATATATATATATATATATATATATATATATATAAATGCAAGTGCATATTTTTTTTAAATTTTCGATATTTTCTTCGTATATACGTTTACCTGCTGTTCAGTCTGGGCCTTAAATTAAATATTATTATTTATCCGAAATGAAATAATATTCCATATAATGAACATCTTTCAAACTTTTCATTGCTATTACGAACAATGAGCGTGCCTGCTGCAGCAGGATACACGTGCTTTGTATTTCATGATTCTCCTACCAATTAGTGTAAAGAGATATTCTCTAGTTTAGTATTCCATAGTAGCATATTTTCACCCTAAGACAAACCAACGTCGTACGAATCGAACTATAATTAATTTTTCTAATTATATTTTATGGAAGGATATAAATTATATAGTAAAACTGTAAAGGTCACAGTCCATCCGAAATGTTGCCTTTTATATATGCTCATGTTCAAAAGAACGTTACATTCAAATCAAGCCGAATAAACCGTAATTTGCCCAATGATTTGGAACGTATATCTGATGCTTTGCATAAAGCAATGATTAGAGATTCATCAAAAGCTCTTTCCTAAATTTTTATTGCTGTTAGAGATGAATTCTTGCCAAACATAAAACTGTTATTGAGATCAAAAGCATAAAAATGTCCTCTAGATATCTAAGCGATTGAATTAAACTCTTGTATTTGTTTTTTTAATGCGTTCGTTCATTAATATGTATGTAGATATTTGAGTACAGTAAAAAATTATCCTATATTTTAAAAGTTATCTAATTCAGTGTCCCACGCCTATTTTATGAAAATGCACACCGACTGATAGTAAACATTTCCCCAAAACGAATAAAATTTGCATTCATCTCTAACAACAATAAAAATTTAGGAAGGAGCTTTTGATGAATCTCTAATCATTGCTTTTTCTGTAAAGCGTCAGATACACGTTCCAAATCATTGGGCAAATTATATATATAATAGCCGTTGTCTCTGTATAACACTTCCGGGCTGTACTCATCTTTCAATTGAAGCCCTCAGTAAACAAACAGCCGGTCAGGCTTAATTTCAATTTCAGATGTGGATCAGAATTTTTTCTTACCTAAAAACTAATATCTTCTCTATCAAATCACGTTTGTTCAGTCTATTTTTCTATAAAACATTCAGAACTAAAAAAAATTGGTTGTTTTTAGCTGTATATTTAACAGTTTTTAAAAATCTGTTTACTTTTGAGATGAATTCTGAAAGTAAACAAACTTGAATGTGAATGAATCAAGTAGCTCAAGTATTCATATCGCGTAGTGAGCTGTAAATAACTGGATGGCAGTCTACTACTCCAATCGCATGAAAAACTAAATAAATAAAAAATAATGAAAGGGTTAGCTTTTACAAGGTGTGGATTAAATGCAATATTGTTAGATAATTCGGGATATTTTTTAACTTTCATATACTTTTTCCATTATGACGTCATTATTAGTATTATGATGTCAAAATGACGGGTTACCTTCTAGTTATGGTATATTCGGCTTGCTTTGAATTTAACATTCTTTTGAACCTAACAACAATAAAAATTTAGGAAAAAGCTTTTGATGAATCTCTAATCATTGCTTTCTGTAAAGCATCGAATACACGTTCCAAATCATTGGGCAAACTATGATTTATTTTGTTTGTTTTGAATGTAACGTTCTTTGAAACCTGATATCCTTAGCCCTTATAGAAGGCAGCATTTCAGATGTACTGTGATATTTACAATTCTACTATATAATTTAAATCCTTCTACGTTACTACGGAATACTAAACTAGAGTATATCTCTTAAACAGAATGACAGTCATAAAACACAAAGCACGCGGATGATTAAATACTTACGAAGGGTTATAAGATCAAGAATACAGGGAAACTTCGAAAGCGAAGGATGGTCATATCTACCACTTCTTTATCTATGTATATATATATACTTAACTATGACCCTCAACACTTGTCACGATGAATAAATAAGGAAGGTGAAATACTCCTAACATACTGGTTTTTGAAATCAAGTAAGGAGAGAGATATATACGCAGAGATACGTATTCCTTGAAGATTTAGGAAAAATATATTACGAGGCTTTGTTCATTTGTGGAATTTTATGCTAATCCGATAACGAATTTATTTGTTTTGAAGTAGAGCTTGAAGAGTTTTCAAACTGAGTGAGTGAATGGCATAATAACACACATAACTAGTTTCTCTCAAGGAAAATGAAACAAGCAGTGAACACTCTCAGTTTGTTTACTGTTGACACGTGAAATAAATAGCCCAATTCCTTACTATAGATTCATAAGCATTTCGCATTTTCGAAAAATCAAGGTAAAAAGCGTTCGTGATTTTTGCTTTTTTTTTCTTGTCATGATAATTTTTTATTTTCAGGAACAAATTAATTATCTCTCTATTGTTTAAAACTGACATTAACAGAGATAATTCGGCCAAATTTAACTTCTTTCATCCAACTTGTTTCTTCCGAGACAACAGAAAACGAAAATAAAATAAAATTGCGAATTTATATTATTTTGTATTTAAATATATCGTAAACATTTAGAATCAACTAACACAAATCGCATGTCTCAACGACGATTACAGTGATAGGTGCATTTTTATACTGTTTCCCGCTGTACATCTGTACTTTTAGCCTGTTAATCTCAGTATGAAATTTTTTAAGATTTGCCATCTTTAAAAATATATATTTGATAATTCTTGCCAGGTATCGCTATGAAATTTTGAACAGAGTTTCTTTTTTTCTTTCTTCCATTTTCAGTAATCTCTCTTCAGGTTTTTTTTTAATTTAAAGATAAAATATTGAAAATATTTTCCCTAGAGCAAAAATTACCCTAGAATAAAGTATTTTTTTTATATATAAGTATTAATTTTTTTATATATGTTTTTTATATTAAAGTATTTATATATATATATATATATATATATATATATATATATATATATATATATATATATATATATATACATATATATATATATATATATATATATATACATATATATATATATATATATATATATATATATATATATATATATATGTATATATATATATATATATATACATACATACATATATATATACATACATATATATATATATATATATATATATATATATATATATATATATATACATATATATATACATACATATATACATATATATATATATATATATATATATATATATATATATATATATATATATATATATATATATATATATATATATATATATATATATATATATATATATATATATATATATATATATATATATATATATATATACTTCATAGTAATTTATAGTTTTATAAGTAAAATTTTTATAAATCCATTGGACAAATTATTTAGAAATATTTCCAATGCACTAAAGAAAATAAATAGTGCTAATGATTGATCAGATATATTAAAAAATTAAACGTTTTAAATTTTGAATTTTATTTATTTATTTATTTATTTTTCAGATGTGGAGGCACTTGTCATTTCTAGACATTCACCCGAATGGGAATTACCGGGCAGACAACGCCTTGCAGATACCAGACCAGTAGTGGTCAACATCGAATGCTGACGGCCGCCCTAACTCAGGCAGAAGACTGCTTGCTGGCCATTCATTTAAGGGGACACCATATAGACGGATACATTTTGAATTTAAAGGTATTTTAAAACAAAACTTCAAAAATTTTAAGCATTTTTATAAGTTAGATGATTTTTCTATACAGACACATTTGATAAAAAAAACTATCATTACAAAATATTTGTGAATAAAAAATGCAAACTGTAAAATACCTCGATTCAAGATTTTCTCGATCAAAGTGTTGATTAAGGGGTCACTTTTACGTACCTTTAAAAGATCATTTTTAGACCTATGTTCGATTGTATGCACTACTCATGATTTTTGCTTGATTTACATGAAATTTTTTTGAGTAACTGCCTATAATACTGTTTATTATATATGCTATATTTCCAGGTAATTAATATAATAAAAAATTTTATGCATAAAAAGTGAATAATTATTTTAAATCGAGCATTTTGCAGTCAACTATTGTGCGCATTCTGTCAAAATAAATTATTAAGGTACAGTAATAATTGTTTACTATATGTGATTACAATACTTCAGGCAACAAAATTCACGAACATTTTTTAACCTTAACATATTTTAATTTTTTTAAAGAATTTTTTTACTCAGTCATTTTTGAAATTTCTAATTAAAAATACCACGTACTAAAATGTTTTAATATATTTTAGAATAATGTTGGTGGATATTGTTGCCTGAAGTACAGTAATCACATATAGTAAACAATTATTACCGTACCTTAATAATTTATTTTGAGAGAATGCGCACAGTGGTTGACTGCAAAATGCTCGATTTAAAAAAAAATATTAACTTTTTATGCATAAAAAATAATTTTATTCTTTTAATTACCTTGAAATATTGCATATATAATAAACAGTATTATAGGCAGTTACTCAAAAAAGTTTCATGTAAATCAAGCAAAAATCATGAGTAGTACATACAATCGAACATAGGTCTAAAAATGATACTTTTAAAGGTACGTAAAAGTGACCACTCCCCTTAAACTCTTTATTTTTTCGTCCTCTGTTAAACATCCCCACAAAATTTCCAGATGGCGTTTTTTTTTCTTCTTACGGTATCAAAAGCAGCCAAGGCATTGCTTTATTACGTAGTATTTTGTTGGAAATTTCGGAGAATTTGAAAAGTTGCACAAACACTCTTCTTTTGACATTAGCCCATGAAGACTCACGAAGTTTTCGGTGGCTTCTTTATTTTCGGAGTACCATTTAGGTGAGCCAGTATTGCTCCCCATGAGACGAACGAGACGGAAGCGACCGAGCTTTATAAGGGATTTGAACCCAAGTCCACCGTGTGGCAGCTGAGAACGCTAACCACTACACCATGTGGGCGGCTATTCCTTCTATCTTGGTTACTTAGGTGACAAGGGAACTTCAACCTCATTTTTTTTTAAATTTTCAATATTTTAAATTTTCAATACTCTATGTACAAAATGAGATTATTTAGTATTTTTTTACTTCATTAAAGACACTTAGAATTCACAACTAAGTATTTGGGGACAGAATAAGGCCTGTTTATCAAAAAATTATTCAAAAATTCTAGAATTTTCCAAAATGCTCCATGCGCGCTCATTTTCTTCTGATTTCTTCCAAATTTCTTGGGGTTGTTAATGGAAGTGTTTGCCTCAAAACTGTGCATCAGTCTTTGAAACCACAAATATTTTTCAAATTTATAGAGCACAAAATGAAGTAAAAACAGGCAAAAACATAAAGAATAACAGGCAGATTGAAGAAAAAAATTATTTATGCCTTTAGAATAATAATAAAAATGCAGTGCACAATCATGTTTATATTTATATGGTTAAGTAATACAGTCGAAAACCGTTATAGCGAACCCTGTATACAGTCGAGCTCCGTTATAGCGAACACGGTACACAGTCGAACCCCGTTATAACGAACTTCAAGGGACCAAAGGTTTTGTTCGCTTTATCCGGTGGTTCTCTATATCCGAACCGTTAAGAAAAATGCTAGAGTTCACAAAATGTATAACTCAATAGTTGCAATGTGTATTCAATAGTGATGTATTAAAAAAAAGATAAAATCTATGAAAAATTATCATTAAGGAATTACTCGTAAATTGACTAAAATCGAAACTGACACAATAGTAATTAAATTACGTACAACAGGAAAATGGCGGGACCAAAATTTTCGTTCGTTATATCTATGAGTTCGTTATATACGGGGTTCGCTATAACGGGGTTCGACTGTAAAAGTATTTCGCCATTTTCCTATTATACGTAATTCGTCTCTTGGAAACTTTCGAGCACACCAGTTATTGGCTAGAGGTAGATTTTTTAAAAATCAATTTCCGTCAGGTGTTCTTAAGAGTCTTCCTTTATTCGTTGGTATTGGATTTTATCTTCTTTCATGCATCATTTTATTTCTGAACTTTTGCAATCTACTTAATAAAAAAAGATTTTAACAAGGAATGCACGATATCTATTTTATGCATCATTAGTGTTTCAGCTCAATGTAATTGAATTCTTTTTTTTTCTTCAGAGATTATAAAATTGAAATTGAAATAAATCTCATTTGCATTAATTGCGCGCAGTGTATCCAAAAAAATGCGTCTGAGTCAAATTACGACCATCAACAGCTATCCAAGTTTTACAGGTCTGTGCAGCTCTGAATGGCCTTGCCGCCTACAGCGGGCATACGATAAACTAACTACAGTGTATTCCCGATTATCCGGGTTAATGGAGGTGAGAAGTAGCACAAATTATCGAAAAACACGTGTAGTCCGATTTCTGCTCAATTTTGCTGTGTTTCAAAATATAATACAACACTCGCTTTTCTATTTTGTTAATTTAATTTCTATATATAATCCATAGTTTTTTTAAACCGAATATTTAATATGTTTTTTGATATCGCTACGAATTTTTCGAACATGATATGACATCAGTGTATTCATAATACCTGGAAATTAAGGGGATGGTGGACTTTCAAATTACCAAAAATCGAACAAAAATTGGAAATTTTTTGGGGTCTATTAATATTTTTAAAATATGTAAATATTGGAATAAAATGCATTTAAAATATGTAATGAGAATTAAATTGAAAACGAGGTGGCTTTAGAAAAATAACTATTAAAGGTAGGTGAAAAAAAAACAACTTTTAAATGGATTTTTATCAAAATGAGTCATTTCCAGATTTGCAAGTCTTTGAAATGCTCCTTACCTCATAATTTTTGACGAAATTTTATAACATTTATAACAAAGACTCCTCTAATACATTAAAATAAAGTTATGCATCCACTTCAGGTTTCGACATCATTCAGATTATCAAAGTTTAACTTAAGTGTAGAAAAGTATAAAAATTTCATGAAAATTCAGAGTACAAGCATAAAAAATATTTCCTAAAAATTAACTATTCAATGAAAGTACAAGATAATGCATAACTCTGTTCAAAATATATTTATAAGCAATATAAATTCAAAATTAAGAGGGAAAGTTAAAAATTGGATAGCAAGGAGCATTTTAAAAAACATAATAAAAATTTCAATTTTTAAAATATAAAAAAAATTATAAAATTTCATAAGGTATTGATATAGTTATACTTTAATGAATATATATGCAAAATTTCATATCTCTGGGGGGAAAATTTCAAAAATTGCTTTGTAATGTCCCCCATCCCCTTAAAGAAGTGTTGTTTTTGTACGTTATCGCATCTTTTATCAAATAAAAATCTTTCGAATAAATAGAAAACTTTTTATTTTAAAAATCTTATTTTTTATATATGTATGTCGGAAGAAATTTGCATGCAGTTTTTTAATAATTTAAGTAGGTTTTATTTTGGATGAAGATTTCAGATTTTTTTTCTGCATGGAGAACCCGCAAACCGGTTAATCCACTCACGGATAATCGAGTTTATGTCTTTTGTATACCTCAAAATGCGTCAGATACATTTTGGTGAAACCTGGAAGAGATTTTTAATGCCCCTTTGGAATATTTTTAACCTAAAATAGAACATTGCGATAAGAAGTGGTATTTTTTGTTGACTTTACTCTGAAAAATATTTTTTTCTAAATATTAAATTATAATTTTTAAAAAACCTAATTTTTTAAAAATTTCGTCAAATTGAGACTAAGTTTAAGGTGAAAAATTTCTATATAACTGTCAGTTACAATTTTTTTAATGAACAATAGTTTTTGCTTGCACTGTAAAGACAGATTTGAGATTTTAGAGAAATTACAGATTTTTGTTTTAATTTGGAAAATTCAGTTCCTCCTAGCTGTCAGGTTAAAAGATATCCACAGAAGGTAGTTAATAATTTTGTGCTTGTACATTAAACAATGAACTAGAAATAAATTAATATAACAGAAATGAAAAAACAAATTCCTAACACTTCACTCGATTTTCAGTCCTAATTGAAACCTCCATAACATTAGCTACTATCTTTTGAGAGTAGGGAGAATGCATAAGTAAAAATAAGATTTCAATATATATTTAGACATTCCCTTTGCTAAAAATTGAAGCTCATAATTCAAACTAGGAGCAAATAACTGACAGTTAAGTTATAGTGTGACATGTGAAATAAAAAATTCATATTTTCAGGACAAAATATAATCAACTAATAAATTTGCAGAGATCAACAGAGAAATAAATGTCCGACTGTGAGGAAATCATTTAATGTTAACAAACAGACGTCTTGCTAATAATCGGTCAAAGACTAGTAAAATTACCTTCAAAATCCATACTTCGAAAAACACAAATATTTACCTTTTAAGCCAAGACTACTATAAAAGAAAAGCACAAATCGAATCAATGTGTTATTAATTTATTGATTTGTTGTTATTTCAAATTTTAACAGAGCAATAAACGAGATCTCTGATCCGAATATTAATAAATGAATTCTAATGATAAAATCTTTATGACTGGTTTACAGTAAAAAGATAAAAGGTTATTTAACACTAAGGAATATTAATGATCTTCCTGCCATGAATATCCGAAACAGCAAAAGATTTGAATATATTACATTAACAATTCCTTATATAAACTTTTTAATCATCTATAGTGTAAGATTCATCTTTTAGTGTAAGATTCATCATAGTATGATATTTCTCTAAGGTTTTTCAATTATTATATTACACCAGAGCAGCTTCAATGCATTGATTATGGGTAGCATAAGTCAGTTTAAATTTTTCGCCTAAATGAAGATTAATTATGAGAAAAAGGGATCGAAAATTTAAATCGCCCCTTTTGCATTCTAATTCAAGAATCGGAATTAATTATTTATTATTTTTAGAATTATTTACTCTATGCTCAACAGAGAGCGTTTTTAATGACAATGTATTTGGTTGATCCCATTAGAAATATTCAAACCTTTTCCTTTCCTTCTTACTTGGTTTAGCATTACATAGATTTCATTACCGAGATGCAGTTCAATTTTCTGAAAATTAAAAATAAAATTGTCGTGTGCAGTATTTCACGTTCAAATCTACAGATAGCTACAATAAAGCTTGAAGTGGACTTGTTACTCTCTCGCTATCGCAATTCCTTAAGATAAAATCTAATATATTTGTAAAATGTGCAAATGTGTAAAATGTGTAATGTGTAATATTATATTATAAAAATTATGTTCTTTTTAACTTTGTTCCTATCTAAAATTCGAATGATCTATGTTTTAATAGATCCATTCTATCAATTCTGACCTCTTTTGCAAAATTAACGTTTCTATCATTTTAAGAGACCAGAAGAAATTTCAGATACACAAAAATTAAAAATAACGATTTTATTGCATGAAACTTCGTAAAATATCACGAAGAATTCTTCTGAATGATGAAACAGCACTATTTTAACTTTATCTTTTACACATAATGAATCACAATCTTTCAACCATGGTGCACTCCAAGGCTGCTTCTCTGATGTCCAGCATTAGAGTAACCTCCCTGAGATACAGCCCGGGAGCCACTTGAATGACCAGCGGCAGCTCCTCCGTAAACACCAACTGGGCTCCTCACCATGCGATGTCCGTGTCCAGAGACTGATGCATAGTGTCCGGAAGATGAAGCAAGCCCAGAGTAGGATCCGTGTCCGGCCAATGGAGCGAGGGAAACAACACTGCGGGCATGTCTGAGTCCACCGTGAAGGCCTCCTTGGGAGTATCCACCGGTCATGTGTCCAACTCCAAAGTGGCTAACGACTGGCAGGAGGGAAACGCTGCGGCCCAGACGGTGTCCATGAGAACCGGAGTTGACGTAAACTGGAGCTACAGCAACGGGTCCTATGGCAGGCAAGGCACCAACACTGCGTCCCATGCGGTGTCCAGAGTGTCCGTATGAACCAGAGCTAGCGATGGATGGTCCAGCTGCAGAGTGGCCAGCTCCGACTACAGAGTAACCCTGGGAAGCAAGACTGCGTCCATTGCGATGATGTCCACCGGACACACTTCCCCTGGATGACTGGTGTCCACCTGACGTACTTCCGCCGGATGACTGGTGTCCACCGTAGCCTCCACTTGAACTTCCATGGTACTGGGCAGAAACAAATGACAGGCAGAGAACGGAAAGCACGAAATATTTCATGATGTAATTTAATCTGTGAATTTAAAAAAAAAATGGTGAAGTTAGAAATGATTGTTTGGAATACAAAGATAAAAAGTTCAATGAAAATCCTACATTTTTCATTCCCTTGGAAGTATTGATTATGTTATGATAAATCATGGGTAAATTTTTTAAAATCCTTTGAATCTGAAATTTTTAAAATACATTTTATGGAATAGTTCAGCCTGATTTTTTATTCTTTTTGTTTTTAAAGCTATTAATATTGTGATTAATCGAATTCTTAATCCAGAAATTTGCCTGTCCCCATAGAAGTCGGTATAAAACAGTAGAATTTTTCTCTAGAATTTTAAATCGAAGTTTTAAAAAAAAGTGCGAAAAATGAAGTGAAATGTTTTTCAAAATCTACGAATTGTATTTTGATTAAAAGATAGTTACCCTTCGTTAAAAACATTTCATCTTAATTTAGAACAAATTATGTGCAAAAGAAAGTCATTTCATCTGAACTAAAAAATTAAATTTTATTCGTCTTCCGTGAAAATAATATTCTACGAAAGGAAGATTTCGAGTTTTTTTAAATAAAGTTATCAATTATTTTTTTCCTTTTTACTTTTACTGTTGACAGTATTTTACTAGATTTAAGCTTTTTCACTCTGAAAAGAAATGAATTAATGAATTTCGATATTATATGCGTAACTGGCTGTATTTAAAGTTCGATTTTGATTGAAAAAGAACTTTACATGGTATATTAAAAATCTTAATGGTGTTCCAAACTGTTGAATGATTATACTAAGAAAAGATGTTAACAGATACGCTTTGATGATAAATTTCAAGCGATAAAATTTTACAATCAAGCTGATTTATCGTTATTGATATTTAATTAAAACTATTAGAGAACAAAATTATTTAGGCTTTTTCATTTCTTCGTTATTAATTCAGAACAACATATAATTCGGAAGAAAAAAAATTGATCAGTGTTTCTTATTTAAGTATTAGAACAGCATAACAAAATAGCAGTTTGGTTATACTATTTGTAACCAGTTTTATTAAAAGTTCGATTATGATTGAAATAGAAAATTTTTAGCTTTATATGGAATATTAAAAATCTTAATGATGTTCTAAATTGTTGAATGATTATACTAGGAAAAGATGTTATGAAACACGATAAGATGATAAATTTCAATTAACAAGATTTTACAATCAGGCTGGTTTATCATTATTGATATTTTATTCAAATTATTCTTGAAAAAAATTAAATGATTTTTATTTCTTAGTTATTAACTCAGAATATATAATTAAGATAAATAACATAGAGTCATTACAAGGACTAAACAGCAATTTTATATTTACGAAATCGAAGAAAGGGACGTTGACGTACTTACAAAATCTGAATGTGTGCAACTATCGGAAACTATCAAAGCAAGCGAATGACAATATCTCAGATGTGTCCGCTATATATACTCGAAATTAAACCTCGAAACTTGCAAAAAGAAAAACATGCCACACTCTCGTTTGCAAATTAAAATAATTGTTGAAAATTTAAAGACAAAGATTATTTAAATTTGTCAGAAAGCGTGAATTGGTAGCTAAGTGCAAAGGGTGGTACCGTAACATTGACTTATTTTTTAGTAGTTTTTATAAGCATGTTGCTATATTTAATATGGAAGTTGTCACATGTTTAATAAAAGTGAATGTCAAAGGTACGCTAAGTAACCGGTTACTATCGAGGGAAATGAAACAAGGAAGCACAGAAAAACCTTCATTGCATTGAAAAATGACAAGAATCGAGAAATTAGGAGAGATGTAGTTACTTGAAACAGTCAGAAATTTAAGTTTTTTTCCCTATGCCAATCTTTTCTTTTATTGTATTATCATTAATTAATAATTATCGACACGTGAACGAAGCTAGTCATCAAATTATAGCAGTAGAATACCTTGATAATTGAAAGATAAAACTTTTAATCACACCTAGGATTCAGAGAAATATATTACTTGTTTAATAATGAAACTTCAACTTTTTTTATCATTCGCATTTAATCTGCGAGATTCTTTGGTTGCTTTCAATGAAAGAGTTTTCAACAGAGTGAGTGAATCGCTTAATGACATACTTAAACTAGTTTCTCTGAAGGAAAATAAAAGAAGCAATTCACACTCTCAGTTTGTTTACTGTTGACAAGATAAGTAAATAGCCCCAAAAATTACTATGGATACAAAAATTTTTTTTTAAAAAATCAGCATTTTCGAAAAATCAAGGTAAAGAGTGTTCATGAATTAGACTACTTCATCATGATAATTTTTATTTTCAGGAATAAATAACTAGCTCTTTATTATTTAAAATTGACCTGAAAAGAGAGAACTTGAGCAAATTTGACTTCTTTCATCTTCCTCCGAGACAACAAAATTCGAAAATAAAATAAAATTACGCATTTTTTATTTTGAATTTAAATAGATCATAGAACTGTTAGTATCATATAACACAAATCGCACATTCTAACGATGATAACAGTGCAGTTCCTTCTTTCTGATATACTCCGCCGTATATTTATATAGCCATCATATACATTTGTATATATGATACGTTTAGCGAATTCATATCCTGATGAAATTTTCCATGATTTGCCATTTTTAAAAAAACGTTTTTAATATTTCTTACGGGGTATCCCTATGAAATTTTGTAGAGGGTTTCTTCTTTTTTCCATTTTCCCTAAATTGTCTTTAGGTTTTTGATTTAGTGATAAAATATTGAAAATATATTTTCCCTGAACCAATAATTACCCTAGAAAAAGGATTTTTTTTTGCTTTAAAGTAACTAAAAATTTTATACGTAAATTTTTTATAAATCCATAGGACAAACTATTTAGAAATCTTTTCAACGCACTAAAGGAAAAAATATGCATATAGAGGTATTGGTTGAGAATATACACTGGTGTCCAAAATTAAATTTACGGGCCGAAAAACATTGATTTCTCAAGCACTGTTCCGTATAATTGAAGGAAAGTTTTTTCGATAATAGATAGTATCATAACACATAAAAGCAAAATGAAAAGGGGAAATAAGTGCATACGACATTGAAACAACTGAAATTGAAATTAAGTGTGATAATTAGATTTTAGCAAAAAATTAATAACTCTGAAACAAGAGCAGATTTTTGGCATTGATAGGGAATGTGATCTCTCTTAACTCGTATAAATATATCACAACGCGATTTTATGCTCTGAGTAAGACAGTTAATTAAAGTTTGAGACAATATATTCCACTTCTCCTTCCATGTGGACTTCAAGGCACTGCGATCTCTAAGAGGAGAATTTTTCAGTGTAACAGCTCTTCCAAGGGTGTTCCATAAGTTCTCAATCGGTTTAGGTCGGGAGATTTTGCTGACCAGTTTATTCACCTAATGCCTTCGCTTTTAAGATATTCACCAACCAGGTTTTCTCGATGTGGACGTACATTATCCATAAAAAGAATGTGAGATCTGCATGCACCTATAAAAAGCCTTACATGGGATTCAAGACTTCATTTCGATATCTCTGGCTAGACACAGATCCTCTCTCTAACACATGCAGGGTAGTATGTCCATTGATCCTCATGCCTACACTTACCATCAGATCTGAACTGCGGTAACGATCACATTCCCTAATGTTAGTTGGAAGATTTCGAGTTTTTGACTCACTCCAAATATAAACTCGTTTAGAATCAGTGGATAAACTGAACCTTGACTCATCACAGAAGAGAACACATGCCCATTGTTTCTGACTCCAGCTCTGATGTTCTCTGCACCAATTCAGGAATGCCCTCTTGTGTTGTGAGGCGAGAAAAACACAAACCATTGACATTCTGACAAATAGGTCTTTCTTATTAAGCCTTCCGTACTCAGTTTCTAGCGATTTTGAAGTTCCAGTGGCAGCTGCAAGCTCTAAACACAGCTGCCTAGCTGTCCACTCTGTGTTCCGACGGGCAGTTACAGGCAGATAGCGATGTTATGAAGTAGTTTTTATTCTTATACGGCATTGTGCAGACATTCAAACAACAGATCCAAAGTCTTGAAATTGTTTCCAGAGGAAAGAGACTGTCTGTTTTGAAATATTTAGCCACTGTGTCCCTCCCATCAATGTCTGCCAAGCCTCAAAACGACCAACTACTCTCCACTCCAAAGATTTTTCCAAATGATACGGAGCCATGCAAAACTGTTTACAGTCGATAAACACCGAAATCAAAACCTGAATTTCAGATGTTCGCAGAGAAAAGTAATTTGCTTAAAGCGCTTGCCCCGCCATTGCATGAATTAACGTCATTATTTGCATATCAGAAACAGTTTGATCAAATTGGATTTGATAATTGAAGCGTTGCCGATGAAAAGGAGGTAAGTGCCAAAATTACCGAAATTTTTTTTTCGCTGATACAAGGGTTTGTTCTATGGCCTTTTCCACACCATTATCCATGGAACAAACCCTTGTATCAGTGAAAAAATACTTTTCGGAAATTTTGGCACTTACCTCCTTTTCATCGGCAACGCCTCAATTGTAATTTAGTTAGACTTTTACTAATTTCTTTCAAAAATAAATTACATTTATTGGGAATTGCATGAAATATCACTATTTTTATGTATGTAAAGATACTCTTGGACACCAGTGTACATAAAAAAATTACACATGCCTTTAATTTCGAATTTTACGGAATTTTAAAACAAGACTTCAAAAATTTTAAGCATTTTTATAGGTTAAATGGTCTCTCTATAGAAGCACAATTGATGAAAAATGATCATTACAAAACATTAATTAAAAATAAGTGCAAACTAAAAAGAACTCAGTTCATAATTTTAATTACGTGCCAAAGTGTTGATTAAATTCATTGTTTTTTCTTGCCCTGTTAAATATCCCTAAAGTATTGCTAGATTACTTGTTTTTTTACGCTATAAAACTTTGCCAAGGCATTGCTTCATTACTTGTTTTTTTTTGAAATTTTGGATATGAACTTGGTTTGGTTTGGAGCACTACGGTCAATTTTTGGCTACATTAGGACTAAATAGACCGGAACCTATAGTTTATAGACGACTGCGAACGGCTAGAAACGTCCATGCTAAGAGTGGGACTCGAACCCACAGACTCTGGTATTGAATGCCAACGCCCTAGCAATTCGGCCGTCGTCCGAAAATGAACTTGGAAAAAGCAGAAAC
Source organism: Dolomedes plantarius (assembly GCA_907164885.2). Lineage (NCBI taxonomy): Eukaryota > Metazoa > Arthropoda > Arachnida > Araneae > Dolomedidae > Dolomedes > Dolomedes plantarius. The sequence goes on along the minus strand of OU015495.1, from coordinate 161,036,369 downwards.
GTGAACTAGTAAAATTGATAACAATAGCACCGTAGTGTAAAAGAAAATAAAAATTTGTGTTCCAAGCCTTCTTCACAACTACACATATATTTATTCCTTTTTTTAAACAAGTTTGATATGAAACCGAGCTTTTAGCTATTACAGATAGATGGATTATGTATATAGATGAAAATGGATAATTCTAATGACTATTTTCAAAAGTCATTGAAATTACATGCTCCTCATTTATACCAGTAACAAGAAAAAAGAATGTAAAAAGGGCGAAATCATTTTGGGCTATTTGTTTACAAATGGAAAGTACATTTGTTTTTGTATTTTTTCAACTCGCGACCAGGTAGGTCAAGCGCGAATTCCAGTGTTTTTCTACCATGATTTGATAGCAAATTTTCGCTCTGAGACTCTTGTGAATTTAAGGAGGAATGACTTTGAAAAAAGTAGAATTCTTTAAATATAGTACCAACTATGTAGTTGAAATAAAAGTAAATTGCTTTTATTAATGTTTAGAATCACACTATATTTGTTATAACTGTTGCGCACTTTCCATTCGAATAGACCTTCTTGAAAGCTCTTTGTCTTAGAAGCTGATCGACCATAATGACTCGCCGAAGTTTAAAAGCTTTAAATCATGGAAGGTATGATATGTGTAGAAACCTGAATATTTTAAATATGAGTTTTTAATTTTCTTTTAAAATTGAGGACTTTTTCTAAAATTAACTGTATCTCAATTTTAGTATAATCTCTAGAGTGGAGATATCCTTAAGATTATTTAACGTTTCCATAAATTTTTGATACTTTCATTCGACCTAGTGCTTCGACCACTCTTACTCTCTTATGACACAAGAATGCATGATCTCGTTCAAGTGATACAAACGTGTGTATCATTGAGATGTGAATTTTGCTTTTAATACTGGAGACTAATGGAAAATTTCACTGTCACAAGGTTAAAAAAGAGAGAACTTTACATGGAAATTGGCTAGTTAAGTTTAAAGAGGATTAAAATATTGTTTAACACAGGTGTGTGTGTGGCTTATTCCACCCGCTCTAGCCGTAGGCTAGACCAGGTCCATGAGGCCAAAAGTTACTATGAAATCGCTAACAAGCAAAGGGTCTTTATAAATATCCTCCTTGGCAAGCCCCAGGCAGTTTAGAATATGGTCAGGAGAGGCTTCAGCAGTATTGCACTTAGAGCAAAAAGGGAAAGATTTTTGCCCCTGATTGTAAAAAAGACTCTTTAGGTGTCCACTAGCAAATCTGCTAATGGTGGTCTGCATCCTTCTGTTGCCCTTGACATTAAGGGCACCGCCAGGAGATTTTCGGTCGTACCAGTGGTGTGTCGGAGGGGTCTTCCATAAGTGCTGATTAATAAGTTTTCTTCTTGAGTAAATTTCAAGGTAAGTTAAAGTATCTCGCGAAGAAATAGGAAGTGAGGCTCCATCCTTAGCAAGAGTATCAGCAGTCTCGTTTCCAAAAAGTCCTATATGAGACGGAACCCATTGTAAATATAACTCTCGTTGTTTAGAAAGGTCTTTGAGGATCTCCAGAATCGACAGTGAGGTTTTATCCCCGACTCTTGTCCAGCTGCTCAAGTGCTGAATGGCACTGCGGCTGTCAGTTAGGATCCAAATATCACGGTGAGAGGTTTCATTTTTAATAGTTTTCAATCCCTCTTCAATGGCAATAAGTTCAGATCTGAAAACTGAGCAGTAATCTGGATTCCTAATCTTATAATGATTTGAGTTAGTTTAACACAGGTATTCTTTATTAGGTTAGTAGACGTTCTAAATCTTGAACAAACTGAGAGAGAAGTGAAAATGAGTACGTATTTTCTTTTTGCAAACGTTCAGAACTCTCTTAACTGCGGCGACTATGATTTGGACATGGGGTTTTAGCCTTAAACTATACGAAAATTTCGTCGTGCGAAAATGGCGTCATCATCACTTATATTTGTGAAATCTTCTAGTGAGCATTATAGTCGATTAAAAATATAGGTCAGAATGACGTCATTTCCGAATGCCCCGACTCTAAGGTACCAAATGTCATCAAGTTATGATAAAACAAGAAAATCAGAAGCCCATAATCTTTGGCCCAATACGAAAGTTACTTTTTTTTTTGACTGGCATAATTTTTGGTGTTTACTTAACTGCTGTATTAAGCAAATTCTGCTATTCCACATTAAATGTGCCCGTAGGGATAGTTTAAAAACAACCTCATAGACATGTACTAACCGCTTTGTTAGCTACATTTTTGTTCGTTTGGGATTTTGTAGCAAATACCTTTTTCAGTACTTTTTCAGTCGTCTCTGAAAACATTCAAGCTTACCAGTAATTGACTAGAGGTAGATTCTTTATAAAATAAATTTTTACCGTAAGGTATTCATAATTTATTCGTTTGTATTGTATTTCATCTTCTCTCACGTATCATTTTATTTCTAAACTATCGCGATCCACCCAAATAAGTTATTTTTATACCACGGAAAGCACTATATCTATTTTATGCATTACTTTTATCATTAGTTTTATTTTATCATAAGCTTTTGAGCTCAATGCAGTTTAATTTTATCCTTGAAAAAATATATAATTTGATTAGAAATAAATCTTATTTGCATTAATTGCATGCAGCATATCTCAAAATGCGTCCGGGTAAAAATTTTTCCCACTATAAACAGCAATCAAAGTTCTACAGGTCTGAGCGGCGCCGAATGGCCTTGCTGCCTCGAGAGAATGTGAGATAAACTAAACTAACTACAGTGTACTCCTGATTATTATCCGAGTTTAATGGAGGAGAAGAGTAGCACGAATAACCAAAATACACGGACAACCTGATTTCTATTCAGTTTTATTGCAATTTCAAAATATAATACTACACTGGCTTTTCTATTGTGTTAATTTAATTTATATATACGAGGGTCATTTCAAACGTAATGCACAAGATGGCGCCATTTCGTAATGAATGATACAATCAGAAAAATAATTTGAGGACTAGCAGTTGAGGACTAGAGGAATATTCATGTGTGTTTGAAAGTTTCCTATCGTGTTTTGTTTTGAAGTGAGAAATTTTTGAAATGGAGTCTGCAGGTGTCTCGGATAATGTGAGTGTAGAAGATCAAAGCATAATTATATAAACAATTCAACACAAGCAAAAAAGTTTTTAAAATAAATATGTCTTTTCATTTTGTGTTCTTTAGGATTGTATGTGTACTTGCACATATGGTGCGTTGAGCCATAAGTGCAAGTTGTCTGTGTTTTTTCATTTTTTTTACTATTTGTTTCAATGGGGATCTCGGGGCCTTGGGATGTCTTTTGGTTAAACCTTCATGCTATTCAGAAAGTTCCCCTTGAGGTAACTGATTAGGTTAGGCTCCCTGATGACGATACCAGTCGGTTACCTCGATTTCTGGTTTAGTTCCGGCATTATTACAGAATCTTGCTTTATGGTGCGTAGAGCCCTGGGTGCTTGATTTCTGTTTATTTTTTGTCTATACTCTTCCTATAATTATCTAGCTCTGTTGGAATATTTATTTTTAGTTATATTGAGAAGATCAACGATCATACATCAAACTTGAAAGTTTGTGCTTGGTGGGTTCCTCAATGCTTCACATTTGAACAAGAATAGAAACGACTGGACATGGCACTGTTTTTGAAACAGCAATTTTTTGTCTCGCATAGTCGCTATCTTCTACGCGACTCAAAAAAATTCAACTAGCCGAATCAAAACTGAAGAAAAGGATGATCTTTGCTTACGATCAGCTAAGAATTATCATGACTGACAAAGTTCCGCATGCTTCAAATGTGACTGCAGTGTATTATTGTGAATGGTTGGAAAAACTGTGTCGAAAGATGCACAAAAACCGATGTGAATTGCTTCGGGATGGGCCATCTCATTTTCCATGACAACGCACGGCCAAAAGTGGGAAAGGTTGGGACCGATTTGCTGGCGAAATACGATTGGAAAGTTTTCCTCATCCACTATACAGTCCGGACATGAGTCCACTTGACTTCGACCTTGAAAGAATGTTTGAGCAGTCAACTTTTTTCCACCTTAGAAGAGCTTACTTCAGTCGTTACACGAGTCATTAGAGAACTAAACAAAAGTAGCATGCTGCAAGGAATAAAAAATATTCCTAGTTTTTCGAACTCAGGGAGAAACAAGGGGACTATATAGAAGGACTGTAGAGAGAAATAGTCATATATCAAATAGTTATATAAGAAATAATTCAGTGTGCATTACTTTTGAAATGACCCTCGTATATATATATATATATATATATATATATATATATATATATATATATATATATATATATATATATATATATATACCGGGTGGCCATAATTAAACTGACAGTGCTTACAGTGTTCTGTAGCGCGATCCATTTGTGAGAATGACGCCACATTTTGTAGGAAGATTAAACAAGACGGGGGACGAAGGATTCCGCGAAAAATTAAATTAGTTCCAAAAGTCACCGCTAGGGGAATATTTGGCGCTGTGTAATAGAAAATAGAGTGTTAACAAATGCAAATTAATACGGAATAAAATTACCTTTTATTATGCACATTTTCTTATTTAGTTCAAGTGCAATATGGCAACACTTTTAAAAAAGCGTAAAATCTACATAAACACCGATAAAGTCTCTTGATCTGCAATATCACGTACGCTGAGCAGAAGAAGTTCTTTATTCAAATTTCACGTTACATCCATTGGCACAGTGCCAGCTGCTTGGGTTTTAAAAGGCAATGTGTTACGTTTCGAATCAATCGGATTGAAAGTTTATGTGCAATGTCTCCTTCTTTAGTCGAGCGTGCGTTACTGGTCAAATTCTTTTACCTCAACCAGTGCAACGCGTCAGCCGCTCTTCGTGCTTTTAGAACGCACCAAAAAATGCCTAATGTTAACGGTCCTGTGTCAGTTAATGGGCTAAAAGTAATGGTTGCGACGTTTGAGAAAACAGGTTCTCTGAAGGTTCAGTCAGGCAGAGGACGAAAACCTGTACCACAGGATACAATCGAAGCAGTTGCCACGGCGATTGTCGACAGAGGACCAGACAATATTGCTGCCACCTCTAGCGCTCGTGGATTAGCTCGGAATATGGATATGCCTTACAGTACGGTATGGAAAATCTTACGAAAGATTATCAACTTCTATCCGTACAAGATCAGCCGTTTACAGGAGTTTCTGTACCCCGACCATGATAAGCGATTGACTTTTGCTCTCACCTTTCTTGCCAGAATGGAGGTGGATGATGCTTGGCCGTGGAAAATCTTATGGGGAGACGAGGCCCACTTTTACCTGCATGGAACTGTGAATACCCAGAACTGCCAAATTTGGGATGACAAATCCCCACATGCAGTCACAGAAATTCCCTTACATTCTCCAAAGGTAACTGTTTGGTGTTATCTTAAGTCCAAGGTCTATCAAGGAGTGGTCCAGGACCTGGCTACGTTGAAGGATAACTTATCACGGACTGTACGGGGGATTCCTGCAGACATGTTACTTTGTGCTGTTGTGCATACTGTGCACAGAATGCAATATGTGGTCTACAACAACGGCAGCCAGATTGAACCTCATTTGAATGCAAAATAAAAGGCAATTTCCGTATTGATTTGCATTTGTTAACACTCTATTTTCTATTACACAGCGCAAAATATTCCCGTAGCGGTGACTTTTGGAACTAATTTATTTTTTCGCGAAATCCTTCGTCCCCCGTCTTGTTTAATCTTCCTACAAAATGTGGCGTCATTCTCGCAAATAGATCGCGCTACAGAACACTGTGAGCACTGTCAGTTTAATTATGGCCACCCGGTATATATATATATATATATATATATATATATATATATATATATATATATATATATATATATATATATATATATATATATATATATACAAAATAAACTCACTGCGCAACAGTCCGATGTGGACCAGGGCCGGCGGTACTCATATCCACTTTCTTGACAGTGGGCTTGGGGTGCCATACAGCATATGTTTCATTCAGGTGGTCAACCTGACGTGGGACCCCCAGAGTTTAGTTCCCAAGCATGCTTGATCCTCATTTTATCCACCCACTCAAGGGATGAAAGGCTGAGTCAACCTTTTCCTGTCGCAGGGTCGAACCCTGGATCTGTGGGATGGCAGCTTGACGCTTATTATATATATATATATATATATATGTATATATATATATATATATATATATATATATATATATATATATATATATATATATATATATATATATATATATATATATAGTGCGTTCATAATCCCGCAAAATTAAAGAACAGTTATTTTAGTACATTATTTCTTCTTTTATAAAATAAAAACCTTTTCAATAAATAGAAAACTATCTGTTTTAAAAATCTTGTTCTTTATATATGTATGTCGGAAGAAATTTGGTTGCAGTTTTAAATAAATAAAGTAGATATTATTTTGGATAAAGATTTCAGATTTTTTTTCTACAAGAATAATCCACTCACGGATAATCGAAAGTACACTGTATATCTTAAAATGCGTCAGATATATTGTGATGAAACGTGGCAGATATTTTTAATTTCTCCCTCGAATATTTTTAACATTAAATTGAACGTTATGTTGAGAAGTGTTATTCTGCGATAACATTTATTTTGAAATTAATCGCATTTTCTCAAAATATTCAATTTTAATGCACTTAAAATATTCAATTTTAATGCACTTAAAATGCACTCAAAATATTCAATTTTAATGCACTTAAAATGCATCAGGAGTGTCGCTATTGCGACACTCCTGATGCATTTTAAGTGCAAGTTTAGCCCACATCAGCATTGGGGGAGGAGGTTGGAAATAGAATGTCCAAAATGACCGAGTGTAATGTCGAATCCATAGTTTACGAATAGTAATACTCTCGACGCTGTTTAAGTGAAGTTCAGCCCCATCAGCATTAGAGGGAGGGGTAAAGGGGAAGAGGGGGGAAAATGTCCAAAGTGACCGAGAGTAGTGTCGAATCGATAGTTTTCGGAGTCGCTGCGACGAATAGGGACATTCCCGATGCTTTTTAAGTGCAAGTTAAACCTTCCATCAGCATTGGGGGGGGGGGGGAAGAAAGGAAAAATAAAATATCCAAAATGACCGAGAGTAGTGTCGAATCAATAGTTTTCGAGATCGCAGAGATGAATAGTGATACACTCCGGATGCCATTTAAGTGCAAGTTCAGCAAAATCAGCATGGGGGAGGGGAGGGGGTGAAAGAAGGGATAAAAAAATAAAATGTCCAAAATTACCGACAGTAGTGTCGAATCCATAGTTTTCGGGGACGCTGAGATGAATAGGGACATTACCGTTGCCGTTTAAGTGCAATATCAGCCTCCCATCCCCATTGGAGAAGATGGATTAAAAATAAAATGTCCAAAATGAACGATAGCAGTGTCGAATCAATAGTTTTCGAGGTCGTTGAGATAAATAGTGACACTCCCGATGCCGTTTAAGTGCAAGTTCAGCCCTTATCAGCATTGGCGGAAAGACAGGGGGGGGGGGAATGTCCAAAATGACCGAGAGAAGTGTCGAATCCATAGTTTTCAGGGTCGCAGTGATGAATAGGGGAAACTAAAATTGTTGTTTAAAATCAAGTTTTGAGTTAAATTAATATTATAGCGAATTTGTAATTTTACTTTATAATTTGTATACTGTATATATACTTTTAAATACCTGTAAATAAAATTATTTAGATTTTACAATATAAGTAGAATTCATTTATTTTCCTGTGTAATACCAAAATCGGGATAAAAAAGTACTCGGGTAAACAACTAGTTTCAATAATAATTTTGAAAAAAGTGATTGAAAATTTCAAATCAATCTTTCTCATAATATTTCAAGAATCGGAATTAATTATTTCGGAATTAATTATTTCTTATTATTTTGAGAATTATTTTCTCTGTGCTCGTCAGAGAATGTGTTTAATGACAATGTACGTGATTGATTTAGCCATATTAAAAATTCTCAAAAATTTTTCTTTTCTATTTCCTCGGCTAAGTACTGCATAAATTTCAATACCGAGATACAGTTATTTTCTCTGAAAATTAAAATTAAATTGTCGTTAGCAAATAATTCCCCATTCAAGCCTACAGACAGCTACAATAATACTTGTTAACCCGTTGGCTTTCTCTCTCTCACAGTTCTTTAAACTAAAATATAATATTTCTGCAATAGCTCTAAGCGATATATATTCTATAGTATGTTCTCTAAATTTTAATTTTGTTTCTATGTAAAATTTGACTGATTTGTGCTTTAACAGATTCATTCTCTCAATTCTGACATATTTTGATAAATTAACGTTTCTATCATTTTAAGAGAACAGAAAAAATTTCAGGCACACAAATATTAAAAAAAAAATGTTTTTATTGCATGAAACTTCGTAAAATATAACGAAGATTTCTCCTGGATGATGAAACAACACGCTTTTAACTTTATCTTTTACACGTAATGAAATATAATCTTTCAACCATGGTGGACTCCCATGCTGCTTCTCTGATGTCCAGCATTAGAGTAACCTCCCTGAGATACAGCCCGAGAGCCACTTGAATGACCAGCGGCAGCTCCTCCGTAAACACCAACTGGGCTCCTCACCATGCGATGTCCGTGTCCAGCGACTGATGCATAGTGTCCGGAAGATGAAGCAAGCCCAGCGTAGGATCCGTGTCCGGCCAATGGAGCGAGGGAAACAACACTGCGGGCATGTCTGAGTCCACCGTGAAGGCCTCCTTGGGAGTATCCACCGGTCATGTGTCCAACCCCAACGTGGCTTACGACTGGCAGGAGGGAAACGCTGCGGCCCAGACGGTGTCCATGAGAACCGGAGTTGACGTAAACTGGAGCTACAGCAACGGGTCCTATGGCAGGCAAGGCACCAACACTGCGTCCCATGCGGTGTCCAGAGTGTCCGTATGAACCAGAGCTAGCGATGGATGGTCCAGCTGCAGAGTGGCCAGCTCCGACTACAGAGTAACCCTGGGAAGCAAGACTGCGTACGTTTCGATGGTGTCCGCCGGACACACTTCCCCTGGAAGACTGGTGTCCACCGTAGCCTCCACTTGAACGGCTACTACTTCCATGGTATTGAGCAGAAACAAATGACAGGCAGAGAACGGAAAGCACGAAATATTTCATGATGTACTTTAATCTGTGAATAATAAAAAAATAGCAAAGTTAGAAATGATTATATGGAAAGATGGATAAAAATGGTATAAATTAGATAAAAGGAAATGTAAATGCTGCATTTTTTATTCCCTTAGAGGTATTGATTATGTTAGGAAAAATTATGGCTAAGCCCTTTGAATTTTAAAATTTCAAATATGCTTTTATGGAATAACTCAACCTGATTATTGTATATTTTTAATTTTCAAAGTTATTAATACTTGGATTAATCGAATTCTTAGTTCAGAAATTTGCCTGTAATCGTGTGAAATTTGATTATTCCCATAGAATATAATTGAATAGAGAATCCTATTGAATTAAATTTTTACGCGTCAGACTCGGACAATGATGTCGTGTTTGAGGAGCCTTAACTCCTCCTTTTTCTTTTCTCCTATTTTTTTGGCTTTTATCAGCTTTTATCTTTCTTGTATATATTTTCTTGCTATATTTACACTTTATTTTACCCTGGTTTTGTTCCTTTAGAAAAAAAAATAATGCACTGGGTTTCATTCATTGTTATCATCAAATTGTCACTTTTTGCAAATTGTCACCTTTGCTTTTACGCTTCATATATCCTTGGTTTTACACCTATTTTAATCATTGTTCCTATCACCTTTTATCTATCTCTGTTTTAAATGATCTTACTGTTACCTTTCTGACTTTCACTGGTATTTACTATTTAAAATGCTGTTTTATGTAATGTTTTTCAGGTTTTATCTTGTGTTTGGCGCAGCATGCCCTCTCTGGACCTTGCGCCATTAAACCCCAAACAACCAACCCATAGAATATAAAACAATCGAAATAGTGTTAGGAATGTAATATTTTTCAGTTTTAAATCGATGTTTAAAAATAAATTGTGAGAAAAATAAAGTGAAATGGCTTCATATCACTTCTAATGAATGATATGAAGCCATTTCATTTAATTATTTTTTTCTAAAAATCTATTAATTATTTTTTTCTTAAGATAATCACTGTTTGTTTAATTTCGAACAAATTCTGTGCTATAGAAAGCCAGAGGGTATTCATCTAAGTTGAATACCCCCTGAAGAAAAAAAATTACATTTTATTTGTCTTCCGTGTAAATAATATTCGAATTAAGGAACATTTTAAAATTTTTTTTAATAAAGTTATGAAAACTATCTTACCTATTTACTTTTACTGTTGACAGTATTTTACTAGATTAACTCCCGAATATGGTTATACAATGTGTAACTAGCTGTATTTAAAGTTCGAATTTTATTGAATAGATTTGCATATTAAAAACCTTATTGGTTTATTAAAGATCTTAATGTTGTTCAAAACTTTTGAAGAATTTTACTAAGAAAAGGTGTTAAGAAATACGGTTGGATGATAAATTTCAAGTAACAAAATTTTACAAACAACCTGATTTATCATTATTAATATTGCAAAGAAACTAGTACGGCACAAAATTAATAAAGGGTTTTTATTTCGCAGTTTGTAATTCAGAAAAATGTATAATTAAGCTAAAATACTAACATAGAGTCGTAATAAGTGACCGTATAACAATTTTATGTTTACGATATACAAGAAAAGGACGTTGATATACTTACAAAATCTGAATATGTGCAACTCTGGAAACTGTCGAAGCAAGCGAATGACAATATCTCAGATGTGTCTGCTTTATATACTCGAAATTGATCCTCGAAACTTGTAAAAGAAGAAAAACCTGCGCACGTGCTTACTTGCAAATTAAAATAATTACTGAAAATTAAATGAAAATATTATTTAAATTTGTCAGAAAGCGTGAAAAGGTGGTTAAGTGCAATGGGGTGGTGCCGTATCATTGATTTATTTTTTAATGGTTTTTGTTAGCGAGTTGCTACTTTTATCCTGAAAGGTGTCACACGTTTAAGAGAAGGGATTGACAACGGTACTCTCAGTAACCGGTTGTTACGAAGGTAAATGAAACGGAAAACCTTCATCGGATTAAAAAATGACAAGAATCGAGAAATCAGGAAAGATGTAGTAACTTTAAACATTCAGAAATTTAACTTATTTTCTTATGTCGATCATTTGTTTCACTGTTCTCTCATTAATTTATAATCATCAAAACTTGAATGGAGATTGTCATCAAATTATAGTAGAACTAGCTGAAAACCCTGCACTTCGCTACGGAGTACATTCAAATTAAATACAATGGTCAATGTATGCAATTAATGCCAAAAAATATATATATATATATATATATATATATATATATATATTTATAATAAATACGACGATAAATATATACAATTGATGTAGAAAAAAAATATATACTATTTATAAAAAAATCGTAAGGGATATTTTTATAGACAAAATAATGTCCAATCGTCTGCCGCATTAGCAAGAAAAAAAATATTTTTTTGTCTATTTAGTTGTTATGCACGAGACGATAAATTTATGTAAAGTATCAGAAAAAGAAATCACGTGATCAGCAGTTAATAAAGGAAATTCTCTAAATTAATCTTTAAAAATTTACCAAAAATCAGAAAATAGAGGTAAAGATTCGAAAAAGACTTCATTTTAAAGGAATTTTTATGATCTTTCTTGTGATATAAATTTTATAACCCACAAGTTATTATTTTAAATGCAAACTTAAAAAAAGTTACTAAAACAGCTTAAAAATTTAATTTAAAAAAATCTAAGAAGAATTTTTCAAAAATCTCTCTTAGTGCACGCCTACACTATAAGAAGAATCGCCATGCAAAATTGCAGCCCTTTACGTCCAGCGGTTTGGTCTGTGCGTTGTATTTCAGTGAGTCAGTTACGGAACTGTTTTATATATATATAGATAATACCTTGAAAATTGAAAGAAATTACTTAAAAACACTTTTAATCATGCCTTGGACTCAGAGAAATTGTTTTACTTTTTTAATAATGAAACTTCAATTTTGTTTGTTTGTACTTTAACTCAACAGTATTCAAATAGATTCGTATAAACGTACCACAACAGACCATCTTTGTAATTTTACGGTACTACCCCTCAGATGTGCTGGAACAGAATAAAAGTAAATTCAATTTATTCGTCATAATCTGATCCAGGGCCCGATTTGGAAAATTCTTGACTATAGGCACAACTCGGGATGGGGGCCCCCCTAACACTGATGTGGGTGTAAAATTTCCAAAATTAACACACAAAAAAAAAATAATCACGAATCATTGTGAAACTACCATTTTACCAAGAATTGGCTATTTGAAGCGTTGAAACCTAGAACATTATCAAATAACATAAAGCTATACAACATATTAACTTCATCATTGAAACACCAATACAATGTAACCAGAAAAACATTTTAATCCCGTATATACACTATAACATACATATGATGAACTATACATATAACTATACATATGATGAACCAATCAATCATTCAAATTTGAAAGGATATATAAAAAAAATTGCTATAAAAAGAGTAAAATAAAAAAAAATTTGAATTGGGAATTTTTCTTTTTTTCCTTTTAAAATTTAAATTTTTTGGGGCCCCCGAACATTCGGGGGCCCCTAGGCCCGGGGCTACCGGACCTAATGGAAAATCAGGGCCTGATCTGATCAAGAGTGTCTTAGTAAACAATGTTCTTAATTATATTTCAAATTGTTCCTCATTAAATTAAACATAATACGGCGCATTAATTTCAATTTTGCCTTGCGTTATCTGTCGGCTGTAATAAATCTTATGTTTACAGCTAAACTATTTAATGTTCATAAAAACACCATTAATCTGTTATTATGGCGCTTAGCCAGGGATAAATAGAAATAAAAATAGAATCTATTTCCATAAATAGAAATAAAAATGGAAAGTTTTAGAAAGATGTTGATAACAAATTATTCCCTATAGAACAAAGAGATGCTAGTTCTGAAAATAATGTAGAATGAATATTATAGGTATATGTTTCGTACTCTCCCGGGTGCCTATTTGGAACCAGAATTTGTTTTAGGAAGGTCTAGGGCAGGCCTGGCCAACTCAAATGGTTTCACGGGTCACTTTGATGACGCGTAACGTTACAACGGGCCGCACTTTAGGTAAACATGCTTTTAAAAAATGTAGTACAAATACAAAATGAATAAAACTTTATCGTTATACTATGATTCAATATAATTAAATCGTGAGTCTTAATTAATAAGATGTTTGTTTATCCTTTCTTTCACTTAATTTTTGTAAATCTATATTTATGTTCGACGTTGCACATCTTAGCTGGTTTTCTAAATTGGCTTCAGTTAATAAAGCACGTGATAAACTCTTTGTAAATTTCATCTTCGAAAAAAATGTTTCACAAACATATGTGGATCCAAATGCACTAACAACTCGTTGTGCAAACTATCTTAAGTTTGGAATATCTCTCGGATTGTAAGTATTGTAAAAATTATTTTTTGATATGGGCGCAAAAATTATTTTAATTTTATGGTTGCACTGTAACTCAATTAACTCCATTTGCAGATTTTCAGGACCACTGTTCACGTCAACATGAAATAGGCACGAAAATATTTCAAACATTTTATCATATTTTACTAATTCTGCGAAACGACTATCAAATGCAGTTATAGGTTTCTTTTATTTCATTAGCATAAGTAGATATAAAGGGATGCTCCTAGCTTACATTGAATTAACGTTGTGCTTCACATTTTTGTACATGTTTGCTTCACATATTTGGCGGAAACAGCTGAAATGTGGGTGGGGCTTTGGGGTATCTATTCGAGACGAGTTCTGAAATAGTCATGAGGAAGTTACGACGGATATATATTTCCTGTGTATAAAAGTGTGGATTAGATAATATTTATTTGGTTTTATTTACCATTATTTCTGAGTATATTTAAAAAGCGTCTATAAATTGATTGATTTTATTATTTATAAATATTAAAGCGATATATAAGAAACAAATACAGAAATATTTATTTAGTGAAAATATGGTATGGGGTAAAGTATAGTTTCAGAGGAAGTTGTGATGGAAGGGAGATATATATTTACAAAGATTATGAACTAGATAATTTCAGAGGATGTTTTACAATGCTTGAGGAAAAGGAAGTTTTGCAGGATCACCGATAACAAATTTTAGATTTTAGGAGTAAACACGTGAAATTGTATACTGTGTCCGATATAAAGTTTAAAAGTAAACGCTTGTTATTTCCCGTAAACAAGGGGTAGATGCATTAGTATGATAAACATTAAGCTCGGATGATTGCATCATGTTTTGATAATGTTTTGAAGTAAAAGAAAATTAATAGTACTATATATGAGAAATTATAGATATGTTGTACACATGAAATAAATATTATTAATTTTACTTATTATTATGAATATGAAGTGTAAAAAAATATGTTTATACCAGTTAATGGGTAAAAATTAAACAGAATTTCTAGACATTTACATGAGAGTGTGTGCTGACGAAATATTGATACTATTAGACATTATGTTTGGTAAGTATAGTTTATAGAATTAGTTGGTTGTTGCATCATTGCACAGAATTTACATCGGTAAACATGTTAGATGTAAACAGACGTTTTATTACTTTGTTACCGGGGAAATTTGAGTACGAATTTTCAGAAAATTGGTATTCTTGCAGTGTGGTAACATCAATGCTTATTTTTAAAACAAACTCTTGCTTGATAAACGATTAACTTCCTATCAAGCATGTATAAGATAAACAATATAACACTTGAAAAAACATTATTTGTACGAGTTTACACAGCTGGTATTATACAAATTGTTAGCTTGGACAAGATTTAGTGCTGAGAACGAACAACATACGTTTCTGTTATAATTTTTAATTACCTGAATTTAAGAAAATGAAAGGATATTTTAGTATAGACAATTTAACAATTTTTTTTTTTTTTAGTATTGTAGATAAAATTTTTGTGTGTGTGGTGTTTTTCTTGGACAATACACGGATACATATACGGAGATAAGAAACCAAAGATGATTATGCACGTCCGCCAAAAAAATAGCGTTACCATAACACCTTATATGTGGAACTCTTTAATACATAACCTTGATAATCTTAAAGTTAATAAGTCCAGGCATTTTATTGATAATAATTTATTGATTTCTGGCCAGCAAAGGAATAGTCTTAAATTATTTACACTTAAGAAAATGTTACAACGTAAAAAATCAAATATGGCAGAATTAGGATGATTTTGTTACGATTATACACAATCAGATGTAAAAAGTTAAAGGAATGTGCTATGACTGTAAGTGAAAAAGTTTTGGATTGTCTGTTTCCACAGAAACGTACATATAAACTTACATATAAACTTAAGGGTACCCTTTGAAAAGAATAAGAAAACATATACAAAAATAAAACTTATATTGTAAGATTTGTTTTTCCCACTACCGCGTCAGATATATAACATTGCACTTCGAAATAATTTGAAAATAGTAACTTTGAAGAACTTTTAGATATAAAATTATTTACCACAGATGTTAAATTTAAAATATCTTTAATTTTCTTAATAATATAACTTTGCAATATAATATAATTTAGATATATATTTTAAAGCATTGAAACATTTAGTATATATAAAATAACTACCATTTAAACTTACCTTGATTATGGGGTATATTTTTGCAACTTATTTTTGCAGGGATTCAGACCTGAAAATGTAACGTTAGCTGACTAGTTTGACTTTTGACTAGTACCAATCAGCTAGCATTACATGTCAGTAGATTGTATTATAATGTATAAAAGAGAGAATATTGTAAAGAATTTACTAGAATTAATTTACAAAAATAATTATAAAAAACCTTTGATTCAGACTTTGAAATAATATTATGTGAAAGGTAACGGGGTATATTTTTACAACTTTAAATATTTTAGGCAAAATTCTAACTTAAAATGTATTATTAACCTACTTTTTTTTGTCACTACCATCAGATATACAACATTTGCACTTTGAAATAATTTGAAAATAGTAACTTGGAAGAACTTTAAGATATAAAATTATTTACCCCAGATGTTAAATTAGTTATATCTTTAAAACCATTTAAGGTTTATGTATAGAAAATAATTAGCATTTAAACTTACCATGAAGACTTTCAATTATACACTGAGTATCTATGATTTTTAGAAAAAAAAGATTTAAATAAATAATGTTTTACATAGCACGCTAAACATAAAGTATTAAGGCACATTATTATACTTTTTTGCAAATTTATTACAAGGCAAGAATTTCCCAACAACACTATTTTACCTTTTAATATCTTAAATAAATAAAGATATAAAAATTAAAGTATGTTTCAATCTTGACAATTCTTCAAATTAAATATACATACCGCAGCAATCCATACTATTAAATCTGCAAGAGAAGATGTTAAATTTGCACCGCTATGTCAATAGAGAAGATTTTACTATACTTTTATAATCTAAACAGATAACAAACCGCTATAGTTAACATTTTTAACAGTTAACGGTTTAAAATATATAATTAATTAAAATATATATCCAATTATTTAAAAGTAGGATATGCTAATACAATTTTTTATAATGGACTTCTTTAATTATTGCTTACAAAACTGCAAATACTAAGTTAATAAGATATATATATATATATATATATATATATATATATATATATATATATATATATATATATATATATATAGTGAATTGTATTATGTTGAAATTCTAGTTTTAACATGAAAAAACATTATATAACATAAATATTGAAATTAAGTGTTTAAAATATATTATGAAGACACTTACCTGCTGTTGCTAAGTTTGACATTAATTGCTAAATCAATTATAAACAGCTATTAAGAATACTTTTAAATATTCTGTAAATGTTAACTGGGAATAACTTTTAGACCTGCAATTATTTCCGACGGGTGTTAAACTTAAAAATCTATGCAACAATTTAATCATCTTTGCATAGTTTTAAAAAGAAAAGCATACATTTATCCGAAAATTTTAGTTTTATTAACAAAACCTGGAAAATTTGAAGTAAACACATGTTTAATACGTTGAAAAATCTAAGACCTATTAATGATACTTTGAAATATTCTGTAAATAGTAACTTGGAATAACTTTTACACCTGCAATTATCTCCGGCGGCTGTTAAACTGAAAATATTTATGCATTAATCTATGTTTGAATAGCTTTATAAAGAAAAGCATTCATTTTAGCCAAAAATTTTAGTTTTCTTAACAAAACCTGGAAACTTTGAATTAAACGCATGTTCAATACATTGAAAAAGTATAATTTACAATAGATTTACATAGTGACAACCGTTCATATAACAACACATGAAACTTAAGCAAATGAAAAGATTGTAGACTGTTAATATGTGATATTCAACATAATTTTCAATATTTATCAATTTGATAATGATACTATAACTTAAATAACCTAATTTTATAAGAAAATGCTGAGACTAATATAATATTAATTTTTAACAAAAAGATTTTAACATGTTTTAAACTATATTCTGAACGTAGACGTTTGGTAAATTAAAAACATTTTAAACCTTACGCGCTTTTATCGATTACCTTAAAGTGCAATGTAATGATAAATTCTGCTGTTATACTTTAAGCTATTTATTTAACACAGAATGTTTATCTACCATATCTTGATCACAAGAGTACGCCTTGAGTAAGATAAAATGTACTGGGTATATCATAAAAAAAAAGTGATTTTAAGTAAGTACTCCCAAGAAAATATCTCTTCAGCTGATTTAATCTTTATATTATATGAATTATTCTGATTCATTACTACACACTACATATACTAGTTCATACTCTTTAACAGAAATTAAATACTTTAAGACTTTGTTTAATGTTTAGCATTTCATAATAGCTTTGATGTCTCAATGATAGGAGCCCCTAACTGTTAAATTTGGATATTTTTGATAAATTTTCCTATTAATAAAAAATTAATCAGAAAAAATCTATACATTTTTCTTCCATTTTATAAACTTTAAAAAATCACTAAGCTGAAACATAAATCTTCTTTGTTGATTTTATGTTTGATACCTAGCAAAACATGCAATATAGGATTCTTAAATACACGCAGGTTTGTGATGTGGTAAACAAAATATATATAGATGCATATACATATTGACTAAAACACTATTTGATTCATTACTACTACACAAACTGAAGGCATGTTAAAGCCTCAAATAATTATTCAATATCAACATATTTGCAATCTTACTGTACATTTGGTAAAAATCATAAGTGATTACGAAAAGTTATATCCATATTCGTCCCATGCAGAAAAAATATTATATATATTTTTAAAATGCCTATTGTGATGTTACTACTAAAATTTTAAAAAATATTTTAAAATTTAAATAAAATAAAATTTAAAAATAAGATAAATAAAAATGAAATTTTGAAAAAATTTTAAATAAAAATAAAGTTATAAAACCCTTTATTCACAAAAGTACAGTAGGCGCTCGTTAATTCGAACTCGGTTAATTCGAACTAATCCAAAAGCCCCAAAAAAACTTGTATTGGAGTTAATGTTAAAAATATCTCATTAATTCGAACTAAAATTTTATCACATCGGTTAATTCGAACTAAAAATTTGACAAAAAAAAATTCTTTTTCCTCGTTTAATGGAGAAAATACACACTGTATTTATTATTTTGTGTGTCAAAATTTCTTTTCTGTGTAATTAGGCACATGCCTGCATTCCTAGACTATTTATTGCATGTCCGCTAAACGTTAGTAGCCATTGTCCTTCTTATTAGTGCTAAACGGAAAAAGCAATTTCCCTTTATTTGGATCGATTTTCTTAGAATTTCTGAAAAACTAGTCTTTACTACAGATTCTAGGGAGCTGTGTCAGTTGTAACTCCAGTGCAGACAAGTTAATGTGGTCTAGTTTTGCTTCATTGTGTGGTGTGAACGTGTAAAAATTCAGGATGTCTACAAGTGGAAAGTACAAAACCCTAACTTTGGAGACAAAAGTAGAAATTTAAAGAAAGTAGAGAATGGCGAATGTAAAACAAAGTTAGCAGCTGACTATGGAATTTAAAAAAATGCTTTGTCAACTAATTCGAAAAACAAGGAGTCAATTTTAGATTCATGGGAAAAATCAAAATTTTCTAGAGGAAAGAAATGCATGGGAAATGCGTCCCATGAAGTTCTAGAAAAAGCTCTACTGCTATGGTTCCAGGATGTTAGATCTTGAAATTTTCCGATAAATGGACCCCTAGTGCTGACGAAGGCTGATGAATTGCCAAGTCGAATGGGTATTGAAGATTTTAAATGCAGTGATGGATCGCTTTCTCGATTTAAGTCAAGGCACAATATTTCTTATCAAACTGTATGTAGCCAAAGCTCTCATGTAAACGAAGACAAATGCACTAATTTCGGTAGGAAACTGCCAGGGCTTTTCTCTACTTATTTTTAATGCGGCCATAATGGACAAAGCCATTATAGACTCTATTAGAACTCTGAAACCATTTATTCAGATGGAACCTTCCTCTGAAAATGAATTGAAATGTTTACTTCAAATCGAGAAGCTGGCTGAACAATGTAGACATCATAAACAGAACCAAACATCCATTTTACAGTTTTTCCCCAAAGTGTAATTCATATTTTTAATAAAAGTTTACTTTATACTGCATATCTTCTGCTTCATTTTATGATTAAGGTAAGTCTGTATTGCTTTTTAATATGTTTAACTTTAGATAACGTAGTATAATATATTTTCTGGGGTTATACATACTAAGAGAGATTCTTCTTCAGTGATACACATTTAAAGTTATATATTTTCTATTAACATCGGATAATTCGAACTTTTTCTGAGAACCTTTGAGTTCGAATTTACGAGCGTCCACTGTATTTTTATATAACGTAGTATAATTATAAAATATTGCAAAGTGTATAAGTAGTAAAATAATTTTTTTTAAATTTCATTTTTATTTTATCTTATTTTTAAATTTTATTTTATTTAAATTTAAAAATATTTTTTAAAATTTTATTGAAATTTTATTTTATTTTTAAATTTAAATTTAATTTTAATTTAATTTAATTTTATTTTATTTTTAAATTCTAAAATATGACTATAATGAAAAAATATTTCAAAGTGTGTCATAAGTAGTGGCTTTCCAAAACTTAGGGCACATAAACTATTAAATTTGTACATTAGGCTACCAGAAAAAAAAACTAGTCCACTGAAATTCGTATTCTCAAATATTAAGAATTTTACTTTTATAGCTTTGTGACAAAACGCTAGTTTAAGAATGCAATGAAAATCAGACCTTTTTGCTTTAATCTCTCTCTCTCTCTCTCTCTCTCTCTCTATATATATATATATATATATATATATATATATATATATATATATATATATATATATATATATATATATATATATATATATATGAGATTTGTGAAAACCGGTGTATTTAAGCATTTTAAATGTGAGGTCTTAATTTTCTTTTCAAATTGTTGACGTTTTTCTATAACTATCTTAATTTGAAATAGTCTTAAGAGTGGGGATCTTCTTTAAATGGGTTAAGTCTCCATAATATTTCCATCAATTTTTAACACTTTTGTTCGATCTAGTGCATTGACCACTCCTTTTCTCCCATGACACAAGCCTACATAGACTCAGTCGAATGATACAAACATCTACGCCCCAATAAGATGTGCATTTTGCTTTTAATATTGCGGACTAACGGTAAATTTCACAACTGTGACGAGGTGAAAAAAAAGATCTTTATATCAAAATTGGCTTGCTAAATTCTAAGCCTGGCCCCACACCGGATGCAACAAAACATTGCGCAACGTTCCTGTTTCGAGCTTTCTGTATCAGACGCATCGTCTGCAATCTAATCAAAGGGGAGTGCCGCACACCGGATGCAACATTGTTTTGATACACGTCGCGTCATCTCGGAAACCGTCGCGTCATTTCGGAAACGTTGCTGCAACAAAAGTGTATGCTTCTTTGACCGATGTCTCTCGACACACAGCTGGTGAAACATTTCATCTGCGCATGTGCGGGAACACGGTGCATTTTATTTTCATTATGCTCCCTGTTGAGGATTTTTGATAATAAAAAGAGATGGAGGTTGATGCCGACAAGTTGATAGTTCTTGTCCAAGCAAGGACAGAAATTTATGATTTTAGAGCGAAGGACCACCACAACCAAGATATAATAAATAAAATTTGGCAAGATATAGCTGAGGAATTGAATATTCCAGGTATGTACCACACCTATTTATCTCATTTAATTGAATAAACCTTGCCCTTAAGTAATCTGACACCCCCATTTTTTAAGATATTGGTAAGAAAGAAAAATAGGGTTGCGTCTCTCAGGACCAGATATAGGGGGGCGCAAGCAGGGTATCCAGGGCCGCCCAGAGACTTTACGGGGCCTGGGGCAAACTTCTGTTGGGGGCCCCAAGAAATCTGATTAATCGAATAATTTTTTTTTATTTTTTTGGGGGGGGCCCCTTTTTTCAGGAGATTATTTTGAATTTTGAAGTACGGTACAAGTTTCAGAATTTTCTTTCGGAGGAAATCTAATTTTTAAAAAATAATAATTAAAAAAAAATTTTTGGGGTCCCTCCGGCAGTTGGGGGCCTGGGGCAAAGTGCCCCAATTGCCCCCCCCCCCCCTTCCGGGCGGCCCTGAGGGTATCTGCTCAGAGCGGCAAATTTGAGGGGCGGCCAAATTGGTAGAAGGAGAAACAAATTTCGCTTACGTTGTTTTTTTATTGATTTTTTAAAATATTTTATAAGTTTTGTTTTTCTTGGATTTAAAAGTAGATACTTAACCATATATTTGTCTTTCTTTTGTTACTGATTTTTGTATTAATACGTTTACAAAACAAAGAGCTTTTGTTATTCACCAAATACGTACAAAATATTTCACACACTCCCAAAAATTATATTTTAAAATAATTTAAATATATAAGGGCGGCAAAAACCATTTTTAACCAGAGCGGCGGAAGAACTTGACGGGCCCTGGCGTCACTCATTTGGTGTCGAATGAACCACGTATACCAATATTTTAGAAAAAAAAAAGTCCTAGAATTATTCGAGTAAATGAAGTATTTACAATCTTCCCACGTAACTGCCGTTTTATTTTCAACTTTTTTTTGTAATTTTTTTTGTGTGTTAGAGAGGGGAATGGGAGGAGGGGGTCCGAGCTATATGATTTCATGCATTTCCGGGGCCATCGTTGTCAAAGTGGTTCCCCAGGACCCTGTGTTTTTTAAAAAGTGAATCCGTTTCTAACAAACTGATGTACATGACTTTCCGTCCATATATTTCTATGTTTTTCAACTTATTAATGTGTTTTAACTATTACTTACCCGTTACCAATTATATTTTCAAAGAGCCATATGGGAGAAAAAAAAATCGTTTCGTTTTCAATTTATGTTGATCACTAGGGGAGAAATCAAATTTAAATTTTTGATCCGAAAAGTGATTCTCAGGGGTCGCGTAACATTTAAATTTATGGGATCAATTTTCTAAATCCTCGCTATAGTGCGTCCCTTTTCGGATATCTAACTGAATAAGTTTTGTTTGTAATTCACATAAACTATTTTTTTTTGTGTTAAATATTTTAACGTGTCCGGTATCAGTTCAGGAAAACTAAATTTGTGTACAACGAAAAAAATTAGAGTGAAAATTAAAAAGAACAGAAAAGGAGACTGTTTCATTTATATAGATCACTCTACTTTTTAAGATATATAGCTATCAGAACAAATCATCAATCAACAAATTGTCACAGATTGTAGAAAATAGAGAACATTACGCCCTGTCAAATGATCACATTAGTTACAAAAGGCCATTCTTTCTTGCCATGGCACTGAACCACTTGGTGAGAACACATGGTGAGTTGAAGAACTCACCAAGTGTTCTTCAACTCACCTAGTATCAGAAACTTCACAAGTTTCTGATACTATTTTCCCTGCTGTTGATGCTCCAATACGAAAGTTGTAGTGGAGATATTGTAAACGGTTACCAGTTGCCAGAAATCTGAAATAATGATAAATTTAATTTCTTAAAAATGTGTGACATGCACAAAGTAAATGGATTAAAAAGTGAAGTTATCAAATTTATTTACAGAACGTGCACGGAACGTCCCCTTCACATAGAAACACACACACACTCCTATGACCATGACGCGACTAACTCATGATTTCTCAAATGAATTAAAAATACAAAATTTGACAAAACAAAGGATTTATTTTAAGAATATTAATTTTTAAGTCGTGTATGTGTAATCACTTCCCTTTAACACATTTATATACCCCAAGTATGGAGGAGGGACAGATGTAACTTTTTGAACAACCAACATACGTATGTGACAGTACACTTCACAAAGCGAGTCTATTTTTTTCAGTTGCAGATTGCAGAGCGAAGTGGCATTCCCTACGAAGTTCCTATACGAGATATCTTCGAGATCTCAAAAAAACACCGAGTGGGTCTGCGGCAAAAAAGAAAAAATGGTACTTGGCAGATTCTATGAGCTTTCTGCTTCCTTTTGTCGGACAGGCTAAGTCGACAGTCAGCAACCTGGCTCCAGAGGAACAGGAACTCGTTGAATCAGGGAATGAAACCAGAATTACGATTAAACCAGAATCCATAGATCTTGGATCACAACTCGCCACAAGTTCGTCATCAATCGATGACATACTTGCAGAGGAAATGAAACCAAGGAAAATTATAAAAAGAACTGCCGCAGAGATGGTTGCTGAACCAATGGTGGCATACCTGAAAGCAATGACATCGGTACATAAACACCAAGAGGATGATCCGATGCATAATTTTTTTAAAAGTATTCTTCCAGATGTGAAGAAGCTCAACCCGAGAAGGCAACGCTTTTTTAAAACCAAAGTTTTACAGCTAGTTAACGAATTGGTTGAAGACCAGGAGTGCGAAACGGCGGCAAATTCGTCACGGCCGCCTTCAACCCATAGTAGTGCTAGTTAGGTATACACCAGATACTCAGATCCAGAACCCTCAGAGAGACCTGATACTGTTTGTCATATTCCTCAGCATACGATGCCTCCGTCTGAACATGTCTCTCAGAAAACAATGGGTCCACTTGGGCATATTTCTCAGGAGCCAATGTCAACGTTTAGCCGTATCTCGCAGCCACCAATTTGAATTGTATATATTTAACTAATGTAACTATAAACTACTTTATGCGTTAACTAATTAAACTAGAGTTTTATAAATGCTCATTGAGTTGTATGTATAAATTGTGTTTCCATTATTTTTCACCAGTTTTCAGCAACAACTTACATTCTGGGCCACTTAAATTTTTATATAAGTTTAATTTTAGGAATTGGTTCTCAAACTAGAGAGCCCACTAACTTACTGCAGCACAGAGAGAGAGAGAGATAATTAGTTAGATACAGGCAGAAAGCATTCTAAAAATAATCACACCGATTCTAGACACCCTAAAACGTGTAAATCCATCGGAAGTCGACAATTTTTACGATTCATTAATTTTTTTAATATTTTGGATGTTGAAGAAAGTAAAAAAAAAAAGCTCTGACAGCTTATTCAGTATAGCTAAGCTTTTGAACTTTCTCTAGTGCAGTATACAGAGTCAATTCCACAACAAAAACATAATTAAGTAACAGATTTAAGAACTACTTAAATAACAAAGTGAAGAAAATACTGTAATTATTGCGAGAATTTTCATTATTATTGTTAGACCGCAAGGTTGAACCGCACTAGGGTTGCCAAGCATTGGCTTGGCGCTCGCCGTGTAGGCGTTATCTTGAGTATTCAGCGTCTGTCTGCCGAGTTAGCTAGTTGGTCGGGACCTGAGCTCTTGCGAGACTCGGTTGCTCCCATGTTCTAAATTTTCTACTATGTTCTAATAGGTTTTTTAATAAAACCCTTATTGTTATTGTTAAATTTTACTATGTTCATTTCTATATACAGTCCGCTTACACATCGATTACAGAAAGTTTCTCATAGACAGTTTCCTACTAGTTTGCACGACCACACATATACAATTATTATCATTATTATTATTATTATTTTACATGCACTGAACATTATAAAAATAATTATGTGACTTCAATTACTGTACTTACCGTAATGTTTCAATGTGGATCAGATAACAAACCCGTGGCTTCAAACTTTGCCATCATTTTCCTCAAACCCTGCGGTGCCATCGGCCCTCGGCGTATTCCTCTTACTGAACTATACCTTTGCAAAGCACGCCGTACATTGCTATCTCATTCATAATAACATTTAACGAGAAAAGTACGGTCTTGCATGGTTAGAGACATTGTCGATTCGTAGCAATGAGAACTCTGACAAATAGGCTCACTTTTATCTTGAAAATCAAATTACTTGTAAAGCGCATCTGCATAAATCATTTGCTTCTTCCATTTTGCATAACCCCACAAGCAGTTTCGTTTTAGAAACGTTTAAAAACGTTTTAAACCGATATCTTCATGTCTTAGGGCCGAATTCAGGCTTCAAAATTCACAAATTAGTGATCTGAAAGAAAACGATTTCTGGAATGCGCACACTTTAAACGGTAATTTTGTTTAGGTCAATGTTTCTTACAAAATTCTAAATCGTGTAACAAAAGGTTAAGTTAGATTCCGACCCTCATTTCGTTTAACAATATTGCATACAGCGCCATTTCCCCCCTGGTGGTCAGTTTTGAACTTTTCTTTTTGGCGGAAAAGAAATTCCCATGACCTCCTTTAAACTATTACCAAGTTTGATAACATTTGGTCCAGGAGTTTTCCTTTTATGACCATTTCAAAATGGAACTTTAATTATAACCACCCAGTATAATACTATACTCGCTTTTCCATATTATTAATTTTATTTATATATATAATCCATATTTTTAACCGAATCTTTGATAAGTTTTTTGATATCGCTACGAATTTTTCTAACATGATATGGCATCAGTGTATTCATAATCCCGGAAAATTATAGAAGTGTTGTTTTCGTTCATTATCGCATCCTTTATGAAAATCTTCTCCATAAATAGAAAACTGTTTAATTCAAAAATCTTGTTTTTTTTATATATGTATGTCGGAAGAAATTCGCATGCAGTTTTTAATCAATAAAATAGGTATTATTTTGGATGAAGAATGCAGAATTTTTTGCACAGAGTAATGCACACACGGATAATCGAGTATATATATCCCTTTTGTATATATCAAAATAAGTCGGATGCAAATTTATTGAAAGTACCAGAAAAATAAATCACGTGATCAGCATTTAATAAATTAAATTCTAAAAATTAATCTTTAAAAATTCACCAAAAATCAGGAAATGGAGGTAAAAATTCGAAAAAATTTCATTTTGAAGGAATTTTTATGATCTTTCTCGTGATATAAATTTTATAACCCTCAATGTATTATTTTAAATGCAAACGTAAAAAAAGTTTAAAAAACAGCTTAAAAATTTAATTAAAAAAAATCTAAGAAGAATTTTTGAAAAATCTTTCTTAGTGCATCCCTACACTATTAGAAGAATCGCCATGCAAAATTTCAGCCCTTTAGGTCCAGCAGTTTGGTCTGTGCGTTGTATGTCAGTCAGTCAGTCAGTCAGTGAATGAATGAGTCAGTTACGGAACTGTTTTATATATATAGATGAGAATAATAAATTTTCTTTTCTAATACATTGAAGATTCCTAGAATTTAAATTAAGGATTTTTTTTGGCAGTGTAATGTCTGTTTTTCAATTTTTTTCAAAAATGCTTACATTTTTCAAAATGTTCCATGCGCATTCCATATAAAATAAAAAAATTAAATTGTTTATTATAAGTTTATCATACAGGTATAAATATAATTGGGCATTTAATTTTTTTTGTATGAATCTGAAGTTTTAAATAATTTGTTTAAATTTCGCCTGTTATTTTCTCTATATTTTTGCATATTTTCACTTTATTTTAGGGTCTTTAAATTTGAAAAATATTTGTGGTTTTAAAGAATCATGCACAGTTTTGAGCCAAACACTTCAATAAACAAACTTGAGAAATTTGGAAGAAATCAGGAGGAAATAAATGCGCATGGAACATTTTGAAAAATTCTACGATTTTTGAAGATTTTTTAAAAAAATACCGGTCTTATTCTTACAAAAAACTTATTGGGGATTCTAAGTGTCCTCAATGTACCAGAAAAAATAATATTAATTATTTGCCTTTTGTAGTAGAGTAAAATATTGAATATTTAAGAAAACAAGCTTAAATGTCCCTCGTCCCCTTTAAAGTGAATAAATAATGTTTTGCGTCAACATTTCTTTCGATAAATAATAGCACTCTTTTAAAATATTAAAGTTTACTTTTTTTTTAAAAAACCTGAAATTTTCACAATGTTCTCAGATTTACGATGGGTTTAATATAAAAGATTTCTATATCATCGACAGTTACAATTTTTGTCTATGAACAAAAGTTTATGCTTGCAGTGAATAGACAGATTTGAGAATTTAGAGAATTTACAATTTTTGTTTTAAATTGTAAAATTCATTTCCGCTTAGCTGTTACAACAAAGATGTACACATAAGGGAGTTAAAATTTTTTTCCTTGTACGATTAAAAACGAACTAGAAATAAGTTAATATGTCAGAAATGATAAAATCACTATCACCTCACTTGATTATCAGACCGCGTTGAAACTTTCATTACCGTCTTTTGAAAATATGCAGAAAAGCATAAATATAATTATAATTTACATGTATAATTAGACATTCCCTTTGCTAAAAATTGAAACTCCTAATTTAAACTCGGTGCAAATGACTGATAGTTAATTATTGTGTCATTTATAAAATAAAGAATTCTTACTTTCTGGACTTTTTAAGAGGAAAATAAAAGGTCGACTCATAGGAAATATTTTGGTGTCAGTAAACGTAAGCTTTACTAATAATCGGACAAAGACTTGTAAAACTGACTTTAAAATTTTGAAAACGACTGAAAAACAGAAACATTTATCTTCCAAGCTCAGAAATAGAGGCAATATTATTAATATTTTTATCGGCTGTTACCTAGAATTTTAATAGACTAATAAACAAGATCTCTGATCAGAATATTGATAAATTAATTCTAACTATAAAATCTTTATGACTGATTTACAGGTTGTTTAACTGGGTGAAATGTTAATAAACTTCCAGTCATGAATATTCGAGTCGGTGAAAGATATGAATATATTAAATTAACAATTTCTTAAATAAGCTTTTTAAGCTTCGATAGGGATTTAGTGTAAGATTCATCATAGTATGATATTTCACTAGGTCTTTTTGACTTATTATATTACACCAGAGCAGCTTCAATGCATGGCTTATGTGTAACACAAATCAATTTCAATTTTTCATCGAAAAGAAAATTAATTTTGAAAAAAATATAATTAAAAATTTCAATCCAATCAAACTCTTTATACTTCAAGAATCGGAATTAATTATTTCTCATTATTTTGAGAATTATTTTGACTGTGTTTCAGAGAATGTTTTTATAACAACGTATTTGGTTGACCCTATTAAAAATATTTTTAAAAAATTCTTTTTTTCGTTGCCATAGCAATACATAGATTTCGTTACACAGATACAGCTCTTTTTTTTTCCAAAAATTAAAAATAAAAGTCGTTAGCAAAAAGCTTCGCATTCCAGTCGACAGATAGCTATAATAAAACTTGAAGTTAATTTTTGACACTGTCTCTCACAGTTCTTTAAAATAAAATCTAATCTTTTTGCAAAAAGTGCAAATAATGTATTATATATTATGTTTTTTCAAATTTTACTTTTGCGTCTATGTAAAAGTTATCTGATCTGTGCTTTAATAGATACACTCTCTCAATTCTAACATATTTTGGAAAATTAACGTTTCTATCATTTTAAGAGAACAGAAGAAATTGCAGATACACGAAAATTTAAAAAAAATGTTTTTATTGCATGAAACTTCGTAAAATATAACGAAGAATTCTTCTGGATGATGAGACAGCACGATTTTAACTTTATCTTTTACACATAATGAATCACAATCTTTCAACCATGGTGGACTCCAACGCTGCTTCTCTGATGTCCAGCATTAGAGTAACCTCCCTGAGATACAGCCCGAGAGCCACTTGAATGACCAGCGGCAGCTCCTCCGTAAACACCAACTGGGCTCCTCACCATGCGATGTCCGTGTCCAGCGACTGATGCATAGTGTCCGGAAGATGAAGCAAGCCCAGCGTAGGATCCGTGTCCGGCCAATGGAGCGAGGGAAACAACACTGCGGGCATGTCTGAGACCACCGTGAAGGCCTCCTTGGGAGTATCCACCGGTCATGTGTCCAACCCCAACGTGGCTTACGACTGGCAGGAGGGAAACGCTGCGGCCCAGACGGTGTCCATGAGAACCGGAGTTGACGTAAACTGGAGCTACAGCAACGGGTCCTATGGCAGGCAAGGCACCAACACTGCGTCCCATGCGGTGTCCAGAGTGTCCGTATGAACCAGAGCTAGCGATGGATGGTCCAGCTGCAGAGTGGCCAGCTCCGACTACAGAGTAACCCTGGGAAGCAAGACTGCGTCCATTGCGATGATGTCCACCGGACACACTTCCCCTGGATGACTGGTGTCCGCCGGATGACTGGTGTCCACCGTAGCCTCCACTGGAACTTCCATGGTACTGGGCAGAAACAAATGACAGGCAGAGAACGGAAAGCACGAAATATTTCATGATGTAGTTTAATCTGTGAATTAAAAAAGAAAAGTAGTGAAGTTAGACATGGTTTTATGGAATACATGGATAAAAATGTAATAAATCTTTTAAAATGAAATGTAAATGCTACATTTTTCCTTCCCCGGATAATATTGTTTATGTCATGAAAAAATAAGGGTTAAATTTATTTAAAGTCTTTTGAACTTTAAAATTTCAAATGTCATTCATATCCTATAGAGAAAAAAAATTACATTTTAATCGTCTTACGTGTAGATAATATTCGATTATTTTAATAAAGTTATGAAAACTATTTTAAATAACGTTGTGAAACTATTTAAATGCTAAATGTGTATGATTTCTTGGTAATATTTTGGGCTCTTTATTTATCATGTCATCAGTAAACAAACTGAATGTTTCCATTGCTTGTTTTATTTTGAGAGAAACTAGTTAAGTACGTAATTATGCCTTACCCTCTCTCTGTTTGAAAACTCTTCCACTGAAAGCAGCATAATAACGTTATGAAAATTATTTTACCTTCTTAATTTTACTGCTGACAGTATTTCACTAGATTTACGCCACTATACACGGAAAAGAAAATAATGAATATTATGCTTCTTATTTAAATGTTATAGCAGCATAACAAAATAGCAATTTGTTTATACCATTTGTGTAACTATTTGTATTTAAAGTCCGATTTAGATTGAAAATGAAATTTTTTAGCTTTACACAGGGTATTAAAAATCTTAATGATGTTCTAAATTGTTGAAGCATTATACTAAGAAAAGATGTTAAGAGATGCGGTTTGTGATAAATTTTAAGTAACTAACTTTTACAATCAAGTAGATTTATCATTATTGATATATCATTGAAACTATTATTAAACATAATTATTAAACGATTTTCTTTTCTCAGTAAATCTGAAGAATATATAATTAAGATAAATAACATAGAGTTATAACAAGTGACCTTACAGAAATTTTATGTTTACGATATACAAGAAAGGGACGTTGATGTACTTACAAAATCTGAATGTGTGCAACTCTGGAAACTATCGAAGGAAGCGAATGACAATATCTCAGATGTGTCTGTTATATATACTCGAAATTGATCCTCGAAACTTGCAAAAAAGAAAAACACCCTCGTTTGTAAATTAAAATAATTGCTGAAAATTAAAAGAAAAAATTATTTAAACTTGTCAGAAAGCGAGAATAGGTGGCCAAGTGCAAAGGGTGGTGCCGTAGCATTGATTTATTTTTATTTGGTTTATATCAGCAAGTTGCTATTTTTATCATGGAAGTTGTGGAGTCAGATAAGTAAATGACAACAGTTCGCCAAGTAACCGGTTGCTATCAAGGGAAAGGAAACGGCGAAACTCGAAAAACCTTCATTGCGTTAAAAAATGATTAGAGTTGAAAAATTAAGGAAAGATGTAATAACTTTAAACATTCAGAAATTTAACTTTTTTCCCGTGCCAATCTTTTATTTTCATAGTTTTCGCATTAATTAAGAATCATCGAAACTTGAACGGAGCTAGTCATCGAATTATAGCAACAGAATACCTTGAAAATCGGAAGAAAATACTTCATAAAACTTTTACTCACATCTAGGATTCAGAAACATGTTTTACTTATGTAGTACGGAAATATCGATTTTGTTTGTCTGTATTTCAACTCCATAATCCACAAATTGGTCCCTTAAAACGGTCTACAGTAGCCCATCTTTGTGAGATTACGGTACCCCTGAGATGAGTTGGAACAAAACAACAGTAAATTAAAAGTATTCGTCCTAACCTGGTCGAAAGTGTCTAAGTTAAATATATCTTAAAGTGCATTTCATATTGTTCCTCATTAACGCTACTATGTACTAACCCCATTGGATTCGCTCACCTCATTGTTAACCTATGGAGAAAATTTAACCGCCGATTGCCGACTTGGGCTCAAAGGTTTGAAAAAAAAATTGTACTCCGTCATAGAGAAAGAAATTTTACATTTGTGTACATTTTTCGTTTTTTTTTAAAAAATGCAATTAATATTTTAAAATTTAAACTATTTGGAGAAAAATCTGGTATAGTGTGTTTTAAACGCTCATAAATTCCTTCGGTGGACGAAATTTATAAAATAAATCCTGTAGCGCTTTGCAGAAAAGTTCAGGCTATCTGACAATACCAATTTTATTTGATTATCAGCATTTATGTACCTGTAAATAGTTGACAAAAATATATTTTAAATAAAAAATTTCGGGGCAGCGCTTAACCCCCTATAGAGAGAGAGCCATTACAATCCCTCAAAATGTCAATCCTAAGGGGTGTGTGGAATTCTGGAACTGTCAACGGGACTCCTCCCCCCACAAGAGTCTGCAAGAGTAAAAGGGAAATATGATTTTTTTCTTAGTACATAGTAGCCTTAAATTAAACGAAATATGGAGCGTTAATTTAAATTCCTTTTCGCTATCTGTCGGCTGAAAAGAGAAATATTGTGTTTACAGCCAAATTAATTAATTTTCATAAAAATGCTATTTACTGGATAATATGGTTCTTAGCTCGGGAAATAGAAATGAAAAATGGAAAATTCAGAAAGATGTTGATATCAAAAACACTCCGTGTAGAACAAAGAGATGTTACTTCTTAAAATGATGCCGAATAAATCTACGGTGCCGGTATAAAAAGCTTCAGTCAAAAACAGTGATTTAAATTTACCAAGTTATTAGCTTTTATACCAATCACAGAACAACAATTTCGACTTGAGTCTTTTGTACAAAGAAATTACTTTTGTATGCAAAATTGATAGACTTAAGCATTTTATACAAGTCAAAAGATTTTTGTTATTTTATTAATACTAACAAATATCTAAAAATCACTTTTTTTTTTTACTTAAGCCCTTTATACCGGGCACTATAGAAATAATAGAGGTATATGTATCAAGTACTCTTCTGTAGATTATAATGTAAAGCTTAACATTTAGTGTAGATTCATAGATGATTTTTATTTATCAATTTATTTTTTTAACAATGCAGGCCACTTGTCAATGAAGAAATTTGCAATTAATCCGAGAGAGAATCGTTTGTTGCTTTCAGAGGGAGAGTTTTTTCAAACAGAGAGAGGGAATGGCGTAATTACTTAACCAGTTTCTCTCAAAAATAAAAGAAGCAATGATCTCTTTCAGTTTGTTTACTGTTGCCATGATAAATAAATAGCCCCAAATTATTACTATCGATTCATAAAAAATTTAGCATTTTCGAAAAATCAAGGTAAAAAGCGTCCATCAATTTATTATTTTTGTCATGATAATATTTATTTCCAGAAAAAAAAATTTCTTTCTTTCTATTGTTTAAAACTGACCTGAAAAGAGAGAACTAGAACAAATTTGACTATTTTCATCCAGCTTGTTTCTTCCGAGGCACCGACATTGGAGCATAAAATTAAATTGCTCTATTTTTATTATTTTGTATTTGAATATATCATAGAGCTTTTAGAATCAAATATCAGAAGTTGCAAGCTTCAACGATAATTACGGTGCTAGATGCATTTTTATGCTAGACCCCACTGAACATCTGTACTTTAAGCCAATCCATTTCAGAAAGAACTTTTTAAGGAATTACCATCTTTAAAAATATACTGGTTGGTACCCGTTAAAACATGACGACTAGATAGTAAATAAATGTACTAATACACAAATTATACTCAACACATCATTGCCAAATGCTGAAAATCCTAATAATGCGCAGAAACAAATTTATGTGTTTAAGCGGCCTCGCTCTTAGTGAGTATCTAAAGCCAGATTTAAAAATGTCACTGAGCATGCGCATAAAGCAATTTTTTTTTAAAATTGTAAATCATCGATAATTAAACAGTGTGAAATAAACAATTTCCATCAGGTTTAATCTTATATTTCACAAACATAATTTTCATAAAAATAAAAATGGCAGACAGAGATCTAGAGAGACTCCTCGGAATAAACGATTTTATAATTAAAACATGTCACTGAGTATGCGCAGAAACAGTGAGTTTCTAAAGACAGATTTAAACATGTCACTGAGCATGCGCAGAAATCAATCTTTAATTGTAAATTATCGCTGATTAACAGAAATTGAGGTTACAAAAACCAAATTTGACATATCTACAGATTACAATCTTTCGTTTAAGACCAAAATGAAGTAAATTGATGCAATGGTTTTCTCTTACAGACTGCTCAAAAAGTCAGCTTAGCAACTTAAATATATAGATATTTAAAATTTCTTGTGGGATATAGCCATGACATTTTGCACAGCATTTCTTCTATTTTACATTTTCAGTAAACTATCGTCAGGTTTTTTTTGATTGAGAGATAATATATTGAAAATATTTTCCTTGCAGCAAAAATTACCCCAGAATAAAGGATTTTTTGTCCCTTCAAAGCAATTAAAAGTTTTATTTGTAAATTTTTTATAAATACATATTAAAAATTATTTACAAAACTTTCCAACGCATTAAAGAAAGAAAATATGCAAAGGGAGGTATTGGTTGAGCTTATTATATATGAAAAAAATTAATCAGGCCTTAAATTTCGAATTTAACGATTTTTAAATCAAATATTCAAAAATGTTAAGCATTTTTATAAATTAAATGATCTTTCTATAGACACGCATGTGATGAAAAATGATCATTACAAAGTATTTGTAAATAAAAAAGTGCAAACTACCATAAAGGAACAAAATGTTGATTGAATTTATTATTCAATCAATACGCTTTTTAATTCTTTGTTGAATGTCTCCCAAAGCAATGAGTCTCAACCACTGGTCCAGTGGAAAAATTTGACCGGTCCTCTGAGATTTTTACCTGTCAGCGTTAAAAAAAAATTCTTATTAAAAAAATAATAATAATAAAATTCTCGCATTTTTTTAAAAATCTGAACGGAGTGCTCACAGCAAAGAAAGGATTGGAATAATAATATGACGGTAATAAAAAATAAATTTAGAAATCGGATTTCGGTTGTTTCACCCCTCCGACTTAGCTTGACTAATTTAGAACCCACAATTGAAAAGTTAATTGAAGAAGAGCAGCAGCAATCTTCTCATTAACATTATATGCCAAATAAACAAAAATTATAGATATTTAATTTTGAATTAATCAGAGTACTGATTTTTTTTGTTCTGTTTCTATAGGGAATGATTTTGTGAATATTTTTTATAATTTTCTGGGATTTTTCTCAAAGGTTTATTTACTTATATATAATAATTACAATAATTACTTTTCTTCACATTTATTGAAAGTAAGTGATAATAAAAAGTTACGTTTAACTTATGTAGTAGTTCTTTAATACCTAGTAAAGTATTTTTGTTAAAACTCCCAACGGTCCGCGAAATTTTTTCACAAATTTTACCGGTCCGAGGGCCAAAAAAGGTTGAGAAACGCTGCCCCAAAGCATTGCTAGATTATTTGTTTTTATTTTCTTACGATATTTAACGTCACCAAGGAATTTCTCTAAATGAAATAATGTTACTGGAATAAACGTATAAAACTTTTATTAATGTTCAGAGGGGTATGATGACCCACTTCTGTTACATTTGTTATAACTGCAACGCACTTTCCTTCGAATAGACTTCGCTGAAGACTCTTTGTCTCACAAACAGATCTACCATAATGACTTGCCAAAATTTAAAAGCGTTTAATTGTGGGAGGTGATTTAGTGAAGCGTTTAATTATGGGTGGGGTTATGAGAGGCTTAGGAACCAGAATATTTTAAATGTGAGTTTTTCACCACTCCTCGCCAAACAAGAAGTAAAATCTGCAAGAGTTGAGATGTGACATGCTGCGAGACACTGCCCTATTCTTAAAAAATTATAAAATTTGATTTTATATAAATCTTATTTGCATTAATTGCATAAATATCTGAAAAGGC
The DNA here is from genome assembly GCA_907164885.2 of Dolomedes plantarius. Classification (NCBI taxonomy): domain Eukaryota; kingdom Metazoa; phylum Arthropoda; class Arachnida; order Araneae; family Dolomedidae; genus Dolomedes; species Dolomedes plantarius. The sequence continues at coordinate 161,000,750 of OU015495.1, read as the reverse complement.
GTCCGAGTCAAATTTTTTCGACTATCAACAACGATCAAAGTTCTGGTTTGCGAGGCGCCGAACGACCTTGAAGCTCCGAGCAGACGTAGAATAAACTAAACTAACTAAAATGTATTCCCGATCATCTGGGTCAGCGATACTCAGCCATTTTTCCCGCTCGGGCCGCAATATAGTAGTACACTTTACCTCATAATATAATAATGTAAAAAATAAGACTCAAAACCTAAATATATTCAAAATTGTATTAAAAAATGAGCGGGATCTTTCATGTTGAGACAAATGACTGACAAATTAGTTTAATATACTTGCTACATGCTACTCTCAATACGTCATTGAGGTAAGAATCAGTAAGTCGATTTTTATACACATTCTTCGCGTAGTTCATCTTGGAATTGGACGACTCACAAAGATATGTTGATGCGAACAACATGAGCGGCAGGTGGCACATTTTTGTACAATTTTGAATTTTTCAGATAGCACTCATTTCCAAAATTATGTTTAGAAAAGCACCTGCCTGATAATGAGTGTGAGTGTCTTGTGTCTTGGGCCGCACTTTCAAGCTTGGTGGGCCGCAGTTTGAGTAGCCCTGATCTAGGTTAATGGAGGGAGGAAGTAGCATGAATAATCAGAATACGCGGACAATCAGATTTTTATTCAATTTTATTGTATTTTCAAAAACATAAAACTACATTCGCTTTCCTATTTTATTAAATTCTTCTTTGTATATATTCCGTAATTTTTATCTTTTTTAAAAACGAATTCTTGATATGTTTTTTGATATCGATACGAGTTTTCGTGACATAATATAAGATCAGTGAATTCATAATCCCGTGAAATTAAAGGAGTGCTATTTTAGTACATTATTCCATCTTTTATCAAATAAAAATCTTCTCAGTAAATAGAAAACTATTTGTTTTAAAAAATTGCATTTTTTTATATGCAGTTAAACCTTGTTTCTCTCGACTAACTGGGACCATAGGCAGTCCGGACAATCGAAAATCCGGCTAGGGAGCGACATCGACAACAAAACATCGATGTTTTGAAACATCACTATTCAATATTAAAACATCGATGATAATAAAACATCGCCGAAAAACTATTGATATTTTTAAACATCGATGTTTTTGAACATCCATTTTTTTAAAACTGGTTTAGTAACCTCTAACATTAATGTTACTTCGGTTAGTCGTGGGGGGGGGGGGGGCGGCGTTGATTTGATTTTACTCTTTGATTGGGTTGACACAAATGCCCGAAACTTGGTTGCTAGAGTCAGCGCATATCACAGAATTTCCATGATACATTTTACTACTCTTATCAGAAAATTGAGGAAAAAATTATTGCTATAAAAACAATTGATAGGACCAAAGCCTTAAAGAAAAATCCGCAATGTTTTCTAATTTAAATTGGTTTAATGGGAAAAATTATTGTAAATATAAAGTCATTAATTTACAAGTAGGAGAATAATTTACTTCCAGGAGACTTAAATAATTTTGCAAAAAATAAAATAAATAATAATAATAAAATAAAATAAAATAAAATTCTGAAGTTAATGACTGTAACAGAAGACAGGATTGGTTTCATATCAATAGACAATACGACAAAATCATTTAAAAGAATTTTTGAGTTTACATTTATTGAGTGAGAAAATTATGCTAGGTGGTTAAATTTTTTATTATGGTGCTTTTTCATTAAAAAAAACAAACATCGAACAACGTAAAACATCGAGCACAAAACATCGATGTTAAAAAAATCGACTTCAATAAATTGATGTTTAGAACATCGATGTTTTTATCGAAATATCGATGTTTTTATCGAAATATCGATGTTTTGAAAAGATCGACATGGATGTCGCATCCCTAAATCCAGATAATCCGGGTAATATGGGTAATAAGCAAAACAAAATCCTTATCTAAGGGCGTGGAGGCCCAGATGGCAAGAGCAGCGGGCCAGTGATATGAACGTCTCTGGTTCGATGCTCGTCGCTGACAAAATCCGCCGCCGTGTGCGCTAATGGCGGCTGGTGCACGTAAAATCTGTCGTGGCTGAAATGTCTTCCAAGTTCTCAAAGTTGACCTCTGGAGGTGCAGCGCCAAGTGTACCGGTCTCGTCACTTGACTCGGTTCAAAATTACGGGACCGGTCCTTTACCCAAGTCGGACTCCGACCCTTGTGGTGCTAACTTAAAACCGGAGCCGCATCACTCAGCCCAATAGCCTATAATGGCCTTGATCAGATGATACTGTCGGTCAAGGGGCATAAGCAACAGCAACAAATCCTTAACTAAGCAGACTTACCATTTATTACGATAAAAAACTATGTATTGTAACAAAATTACACAGTATTGTTTACAAGACATTAAAAAATATAAAAATATTTTTTCACATAATTTCTTAACAAAGAAATGGTAAGTCTAGTAAAGCTTTCTTAAACTCAATAAAAAGCATTTTATTACCATAATTTATTGTACATTCTATCCAGGAACTGTACTTTGAAGCAAACTAAAAAGCGAATATTTGTCGTACTTGTAGTTACGTTCTTGCTATCATAGTTAAAAATTATTATCTAATGTGAACATTAAATAAAAATAATGTCTTCAAATCTGATCCGGATTATCCGAAAATCTGGATCAACGAGGGCCGGATAAATGAGGTTTTACTGTATGTATGCAATAATAACGCCACCCGAGTTTTAATTCTATTCCAATCTTGCCTTTCCCGTTATATAACTTAACATTCGCGATCTCTCTATATGCGCCTGGATGTCGCCTGGACATACGGCACCAGGCCCTGATTTTCCATTAAGCACAGTAGGCCCGGGCCTTGGGGCCCCCGAATGTCGGGGGGGCCCCAAAAAAATTTTATTTTAAAAAGGAAAAATTCCCAATTAAAATTTTTTTATTTTACCTTTTTTAATAGCAATTTTTTTATATATTCTTTCAAATTTGATTGATAGGTTCATCATATGTATAGTTCATCCTATGTATGTTAAAGTGTATATAAGGGATTAATAAGTTTTTCTGGTTGCATTGTATTGGTGTTTTAATGATGAAGTTAATATGTTGTATTGCTTTTTGTTATTTGATAATGTTCTAGGCTTCTACACTTCTAATAGCTAATTCTTGGTAAAATGGTACTTTCACAATGATTCATGATTTTTTTTTTTGTGCCAATTTTGGAAATCTTACGCGCACATCAGTGTTAGGGGGCCCCCATCCCGAGTTGTGCCTATAGTCAAGAATTTTCTAAATCGGGCCCTGTACAGCACTACAGAGGGCCACGTGGTAAACAGAAACTAAACTTCATATATGACGGTGTGAGCGTCGGTACTATGGACTTAAAGATTGAATCAGGGATTGAGCGGACGCAGTGGCGTAGCTAGAACTTTTGCCGCCCGGGGCGGTCTCCAATTTGCCGCCCTTTCTAAGTCAATCAATTGGTGGTTTTTATAAATTAATAAACATAAATAAATAATTGTAATTGAGACAAACTATAGGTGGGGAGCTTTTTTACCATTGGATGCCATATTTAAATTAGGCAGTAATAAAGGAGGCCGCTTAAGTTGATATACCTATAAATGCAACTTTTATAAAGACCACAAGAAACTTACGGAGGTCGCAGTAAGGTCCATGGTGGTACTAAGCATTCAATAAACATCGAGCACGGAGTAGTATATAGAACTTCTACTCGACGTCGGCACCATTGATGTCTGTATCCGAGCAAAATTTTTAGAGATAATATTTTCAACCCTACATCGACTTGACGATGAGGAAAAATATTCGCAATCATATAGTAATTCATAATTCGTAGAAATCGAATAGTAAACTTATGAATTGAACAAGTGGTTTTTTACAACTATTACTAAATACAAATATGCCGCCCCAAAATATGTGCCGCCCGGTGCGGACCGCACTCACCGCACCCCCCTAGCTACGCCACTGAGCGGACGCCACTATCCATTCTCTCTGCTTGTAAATATGTAAATAGCTTCTACTCCTTTACCTTTCGTATAATATGTTGAACTGTTCGATAACATGTGTTTAAGAGTATTTATGTGTTTAAGAGTATTTATCTGTTTAATTAAATTATTTGATTTAGAGTTTATGTGCCCCAGGCCCGACTACCAAGCTGAATGCCCGTTCTCCTTTTTTCTTGGATATCGTCGTCAAGTATCGTCTATAGATTCGTCACTGGCGTAGCGAGCATAACTGGCGCCCGAGGCACGACACTTTTTGGCGCCCTCCCCCCGAAACTTTCCGGAAAATCTTGTCTGTCTTGGGGACCATTTAGCGCCCCTCTGCGAATGGCACCCAGGGAACGACAGACCCCCCCTTGCCCTCCCCCCTCGCTACGCCACTGAGGTTCGTTGTTTCATGTGTGTCGGAAAAATTTGCCTACAGTTTTTGACAGATAAAATAAATATTATTTTGGATAAAGATTTCAGATTTTTTTTCTGCATGGATTATCTGTACACGGATGTTTGAGAGTACACTGTATATTTCTAAATGCTCAAGATACATTTTGATGAAACCTGCAGAGATTTTTCATTTTCCTTTGGATATTTTCCCCTCAAATTAAACTTTGTGTTGAGAATGGTTTTTTTCGTTAGTACTTATTTTGAAAAATAATAGCATTTTTTTTTCAAAATATTGAATTTTAATTCAAATCCCCCTGAAATTTCCAAAATGTTGTCAGATTGAGGGTAAGTTACCGACGAAATATTTCCATATAATCGCGAGTTATAATTTTGTTTTCTATTAACATTAGTTTTGGTTTGCAATGAAAAGACAGATTTAAAATTTTAAAAAAATTTCAGTAATTTTTTAAAAATTATAAATTTCAGTTCCTCTTAGCAGGTTAAATAAAGATGTACATAGAAGGTAATTAAAAATTGTGTGCATGTGCGAAAAAATGAACTAGAATAAATTAATAGTTAGAAATGAATAAATCACTAGCACTCAACTCGATTTTCAGTCGTATTTGAAACCTTCATAACATTAGCTACTGTCTTTTGAGAGTACGGAGAATGCATAAATAAAGAATAAAATTCCCTTACGTAATTAGACATTTCTCTTGATAAAGATTGAAACCCATAATTCAATTTTGGAGTCAATAACTAACAGTTAGTTATAGTGTGATTCGTCTTAACAAAGAATTCCTGTTTTCTGGACTTGATAAAAAATACTTCTTATATAATAAATGAGCAAATATAAAGAGGTAAATAAAAGTCCGATTGGGAGAAAATCATTTAATGTCAGTTAACGAAAGCTTTACTAATAATCAGACAAAGCCTATAAAATTTAAACTTTGAAAACGATTGATAAACAAAAATATTTGCCTCTGAAGCTAAGACTTAAAAAAATACTCAATTAGAAGCAATGTCATATAAATTTATTCGTTTGTTGTTGCTTCAAATTTTAACAGAGCAATAAACAAGATCTCTGATCAGAATATTGATAAAAGAATTATACCAATAAAATCTTTATGACACGTTTAAAGTAAAAAGATAACAGATCGTTTAACTCGAAGAAATATTAACGAACTTTCTGTCATGAATATTTCAGACAGCGAAAAGATTTGAATATATTCTATTAACAATTCTTTAAATAAGCATTTTAACCTTCGATAGTGGTTTTAGTGTAAGATTTATCATAATAAGGCATTTTATTAAGATTTTTGATTTATTATATAAACCAGAGCAGATTCAATGCATGGATTATGGGTAATATCAGTTAATTTCAATTTTTCACCGAAATGAAGATTAATTTTGAAAATAAATAATTAAATATTTTTATCCATTCTTAATTATTATACATCAAGAGTAAGAATTAAATATTCCTAATTATTTTGAGAATTACTTTCTCTGTGCTCGTCAGAGAACGTTTTTAATGACAAGGTATTTGGTTGACCACATTAAAAATTATTCAAGCATTTTCTTGTCTACTTCCTTGGCTTAGCGCTAAATAGATTTCCATACAGATCTTTTTTCCGACAATAAAAAATAAAACTGTAGTTAGCAAAAAGATTCACATTCAAACCGACAGATAGCTACAATAAAACTTAAAGTAAACCTGTTGGCTCCCTGTCTCTCGCACTTCTTTAAAATAGAATCTAATATTTTTGCAAAAAGTGTAAAGAATATATTATATATAAATTTTGTTCTTTTTAATTTTGTTTCTGAGTAATGGTCGAATAACCTATGCTTTAAATAATCCATTCTCTCAATTCCGACATATTTTCGAAAATTAACGTTTCTATCATTTTAAGAGACCACAAGAAATTTCAGATACACAAAAATTAAAAATAACGTTTTTATTGCATGAAACTTCGTAAAATATCTTCTGAGAATTCTTCGTAAGAATTCTCAGAAGAGAAATCCTCGTAAGACTCTCTTCGTAAGTATCTTCAGAATAATTCTTCGTAAAGAATTCTTCTGAATGATGAAACAGCACGATTTTAACTTTATCTTTTACACATAATGAATCACAATCTTTCAACCATGGTGGACTCCAAGGCTGCTTCTCTGATGTCCAGCATTAGAGTAACCTCCCTGAGATACAGCCCGAGAGCCACTTGAATGACCAGCGGCAGCTCCTCCGTAAACACCAACTGGGCTCCTCACCATGCGATGTCCGTGTCCAGCGACTGATGCATAGTGTCCGGAAGATGAAGCAAGCCCAGAGTAGGATCCGTGTCCGGCCAATGGAGCGAGGGAAACAACACTGCGGGCATGTCTGAGACCACCGTGAAGGCCTCCTTGGGAGTATCCACCGGTCATGTGTCCAACCCCAACGTGGCTTACGACTGGCAGGAGGGAAACGCTGCGGCCCAGACGGTGTCCATGAGAACCGGAGTTGACGTAAACTGGAGCTACAGCAACGGGTCCTATGGCAGGCAAGGCACCAACACTGCGTCCCATGCGGTGTCCAGAGTGTCCGTATGAACCAGAGCTAGCGATGGATGGTCCAGCGGCAGAGTGACCAGCTCCGACTACAGAGTAACCCTGGGAAGCAAGACTGCGTCCATTGCGATGATGTCCACCGGACACACTTCCCCTGGATGACTGGTGTCCACCTGACGTACTTCCGCCGGAGGACTGGTGTCCACCGTAACCTCCACTTGAACTTCCATGGTACTGGGCAGAAACAAAAGACAGGCAGAGAACGGAAAGCACGAAATATTTCATGATGTAATTTAATCTGTGAATAAAGAAAATAGCAGAGTTAGAAATGATTATATGGAATACATCGATAGAAATGTTATTAATATTAAATGTAAATAATACATTAAAGTATGTAAATAATACATACAGTAAATTACTTAATATTAAATGTAAATGCTACATTTTTCATTCCCTTGGAAGTACTGATTATGTTATGATAATTAATGGGTATATTTATTTAAACTCCTTTCAATTTGTAATTTTCTAAATCCATTTTATGGAATAACTTAGCCTGATTTTTGTATTCTTTTAATTTTTAAAGCTATTAATACTGTGATTTATCAAATTGTTGGTTCAGAAATGCGCCTGTAATCGTGTGAAATTCTATCCCCGCTCCCCCAATAGAAATCTATATGAAACATCAGAATTGTTCTCAAGAGTAAAATGTTTTTCACTTTTAAATCGATGTTTAAAAATAAATTGAGAGAAAAATGATGTGAAATGTTTTACAAAATCTACTAATTACATTTTGATTAAAAGATTATCACCCTTCGTTAAAAATATCCCATCTTAATTTAGAACAAATTTTACGCAAAAAAAGTCATTTCATCTGCACTAAATACCCTTTAAACAAGTTACATTTCGTTCGTGTTCCTAGTAAATAATATTAACCGTAAGAAACATTTCGATTTTTTTTAAGTAAAGTTATGAAAACTATTTTTCGCTTTGTTTTTACTGTTGAAAATATTTTACTAGATTTACGCTTCATCGCACAGAAAAAAAAAATTGATCAATGAATATGTTTCTTATTTATGTGTTAGAACAGAATAAAAAAATAGCCATTTGTTCTTACTATGTATAATTAACTGCATTAAATTTTCGATTTTGACAGAAAAGAATTTTTTTTTTGCTTTACTTTGTATATTAAAAGTCTTAATAATGGTCTAAATTGTTAAATGATACTAAATTGTTAAATATATTAAGAGATTCGGTTGGATGATATATTTCAGATAGCAAAATTTTACAATAAAGGAGATTTACCATTATTATTTCATTGAAACTGTTAGAGAACAAAATATTAAAGAAATTTCCCTGTTTAGATTGTAACTCAGAGGAATATTATATATTATATTATAAAAAAGGATAAATAACATATGGTCACAACAACGGACAAAACAGCAATTTTATATTTTCGAAATACAAGAAAGGGATGTTGATGTACTTACAAAATCTTAATATGTGCAATTCTGGAAACTATGGAAGCAAGCGAATGACAATATCTCAGATGTGTCTGCTATATATACTCGAAATTGATCCTCGAAACTTGTAAAAAGAAAAACATGCGCACGTGCTTGTTTGTAAATTAAAATAATTACTGATAATTAAAAGAAAAATATTTTTTAAATTTTGTTTGAAAACTTAAATAGGTGATTGAATTAAAAGGGTGGTGCCGTATCATTGACTTATTTTTTAGAGGTTTTTTATCAGCCAGTTCTTATATTTATCATGGAAAGTGTCACATGTTTAAGAGATGTGAATGACAACGGTTCGCCGAGTAACCGGTTACTATCAAGGGAAAGGAAACGAGGTATCAGAGAAAACCTTCATTGCATTGAAAAATGACAGGAATCGAGAATAAAAGAGAGATGTAGTAACTTAAAACAGTTGTAAATTAAACTCTTTTCCTTTGTTTACACAGTTTACTGATTAACTAAGAATTATCGAATTTTCATCGAATCCAGTCATTAAATTATAACAGCAGAAGATCTTAAAAATTGGAAGAAATTACTTGATAAAACTTTTAATCACATCTAGGATTCAGAGAAATGCTTTAATTTTGCAATAAGGAAACTTCGATTTTGTTTGTCTGTATTTCAACTCAACAGTCCACAATTAGGTCCGCCAAAAACGGTCCACAATAGTTCATCTTTGTAAGATTACGGTACCCCTGAGATGTGTTGTTGATATACTAAAACTGCTCGTCATAATCTGGTCAAAAGTGTCTAAGTAAAAAATATTTTGAATTACACTAGGGGCTTCACCCCTAGGCTCGCTATGCTCGCTCCTCTGTTATGACTAATAGCGAGATACATAGGGGTGATTCTCGGGCAATGTAACATCTTCCATCCATTTACTGTTGTCCCCCTTAATGCGAAGGGCGTTTCATCACTGTTGAATTATCAGCTTTAAAATTCAATTAAAAATCGAAAATTTAAGATGTAGACTTGAAATGAGGTTTACATGAATAAGAAAGCTTTCAGCTTCCAGATGATGTAACTATTTTCTTTGTAAGATAAAAACTCGAGGAGCATCGATATTACATCCACATAGGAGACGATATTTCTTGAAAAAATTGTGTTTCATTTTTTGATGAAAATATTAGTCTGTTTTAAATTTTTTAAAAACAAATGAGGTCTAATTTGAAAGAGAAATGTCTGTAGTCTTAGATTGTAAAAAGATCAAAGTTCTACGATCCTTTTTTGGCGAGTAATCATAATCTGAAGATGAAAAAGTCAATATTTTCCCACAAAACATAAAATAATAAAAAAAAAAGCTTAAAGTCCGACGAAGATGAGACATGTCTTACTTTGGTCTCCCCATTTTCTGCATCCATTGGTATCGCTCTCGACCCCATAGCCCCAGCGGTTTCGGAGGATATTGCGTGACAAGCTTTTGACAGCGGCAGCGGGAGTTACTTTTTTTTAGATTTTATATTGTTCATCATTAAATTAAATGAAATATGATGCGTTAATTTCAAATTTCTTTGCGACATCTATAATAAATCTTACGTTTACAGCTAAATTATTTAATTTTCATTAAAATACCATTAACCCGATATTATGGCTCTTAACCAGGGAAATAGAAATAAAAATGGAAATTTTCAGAAAGATGTTGATAACAAAAATAAATGTTCCCTGTAGAACAAAGAGATGGTAGTTCTTAAAATAATGTGGAATAAATATTATAGGTATATATTACGTATTCTCCCATGGATTATAATGTAAAGCAGTGGTTTCCAACGGAGATGGTACCCCCCCCCCCCCCGGTGGGAGCTGAGAAGGTCCGGGGGGGGGGAGGGGGCACTGCTGGTCCAAGATATAATAGAGGGACGCTAAAACTCAGCTACCAACAGTTCTGGCTGCAGAATCAGATACCGATACTTTATCCTGGATTGTAGGCTATAGTATAAAAATTTTTAATTTCATTTCCTTCATTCTATATTGTGGAACATAGGTTCAGTGAACTCACAGATCTGCTTACTAAAAACAGAAACCGACTAGAAATAGCTGATCTCGATGATTTAAAAATGCTGCTGACGAAAATAGTGCCGAACGCTAATGAACTGATAGCAGCGCACCAAGTATATCTTTCTCATTAGGATTAGTTTTAAAGTTTTCCGTAATCTTTATTTTAATATTATCCTTCGTTATCTTCATTTTGTGTGTGTAATATGAATTTTGCTATGGTTGGTTTTAATTAATAATTTTATAATTTTAAGCTTCACAGCGTCTTGTTTACAACATCTTTCCTTACTGTGAGGACATAGGTAGAAATATGTATACATACGAGGGTAGGCTGAGAAGTAATGCACAGATGCTTGTAGAGCGCGAACAAAAAGAAATAGCGAGATCGGGCAAAAAGAACATTAAAGTACAATTCTTAAGCTTCAAAATCATATATTTATTTTTCAACATAGTCACCGTTAAGGCTAACACATTTCTGCCAACGTGTAACAAGTTTTCTCATTCCGTCACTGAAAAATTCTTCCGACTTTTCTCGAATCCACGACTTGACAGCTGCCTTCACCACATCGTCCGAGGTGTAATGATTACCCTTTAGGTCTCTCTTGAGTAGAGGAAAAAAAATAAAAATTGCAAGGCGCAAGATCGGGGGAATAAGGAGGGTGTGGAATCGGTTCAAACTTCAGGTTTCGCAGAGCCTCTCCAGTCCGACGCTGTTCTCGCCTGTGAGACGGCGTGGTACCCATCGAGCACAGATTTTACGGTATCCCAATCGTTCTATAACGAAGCAGACACATTCCTTGGATACTCCATTATGGTTTGCGATACGCTTTTGAGTGATTTACCGGTCATTTTTAATCAAATCGTCGACGAGTTTGCGATGTTCATCGTCTGTGGCAGTGATCGGACGTCCGTTGCGTGTTTCATCAACAATTATGGCTTTTCCAGGCTCGAAACCACGAAATTTTATTACCCATCGATTTACAGTACCCCTATCAACAGCATCGTCACCTTAAACAGCCTTTAAACGACGGTGAATCTCAGCAGGACTCACTTTTTCAGCTGTTAAAAATTCGATAACAGCGAGCTGTATAACTCGCCGTTGACATAGCACTAGAACACGTCTCCATACTACCGCTTTTCAAATTACACAGGATGAACACAACGATTTCAAACCTGCGCATGCGTATTGAGGAGGGATGGAACTTCCAAATGCCACTTGGCGCTGTTTTGAAGGTCATTTCGTTCGCGCTCTACAAGCATGTGTGCATTACTTTTCAGCCTACCTACGTAAAAGGACGTAAATTTGTCACTGCGTCTCTGTTTGTTAGCTTAGGATAATTTGCAAGGGTGCGTTGAGTGATTTTTTTTTTTAAAAGGGATCTGTAGGCCAAATGAGGTTAGGAACCTCTGACGTAAAGCGTAACATTTAGTGTAAATTCACACATGATTTTTTCTTTTGGGATGAACAAACAAGCGCCGGACGGACAGTACAGACCTGCCGACCAATTTGGGCAACCCGGGCCCCCAGGTATGATTTATAAAAGTCCAACAAAGAGACTTGATTGGATTTCTCTTTGAGTTGGATGTCAGATTGCAACTCTATGCATTCCATTTAAAACTTTTCTGGCAGCATATCTATATCTATTGTAAATGGAATATTAAAGATGCAAAGGAATTCTTTATTTTCCAAAAGTCCTGAAACCGATTTTTAAATTCTACAGGGTGGCTAATAAATACTGTGACAAATATCGAATCATTTAATTACACACAGATGAAATAGAAAATGGAAAATACAACAATATTATGAACATTATACATGAAAGTTTACCATGAAATAATTTTACTCGAATCGACCGCCATCTTTATCGATTACTAAAGATAATCTCTTACGCCACTGTCCTATTGCGGCACGAATCATTTTATGAGGTAATTTGTCCCATTCACTCCGTATGGAAGCTTTGAGGGAGTCCAAAATTCTGTGCTGCTTAGCATTTACTTTAGACTCTAAAATCCCCCAAATGCAATACTCTAAAGGATTTAGATCTGGTGAAGAAGGTGGCCAATCTTCTTGCTTGATAAACTTCGGGCAATTGGCATGGAGCCATTCCTGTGTTGTTTTGGATCGGTGGGACGGTGCAGAATCTTGCTGAAATATCCAATTCTTTTTGGGATACAATCTGTTAGCATGTGGTAATAAACGTGTAGCCAATACTTCCTGTTTGTAATATTCAGCATTGATTTTTACCCCTTTATCGCTGAATTTCAGAGGCAGTTTTCCATTGTGTGACACTGCAGCCCAAACCATAACAGAATTCTTGTTCTGAAAGCGTTTAACAGTTCGAAGATTTTCAGTTATATCCTCGGAGGTTGCTGAATATACAACATCATTTTTAGCATTATAACTTTGTTCTGTACGAAACAGCTTCTCATCAGAGAAAATTATTTTTTCAACACTTTTGCTACCGTGCCGGTTCAGCAATTTCTTACATCTTTGTAAGCTTTTTACTATTTATGCAGTAGTCAAACCTTGAACTTTTCTTTTGCGATAAGGGCGAAAACCCAGGTCTTCATTTATGATAAGTTGCATAGTTCTGCGACTGATGTTCTCTTCTGCAGCCATTTTATTTGCAGAACGTTGTGGATTTCTTCGTATCTTTTCACGAATTCTTTTGATACGTTCTTTTGTACGAACAGTGCGTGGACAACCGGACCTTGATCGATCTTTACAGCTATTGGTATCCAATAATCGATTTATAGTCCTATATATAAACGTCCTATTAAAACCAAGGCATTTTAATTGCTTAAATATTTTACCTGCAGAAAATCCGCGATCAAAAAGCTGTTTAACCATTAACCTTTTGGCTTCCATCTTTAAAAATATTCTACATATTTTACTTTAAACAAAAATCGTCTGCGTTTACAAAAAGTTGCCAATCACACAAATAGATAGATAAATTGTTTTTCCAAACGATTAAAATTTACTCTTATTTTTTGGAGTGTTACAGTATTTATTAGCCACCCTGTACTAAATCAGAAAGTAAGGCTGCGTATTTTTTATCATTTTTAGAATTATGCTTGGTCAGCGTCTCGAAATGCAAAATATTGTTAACATTTACTTGGGCTTGCCATAATTTCAATTTCATTTGGAATGCGTTTATGGTTTCAAACTTTGTATTTATAACAGGGGTTTCCAACTTCTAGGAAAATAATTTGCAGCATCAATTTAGATATTCTTAGTTAACGAAAAATGTTTTTGTAAAAATCTATATTGTTTTCAAATGCTGTTCATTTACAAAAAAGATTGATTTTCCTCAAATTCCATTAAAAGTAGGGTGTCCACTCATGTTCTATTTCATACCCCCCCCTCACTTCTTATTTGACCCACTTCTTATTTGACTTTTTTTGTGTGTGTCTGAGTAATGTAACGAAAGTTGGCCAGTTATAATCAAGGTCGTTGTTGGAGGTTCGTCCTCGAATTTTTAAAAATTTCATAGTACATGCTACACACAAATCCTCCAAATCCCCCTCCCTCAAGAAAAAAATCCTGGCTACGGTCCTGATTAAATTGCGGCCCGCCATTAGACAGGTGTTTTTGATTGCGGCCCTTGGACACTTGTAAGTTGGAAACCCCTGATTTATAAGTTGGTTTTTACCCTGAAGATGGGTGTTTAAGTCATTTAAATGGGCACTCAAATATATCAAAAATGCTATTCTACAAGCCAGCTGTTAACATCAAGTTCTAGCACAGGTTTTATTTCCAATATCATAAACAATTTGATTTTATCAAGTAGGCTATAAAATCTTTTTAACATTTGCCTTCTACTGAGCCATCTAATTTCTGTAAAGTATGCGATATCGTCATACTCAGCATCCAAACTTTGAATCATCGCCAGTTTCAGGAATGTTTTAAAACTCCGAGCCCTTATAAAATTCACTGTTTTGACGATGATTTGCATAACATGGTCCATTTTCGAAGCTTTTCTGCATAAATTTTCCCTGTGTATTATGCAATTGTACTTCATAAAACGGCCGAAAAAACGATAAACTCGGTGGTTTCGCTAACATCATCGCTTTCTCGCGGGAACTTGAAACCTGCGCCCGTGTTTGTTTTTCGGATGTATTTGGTAGAGCATAGCTCTCTAGGATTAAAAAAAGCTTTAGGAAGGACTTTTATGAAGTTTTTATAGGTATGACGTCATACGACAAGATCGCTAGCTTCGCGGATGTGGCGAAGACCGTATCATCTCGTTCTCCTCGGGATTTAAAAAACTCTCGCAAATTCAAGTATCCCTGTGGCTCTGCGACACCCAACGCGTGAGGGGCAAGTAGAGATGCGACATCGATGTCGATGTTTTAAACATCGATTTATTGAAGCCGATGTTTTTTTAACATCGATGTTTTGTACTCGATGTTTTACGTTGTCTCGATGTTTTTTTTTAATGAAAAAGTACAGTAATAAAAAAAAATTACCACGTAGCATAATTTTCAAACTCAGTAAATGTAAGTCTGAATTCTGAAAAGGACAAATACAAAGGGGGGAATGATTCCTTAGCAAACAGACAAATGGCAACCAATGAACCAATCAGAGCGCTTGGAATGTTCCTGACACTCCAGAACTTTCCATGGCGTTTTATTTTACAAATAGTATATACACGAGTGCATCCATTTAAGTTTTTGTTTTGTTCTGGTTTTATATAAGTTGACGTTAATATTATTAGTAAGATGCCTCCCAAAAATACTGTTTAGAAATATTTTTACAAAACCTCTGACAAATTGGCGAAATGCAATATTTGCCTTAAGTCCCTCCAAACTTCTGGCAATACCACGAATTTATCTGGACATTTGAAGGCAAAACATGGTATTTACGACGAGAATTTTGAGCCATCAATGTAGTCCAAAGCAACCAAGTTTTTGTCATTTGTGTCTGCCCAATCAGAGAGTAAAATTAAATCACCCCCTCCCCCCACGACTAACGGAAGTAACATTAATGTTAGAGATTACTAAAACAGTTTTAAAAAATGGATGTTCTAAAACATCGATGTTTAAAAATATCGATGGTTTTTGAGCGATGTTTTATTAGCATCGATGTTTTAATATTGAATATCGATGTTTCAAAACATCGATGTTTTGTTATCGATGTCGCATCACTAGGGGCACGTAGGATCGTTCCGAAAGCTCCGTGCTTCTTCGATCGGCGGAGGGAAAATCGGTACCGGAAAAAGCTACCTGAAACAATTGCATACTACGACGCAACTAAATTCGGTGTAGATGTAATTGATCAAATGGCAAGAAAGTATTCCACCAAGTCTGCTTCCCGTAAGTGGCCGGTGCAGGTTTTTTATAATATTCTGGATCTTGCTGCTGCCAATTCTTGGATTTTATACAGAACTGTAACTGGGGAAAAGTATTACTAGATTACAGTTTGTTCAAGATTTAGTTGAAGAATTACGTGAAAAGTTTATTATGTCCCGTCGAAGAAAGATGACATCTGAGTGCCAAACAACTACTGAGAACATTGGAAAATCACAAGCTAAGCGTAAACGGATTCTATGCCAAACGTCCAAATGTGAAAATAAAACACATGAATCGTAAAAATGTTCAAAATGTAAAGCCCCCATTTGTAGTAAATCCACAAAACAAATTACTAAGTTCTGCACAGACTGCATACAATAAATTAGATAAAATAAATCAGCAGAACTAGTAAGTAACTAATAAAAATTTTAATAGTTCTTTAAATTCTTCTTTAAAATGTTCTATAAACATATTTACAGGGGATAATCCATTTTCCATTAAAGTATGTAGTATAATTTTATCTTTGTTTAAGAGAGACGTTGTTACACTTACGGAAGTAAAATTTTGAATAAAACCATCTTCCAAAATTTTAGCTGATTTCCGCTGATTAATATATATATTATGTAAATTATGGGAAATATTAATTATCATATGAAACTGTAATGTTTTACGAAATTAAAATTTTGGTTATTTTTATTAGTTTTGCCATCTAGGTCAAACTAACCCGCTCTGCGGTTCTATTGTTAATCTTACAACTTTCTGGGCCGCACTAATACTTGCTTTGAGGCGCATGCGGCCCCCGGGGGGCGCAGGTTGGACACCCCTGATCTAAAGGGTAAGAATTCGGCGAAATAAAATTTTAAAAGTTTTCTCAGCTTAATTTTTTTAAATTCCTGACTGTTTTATCATTATTTTAAATTTATAAAAATGGTGAAGCAAGATTTGTAGACCACATATATAAGGTTTTCTGGATTTACACTGAAATATTGTAATAAAAATTTCACGAGACAATTCATTCCATTCAACGCCATTATTCAAGCGGTGAGAAGATGAAACTCTTCTGTAAAAACAGTCCCCGAACCTAAAAATGTGTATAAAGCTAAAAAGATCCTTAATTTATTCTCGATTTAAAGGTTTTTCCTTTCACTAAGGTATTCTGGAAAGTAAAATTGAGAGTAAAGATTTCATGTTATTTTCTCTGTGTGTCGTTGAAATTTTTCGAAAATAAATACGAGGTTTTCGTATTAGTTTGACATAGAAATTATTTCTGATTTCTACCAGGAATATATATACACTAGAAGGTAACCCGTCATTTTGACGTCATAATACTAATAATGGTGTCATAATGGAAAAAGTATATGAAAGTTAAAAAATATCCCGAATTATCTAACAATATTGCATTTAATCCACACCTTGTAAAAGCAAACCCTTTCATTATTTTTTATTTATTTAATTTTTCATTCGATTGGAGTAGTACACTGCCATCCAGTTTTTTACAGCTCACTACGCGATATGAATACTTGAGCTACTTGATTCATTCACATTCAAGTTTGTTTACTTTCAGAATTCATCGCAAAAGTAAACAGATTTTTAAAAACTGTTAAATATACAGCTAAAAACATCCAATTTTTTTTGTTCTGAATGTTTTATAGAAAAATAGGCTGAACAAACGTGATTTGATGGAGAAGATATTAGTTTTTAGGTAAGAAAAAAATTCTGATCCACATCTGAAATTGAAATTAAGCCTAACCGGCGGTTTGTTTACTGAGGGCTTCAATTGAAAGATGAGTACAGCCCGGAAGTGTCATACAGAGACAACGGCTATTATATATAGGATATATATTTATATTGAGTCAACGGTATGATGTACTGAGTTTCTGACAAAAGCATGCCGGAGTTTAAGATTCTATAGCTCTTACACTGTATAGAAATAGTGGCTCCCAAAAGTGTTCGTACACTACACAGGAACGGGCTGAAAAAAATCTGAAAGCGGAACACAGAAACTTAATGGACTTTGAAAAAAATAGAATAGAATAGAAATAGAATACAATATAACATAACATAACACTAAAACATAAAATAACACTAAATTGAACGCTGTCTGAAAAGGGACTTGCACGGGAGATGGCCCCCGTAGAACATATTTGGAGAGAACTGGAGGTTCGAGTACAAAAACACGACATTCACACGAAAAGCGAACTAAAAACAATTATGATGGAAGATGGATGAACATTGATGCAGAAATTACAAAAGAACTAGTGCAATCTATTCCCACACGTTTAAAAACTGTTGTGGATGCTAAAGGATATTCTACTAAATATTAATTTAACGAAAAATTAGAATATTTACTAATATGTAGAGATTTTTTACAAATGTACGATAGATTTTGTGAGATAAAGTTTTTGTTACTTTTTGATTATTGGTTTCTTAAAAATAAAGTTTTACTATGTTTTCAAAATATTTCATGTAGTTTTGTTAAGAATATATTATAGTTTTTATTATTAAATACCCATTCTGAAATATTCATTTTAATTAATGGATAGACCCCTATTTCAATGAAAATCGTAAGTGTACGAACGCTTTTGGGAGCCACTGTATATCACATGATATGCTCAAATAGATAATAATATATGCATACAAAGAGATTAACTAAGAAGCGTAAATGTGTGCCGTTTTGGCTTACTGAGTTACAGACAAACAAACTCGAAGCATTAGTTTTATATAGATCATTGTCATAAATCAGTTTTGAGGTTTTCAACCAAAATTATCCTCACATGTGCCTGCAGTAAGTAAGTGTGCATGACAATGATACCATCGTTTATTCTACGTAAAAGGGTTGATGACTGAACCAGGGTTATCCTAAGGTTTTAGATTTGAGGAAGAGTAATTTTCTTCAATTCCACAGTTTCTGAAATTTTCACACTTTCATTTTGAAAACAATTCTGCAGGATGTTGAATAACGTATATTTATTCATTTATTGTTTTGTTTGACGATCATGAAAATTATTAATCAGGAAAAATTGTTGTATGTTTGTTTAATTTTCCATAATCCTTCTTTCAAACGGCCACTACTATGTTAAATTTCCTGGATCGAGGATAGACCCCTGTTCTTGTGCTTGATGGTTCTACCGACTAAATTTTCTAGAAGATAACCGCTGCAAAAAAATTTCATTATGTTGATGTCATTTACCGCATTATATACAAGGATTTTCATTTTGTCGTTAACCGTTCATTAAACTTAACGAGAAAAAAAAGTGTGAATAAATTTCGTCAATATTTTTAACTACAATGTCAAAATTAAGGCGTTTCCAATAATTAGAATCGGTAAACACGGATAGTTTGATGTATTAGAAACTCGTTTCCATAAAACATAGAACTCCTTGGAGTTATAAATAGCTAAAATTCCTGAGGCCAACAGATCCGCCTAACACGTGTCAATGTCGTAACGCGTGTATTTTTTAAAATCGTATCTGATAATACAACGTTGCTTTGTTTTTTATTTAATTCTTGATGTAAAATGCTATACACGATTAGAGTGAATGACCAATTGCGTGAATCAGTTTGCTGACCTTACAGCGGGTGAAATCAACTTTAGGTGCCAACCTTATTCAACCTTGAATGCATTTCTCATCAATCATGACTCGTATAAGGAAGCTTGAACAAATTAAGTCATTAAATTATCTGCCTGAATATCTCTCCAGTATTCAACAATTCTACAAAGTGTGTATATTTTATCCCAACCATCATTAGGGTCCTCATCTTATATTTTGAAAGAGAAATTGCATCGTCATATTTTACTTCCTTCATTCAATGAAATACCGTATTTTTCGGACGTTAAAGCGCACCGGACGATAAGGCGCACCTCAAATTTTTGCGAGGATTTTTAGAAAAGAATATTTGTATTTTGTTAGGTATATAAAGATATTTTCAATTTCTTACTTCATAAAGATAAAAATATGTATGATAAATATAATGCATTATATATATATATATATATATATATATATATATATATATATAAAATATATATTATATATAATATCTTTATACAGGTAGCCCTCCTACAGCACGGCATCTTTACAACACGGTTTCGCTCTAACACGATAGGATAAATTGCGGGAACCCTCGTATAACGCTGCAACCTGTAACACGGTTTCGCTCTAACACGATAAAAAATTACGAAAACCTTTGTACAACACTGTACTACTATAGCACTAGATAACATGATTTTTGTTTAACACATTTGAAAACAAAATTACCTTAAAATAATGACTGTAAGGAATAATGAACTATAGTGGCTTTACATGAAAATGCATAAACAAATTTTAATTTATTCATTTATATTTCTAGGAAGCCTAAGCTTAGCTGAAAATCTTGAATAATTTTTCCTGAATGCAGACCCTTCCGCTGAAAGAAGCCGAACATTAAAAAGGGAGCTGCAAAATTGTCTATCTTCATAATGTGAAATCTGTAAGAACCAGCAAATAAACCAAAAATTACAGATTTTTTTAAAGAGGATAGAAGGGGCAAAAAATCTAAATGGTGAAAAGGTCCTGAAAGTGAAGGTGATATCGTTCAGTCAAAAAAACGTTCTCTTTTGATTGTACTGAGCAGTGATGAGGAAGAAATTTATTAAATTAAGGTCGCTATAAAATGAAAATAATATTATTTTGTTTCTTTTCGTTTTGTGTTATACATGCATTTGTATTTTAATAAAAATTAAGTTGCTTATATGAAATTTTTAAAAAAAGTTTGTTTTTAATAAGTTTTCTGAAAGTAACCCCCGTTTTTTTAACTGTCTCTGGGTCTCATGTAACACGGTTTTACACAACACGGCCTTTTCTAGGAACCTATTTACCGGGTTATAGGAGGGTTACCTGTATATATATTTCTTCTGTCCGTGTGTATGTCACTGAACTCCTCCTAAACGGCTGGACTGATTTTTTTTTTAAATGTGTGCGATTAAGTTGATTCGAGAATAGTTTAGATTCACCATACGACACACCTAACACCCCTAGGGGGGGGGGCAGGGGGCACATGTAAAAATAATCGAAAACTACTGATATCACTGTCGAATCCATAGTTTTCGGAAATGCCGAGATTAATAGAGACACTCCCGATGTCATTTAAGTGCAAGTTCAGTCCCCCCCCCATTAGCATAGGGGGGCAAGGTGGGAAGAAGGGGGAATATAAAATCTCCAAAATGACCGAGAGTAGTGTCGAATCCATAGTTTTCGGGGTCGCTGAGATTAATAGTGACACTCCCGATGTCGTCTAAGTGCAAGTTCAGCCCCCCCCCATTATCATAGAGGGGTGAGGGGGGAATATAAAATCTCGAAAATGACCTAGCGTAGTGTCGAATCCATAGTTTTCGGGGTCGCTGAGAGGAACAGTGGCAATCCGAATGCCGTTTAAGTGAGAGTTCAGCACTCCCCCCCCCCATCAACGCTGGAGGGGGGGAGAAGATTAAATGTCCAAAATGACCGAGAATATTGTCGAATCCATAGTTTTCGGTGTCACTGAGACGAATAGTGACACAACTGATGCCGTTTAAGTGCAAGTTCAGCCCCCCCCCTATAAGCATTGGAGGAGGAGGGGGGAAGGGGGAAAAATGAAATGTCCAAAATGTCCGAGAGTAGTGTCGAATCCATTGTTTTCGGAGTCACTGAGTTGAATATAGGAAACTAAAAGTGTTGTTTATAATCAAGTTTTGAGTTAAATAATAGAGGGAATTCGTAATTTTATTTTATCATTTGTATACTGTACATATACTTTTAAATACCCGTAAATAAAATTACTTAGATTTTACACTATAGGTAGAATTCATTCCTTTTCCTGTGTAGTAAAAAATTGAGATTAATAAATACCTGGGCAACGCCGGGTAAACAGCTAGTATATTATATTGTTACGAATTTTACGAGTTTGTGGTAATCTCACCAAATATGAGAGTTATCACCAAATTGGGGATTGATTTAGACTTATTTTGGTCGCCAAATTTGGCGATATGGCGCCAAATAGTCGCCAACCTTCTAGGCCTTTCTGGAATGTTCCAGTTATTTCTAGCTGTCCGGGATAGGGGGCGCTTTGGAAGTCCATAAATATACCTGAGATTGGCACTGGAAATCAGCCTTGGAGCTCCGACAAGTTGAAATACCTGAACCTGAACCTGAACCTGAACCTGGAAATCAGTGTTCTTTTCTGCTGCGTAATGAATGTATTGAAAGTGCGTTAGGAGTATATTGTATTGAAGACTCTGTTATCCTGACTTGTGTTTTTAGAGTTTTCTGTTGTATAGAAGACAGTTGTTATGTGTTTTCTGTTAGAACTTGTGTATGCGCCTGAATAATTTACAGAATAATAAATTTTATTTTGTTGCACTTTCTGAAGAGATTTTTATTAAATCCCATCAAACCCAGAAAACGGAACATTTTGGTGTCAGTGGTTACGATAAATTAATTTTACGTAACAGCGAAATATATTGATAAAAAAAATATATTAAAATACTGTAAAAGGTAAAATTTAACCACTAGACTTATTGAGATGGAAATTTTTAACGTGGGATTACGTTCCTCAATAACGGTTCTTCGGAGAGAGAAAAATTGCCCTGCGTCGCGAGTTATAATTTTGGCAGCGCGCCAAACCCAGTAGCATAAACAAAAAAGTACCAAAATGCGTAAAAAAAAGGTAAGCAAACGATAAGTAATCCTACGTTAATAACCTGCGTAGTTTCATTAGAGGAGATTACCTAAAATTTCTTTTAAGAATTTAATTCAAATTAGTATGTTTTATGGATATTAAACATACAAACTAATTGCATAAATTGACCGTTGTATTTAATTTGAATATTTTCTTCTACATTTCTTTCTACTACGATTATATATATATATATATATATATATATATATATATATATATATATAAATAATTAATTGCATACATTCACCATTGTATTTATTATAAATATATATATTTTTTTGTTTTTTTATGGCATTAATTGCATACATTTACCGTTGTATTTAATTTGAATGTACTCCGTAGAGAAGCACAGGTATTCAGCTAGTAAGATTCATAAAATAAGAAAAAAATTAACAAGTAAAATAAATACAGGGCAGATTATTACAGTACAAGCTGGTGTTAGGACCAGTTAATGTTATGTCTTTATTCACGAAATAATTAACCCAATTTTTCTGGTGAAATACTAGTTTTATTTATTATTGTACTCAGAGACAGTTTTAGATTACTTTTATTAAATCTGCGAAAAATATAAAACAGGGTAACTGAAGAAAATATATCGGCAAACCTATTAATTTGCTACAGGAATGTATACAGCTTAATTGCCGTTTCTAAGACGTTTCGTAGCTTTCCATCTGATTGCTAGTAGTCAAATCCAGATCCCAACTACAAAACTGTTTTTACTTGACTTATATATTTGCTTTTTCAACTTTTTAAATTTTATAATGAAGTACTGAGATTCATTGTAACATCTTTAAGTGAAATGTGTAAAAATAACCTAAACTTTTAAACACATACACTTTTACATTGATAAATCTTACTGATGTATGTATAAGTCAGTTACTGATGTATGTATAAGTAAGTTTTATATGTCTTTGTATGATCAATTTATTTACACAGATATCCACTCATAAATATAAATTTATTTAAATACTCCAAAAGTAATAATTTTAAAATTTTCATCAACAGGGACCAATTGGGATTATCAAAAACTCTAAAATTGAGATCAGTGCAATCACGAAATACATAAAGCAATCGATGAATTGGTCCTGTTGTTCAAATAATTGGCACACGTTTTTCAACCATGGAGAGCTCCCACGCTGCTTCTCTGATGTCCAGCATTAGAGTAACCTCCCTGAGATACAGCCCGGGAGCCACTTGAATGACCTGCAGCAACTCCTCCGTAGACGCCAACTGGGCTCCTCACCATGCGATGTCCGTGTCCAGCGACTGAAGCGTAGTGTCCTGAAGATGAAGCAAGCCCAGCGTAGGATCCGTGTCCGGCAACTGGAGCGAGGGCAACTAAGCCACGAGCATGTCTGTGTCCCCCATGAAGACCCCCTTGGGAGTATCCACCGGTCATGTGTCCAACTCCAACGTGACTTACGACTGGCAGGAGGGAAACGCTGCGGACTAAACGGTGTCCATGAGATATGAGACCATGAGAACCAGAGCCGACGAGTACGGGAGCAAAAGCCACGTGTCCCATGGCAGGCAAGACAGCAACGCTGCGTCCCATGCGGTGTCCAGAGTGCCCGTATGAACCAGAGCTAGCGATGGATGGTCCAGCTGCAGAGTGGCCAGCTCCGACTACAGAGTAACCCTGGGAAGCAAGACTGCGTCCATTGCGATGATGTCCAC
Source organism: Dolomedes plantarius (assembly GCA_907164885.2). Classification (NCBI taxonomy): domain Eukaryota; kingdom Metazoa; phylum Arthropoda; class Arachnida; order Araneae; family Dolomedidae; genus Dolomedes; species Dolomedes plantarius. Next base: position 160,976,683 of record OU015495.1, on the reverse strand, counting down.
CGGACACACTTCCCCTGGATGACTGGTGTCCGCCGGACATACTTCCGCCGGATGACTGGTGTCCACCGTAGCCTCCACTTGAGTATCCTCCGTTTCCGTGATACTGAGCAGAAACGGTGGCAATGCAAAGGAGAGCGAGCACGAAATTTCTCATGATTGAATTTTATCTAAAAAACATAGTAAAAATTTAGGTGTCTTTAAAAAGACTATTTTTTGCATTCAATATTTACTCCTGATATCATTTTGAAAAGCATTATTCGAGTCTATGATATTATAAACCTGTACCTTTTGCGGCAAAGAAGGGATCAATAGCTAACCTTCTGATATTATTACATTCACTATAAATTGCAGATCTATGAACGTAGGCAATACCTTATTATATTTTCCTACTATATTCTGGCTCATATAAATTTCCTTAAGAATGCTTTATCGGTTGAGATATATGAGGTGGTGTAAGTCAATAAGTAAAGTGGTGTAAGTCAAAAGCGTTTTACTGAAAAACTACAAAAATTCCACTATAAATTGAACAAATTAATATTTATAATAATTATTATAATATTGCAAATAATAATTATTTGCAATTCCACTATAAATTGAACATGGAGATTACATTTTTGCACTCAAATAAAAAAAGTTGAAAATGTGACTTACACCACTTTGCCTTTCACCTCCTCAATATCTGCTCTTCATGTATTAGATGTAGGTATGGAGTCAATTGAAAACCGAATAATTCTCTTAGTTTCATCGAGAAATTTTTCCTTTAAACAAATTATTTAACAAGTTGTATTTAATGAGTTTTAAAAGAAGTTTCATGATCGTTTTGAAGGAAAAGTAGTGAACAGTCTTTGTATAAATTGTCTATGTAATTTTTGGGTTTTCTCCACTTGAACCTTTGGTTAAAAAAAAAAAAAGAAATTGGTAAACTTACGATATCCATTATTTCAGATCGCAAGTTACTTCTTTACGATCCAGATAATATTAAAACCATTTTAAACTATTACGTAATACCTTATTATGCGTACCTGATAATTATTTCACGTTACTTTATGACTATATGCTTGCTAAGATAGTGCATATGATTTAAGCAATTTCACTGAGTAACGTATATGTTAAATAATTGTATTTTTACAAGACTTTCGAGGAATATAATGTCCTCGATATTAAGATTTTTTATTATATTTTCTTTAGCTTGTTTAAATTGCTGCAATGCCTGGATGTTAACATAGGAATCATTTGATTTTAACTGCGGGACGTATGTGGGTTGAAAATTCGCTCACGAATGAGAATCCTGAATAAATTAGAGTAAGTTCTTAATGTTTACAGCGGCATAACCTCACATTTATCCTATACACTTTAAAACATTGCTCGACGTAGGCAGAACCTGGAACCAGCTATTAGCCGGGCAGGTAGACTAACTAATGCACAATAAACAACGTGGTTTTTCCCACACTCTTCACCGATCATCCCCATATGTAGACTTTAAAGCCTTTCATTACAAAGAAATTGCGTTTAAAACAGTACATTGTTTCTTGGTGTTAAACCAAAAGCATAACAATATCTTTCTAGAGGAAAATTCTGGGGAATTTTGGGCTTTATATATATATATATATATATATATATATATATATTTGTGTGTGTGTGTGTTTGTAATATACCCATTACATCACGTCCTTAAATTATAACCTGAAAGAAAAACTAGCTCATATTTACATGGCTGGAGCTAGACTCAGCCTGAAAGGAATAAAATTTTGTGCAGTTTGGCCGAATCGTGTATTAGAGCGACAAAAGTACATCCGTTCATTTCAGAAGAACGGCTCGGAATAATATCACCTTTCAACATTAAACGTGAGAGAGCGAGGTAGACCATGTGACTATTATTTGTAGGGTCAGCAGATTTAGGGGCTCGCGATGCTAACCCACTCCTGAATTGGGACATATACACGTGTAGAAATGCAAAGGCATGCGATTCATGGGAAGTTCTATGGCTAAGGATTTTAAAGCGATAGCTTAATATTACTGTGGATTTGATTTAGGAAAGGGAATTTAAATGCTAGAATAGAGGGCATAATATTTAAGATATTATATATATAATCTCATTAGAAAGTAATCGTTGAAAATACTAGTTTCATACTTACAAACTACTGCAAAGGCTATCACAGAGAGAAGTGGAAGCTGTGTGATTTTTCGCTATGAATTGCCTTGTATATATATGCCTGAAATGGCCCCCAAAACGAGTTTCTTAAAATTTATAATGCAAATTACAAGCAAGTTTAAAAACACAAATATAGTTTGCCTGTTACAAAAAATCACCAGCAAACCACGAATATACCTTGAAAATACCGACCGTCACGACTTCTGCTGGGCGTTGGGTGATACATTTCATTTTGTACTTTATTGGACGTCACATCTATTAGATTATCAAACACGGCTGTCTTTTTGTGTATTTTTTTGACAAGTGGTTCCGGAGAGTGCGGACGAAGTGAATGACTCTCATTAACTGGTTCGCCTCAAAAGAGGTAGAAAAATACGTAATGGCGTGAAGTGAAGATAACCTTGATGTGTTTATCTTAGGGTTTTCGAAACGGCAATTAGGTATTGTATAAACTGTACCGCAAACCGTTAATTTTTGATCTGATTTGTGATGTTTTCTTTTCAATACGAGTGGATGTAGGAAGTAAAATTAAAGAAATCTATTATGTTCGGAGTGACAGATTTGCAAGTGTTAATTTGCATAATTTTTCTGGGGAAAATTAAGAGATATCTCTTTTTGGTTGTAGAAATGGAGTTGAAACGTGTATGAAAAGAAATTTTGTTTAAGTTTGGAGCGATTCAGTTTCTTGAAGTAAGATAACTACCGTAATGTCTTTTTGCTAGAGATAATCCTTTTTTGGGGGGAGGGAAACAACGTTAAAGACTCGGTGAATGTATATATTAATATTCGGTATTTAAGTGTTTTCTAGAATTTGGAAGCAAAATTTGGTTTTAAAATTGAAATGCACGGGTACGGTAAAAGTCATGTACTAATTACAAAGCGAAGCGTGGTAATAGAAAATATTGCTTTATTTGAAAGAAAATTATGATGGGTGGGACAAGCAATGTTAAAATTACTAAACATAAAATTACTAACCATCTTCCGCAGCGATTCTCGTATCTCCGTTCCCGTTAGGCCTACCACGCGCAATAGTTCAAAAGTCCTTTAAAATGAAAAATACTTGACCAAATACAATAAAATTAACATCTTTGCATTTATAAATTATAACTCTCTGTAAAACGAATAAGTTATAACCATAGGTATTATACACTATTTTTATGATTGGACGTCATAAATAGTAAAACAGTAATTTTCATCAACCATTTACTATACGGCAATATGGGATGAATGAAAATACATAATCATATTACATAAATTAATAATGTGTTGCTATAGTTAAAAATTTTAATGCATCGACTTTTGATACAAGATTCTTTGCATGGGGACATTTTGACTTCAGCAAATTATATCATCGGGTGTTCCCTTAACTATAAGGCTTTTCTACGCTGTCGCACAGCTCTTCTCAAAACCGCAAAGCGCGGTGTACACGTTCAGGACAGAATTTCATGTGCAAACCAGACGTTATTTTTTCAAAAAGTAGAAATGCTTAATTTCTGTATACTACGGGATATACGTGCAATTCAGATATAGTTCAAACGTCATAGAATCAAAACACAAGGCTCGATTTTACTTGGAATGTTACATGGATAATTCAAGACAGTTACAAAAGACCAATTTATTTGTGGACAGCTTTAAATTTTACTTCTTCCGATGACAGATCTCAGTGATGTGTTTCAGTCTAAACACAACCTTGTCTATTTTGAACCAAAAAAATATACGATTAAAGTACAGTCGAACCTCCATATATCGAAGTAGCAAATTGCCGGAAAAAAATTCGATATATAGAATGGAGCTTAGTTTTATCATAATTCTCCTAAAAAAGATTAAAGCTAATTTTCATATATGAAATTCCATTTCTAATTTATATGCGAATCCCATTAAATGAAAGTTAATAACAAAAATGAATTAATATGAAAGGTTTATTGAGTACTACATACCTTTAAAAAAGCAATAATCCAGACAGTGGTTATAATGATCACAGTTGCAATTTTTTATTTATTCAGTCCACTAAAAATTTAATCAGGGACCATTTCCGCAAATTGAAGAACATGACATATTGTTTCAAATGCCAAAAATTGGAAGATTTTATTCTTAAGTGGTATAAAATGTACCAATCTGTCTTGAAAAAAATTTCGATATATAGAGATTTTTTTCGAGATATAGAAACAATTTTTCTATGTAATGAACATGGAGATTTGCTAAGAGTTCGATATATAGAAAATTTCGATATGTGGAAGTTCGATATATGGAGGTTCGACTGTATATCTTTAACGTTGGGGGACATATGAAGATAGCTCATTTCATGATAAAAAATTTCTTATAAAATGTTCTTAAAATGAAGAGTTTGCACGCGAAAGCACTTACAATGATGGATCTTAGTGAAATTATGTAGTATAAACACAACCACATCCATTTTGAATTGATAAAATTATAGTATTAAAGACTTAATTAGGATCACATCTCAAATGCCTCGGGACTAATGAAAATAACCCATCTTATAAAAGAGTTTGCAATAAATCTTACTAGCCTTGTTAAAGTTCCCTCTACTACAGGAATTTTTTAAAACTATTTCCACACTCTTTATACCCTTTATTCACATTTATTCACTTTTAATCACAATTAGGAACGTATAACGTAAGTCTAAACTTAATTAATAAAGTATACTTAAATTTGTTCCGATAAATGAAGGTGACTCAGAAGGGGTGGAGGCATTTTGCCGTGAGACAATCGCCACTTGTTATTCACCGCAGTTTTGCTGGCTACTTTATTATGGGACCAGAATTTAGGTGAATCACCGTTGTTCCCTATGAGGGGATAACACGGTAACGACGAAGCCTTTTTTGGTATTTGAACCCAAGCCCACAGTATGGAAGAACAGGACGCTAACCACTACATCATGTGGGCGGCGCTCTTAGAAATTAGCTGTAATCAGGGGGGAAAATGCAAGTCTTAACACTAATATAATGGATTGTTTGTAGATTTTTATTACATTATCAGAGATTGTTTGTAACATTTAGAGCCTCATAGGCGACTACGAGCAGATTTTTATCGTAAAATACTGTGGATTGTCAGCTGCATTTTTTTCTCGATAATGATTTAATGTTTGGTGAATTTATGGACCGTAACACATTTTTTTTCTATTTAATTCTAACAGAAGTAGAACTACATAATAATAAGTTGGAAACAATGTAATTTCCTAAAGATTTTTAAATGAATATGTAAAAGATATGTAAGATATTGATGTGTCAAAAGTTTGAAAATACCATCGTTTAACTTATAAATTATATTTCCTCGTTATTATTATTAAAACAAAGTAGATGAAAAAGAAATATTCATGTTCGTGCCAGCTCTCACGATGTTAAATGTCGCCCCGTTGGCAACTAACTAGGCTACCAACCAACGAGTTACGAAATTTACTAACACATCCTCAGAACAGAACGTACATCACACACTGTCTTAACACTAATATAATGGATTGTTTGTAGATTTTTATTACATTATCAGAGATTGTTTGTAACATTTAGAGCCTCATAGGCGACTACGAGCAGTTTTTTATCGTAAAATACTGTGGATTGTCAGCTGCATTTTTTTCTCGATAATAATTTAATGTTTGGTGAACTTATGGATCGTAACACATTTTTCTTCTATTTAATTCTAACAGAAGTAGAACTACATAATAATAAGTTGGAAACAATGTAATTTCCTTAAGATTTTTAAATGAATATGTAAAAGATATGTAAGATATTCATGTGTCAAAAGTTTGAAAATACCATCGTTTAACTTATAAATTATATTTCCTCGTTATTATTATTAAAACAAAGTAGATGAAAAAGAAATATTCATGTTCGTGCCAGCTCTCACGATGTTAAATGTCGCCCCGTTGGCAACTAACTAGGCTACCAACCAACGAGTTACGAAATTTACTAACACATCCTCAGGACAGAACGTACATCACACACTGTCGAATACAAGACTTACTGTTGGAAAGAGTGAAAAGTTCTTTAGATTAGTAAATGTATAGTCATCACCATCATATTTGGCACGACAGCCCAGGTTTGAAGATTACTCCAGGACAGCCTATTTCTAGACCTGGTCTGCCAGTTCCCTACTTCAATCACTCTTAAAATCTGATTCAACAGAGTCGAGCCATCTTAGTTTTGGCCTTCCTCTTTTCCGACTAGTAAAGGGCCTTGCAACAAAAATCTTCTTTACTGGATATTTTTCATCCATTCTAGCAATATGAGAGTCCCAGTTCTTTCTTTTATTTAAAAAAATGTATGGTTAATAAATTTATAATAACTCTTGGTTTGTAAAATATTTTAAAATATTCTAAATTAAACATCTCTATACAGCTTTTTTACTGTTATTCAAATAAAGAAAATGAAAACGCATAATTACGAGTACCGTTTGTGTTCCGTTATGGGCAATGTTACATTTTGCTTACCAACGTTAGCTGCTGACCTCAACGCCGTCCTGCTGATACAAAATGTACAAGAATCTTCATTAGACAGGAAGTGCGCGCGCACAGTGGCGCCGGAAAGGGGGGGGGCAAGGGAGGGCACTTGCCCCCCCCCCTTGAAAATTGAATTTTTTGTTTCTACCTAGCTAGCGCTCGTAAAATATTAGAATTTTCATTTAAAATCATAAAGCCTAACAAAACTGAATACTAAATTGCAACCTCACACTCGTTAACGCAAGCGCGATAAATGTCATTCCATATACGCAGGAGCGTTTAAACGCCAATGCCAGACGTTTGCTTTTGCGATTCAAAAGCAACCCTACACAATGTTTTTGCATCGAGAAAGGGAATCTTGAATACGATGCATTTGAAACGCGTACACGTTGACGTGTGATAGGGCCTTTAAGACATTTCATAAGTGCTACTCTACAAATTTGAATTGTAAGGTGTAACGTCCAGAACGTGCCCCACGGGACAGTTGAACAATAGAAGGTGCAAATAGAGCGTACTAAAAGATCTTTCAATTGAACAACAATTGAAAGATCTTTTAGTACGCTCCGACTGGTAAAAACCTGGTTGAGACAAACCTTGTCTCAAGATAGACTTTCTGGTCTCTGTATGCTTAGCGTTCACAGAGAATCTGTGAGTAAAAATAAAGACACATTTATTGAAAAAGTAATTAATAGATTTTCTCAAAACAGAAGAAATCTCTCATTACTTTTCTCCGATTAGAAAAATAACATAAAAGTTTATTTTTTTATAACCGTAATTATGTATTTTTAATAATAAAGGTGTAAAAGTTTTAATCTATTTTACTTTGCCCCCCTCTATATTTGACTCTTCCGGCGCCACTGCGCGCGCATGTTTTCAGCCTTTGAGCCACAGGAATCAACAACGCTGTATGCTTAGGGTTACGCAATTTTAGTATTTACGAAATAGATGCGAATAAATGCGAAATTTGCCGATATGAGCAAATAAATGCGAAAAATATTTTTTTACTACTTTTCGGCAAAAAGTCGGTGATAATCGGTTTTTAAAGCGAAATTAGATAATAATAGTAATAATTTATTAACATAAGTGCTTAACTAAGACCATCCGCGGTCTTTAACTGAGAAATATCACTCTGCTTCGAATTTGCTCCGAATTTCACCCGGACAATTTGTCCGTACCGGAGTCGAACTTAAAAATCTAACTGTAAAAATCCACTATCAAGTTTGTGGAACAATTTAATAGATTTAAGAACGCCAAAGTCAAGGGTATTTCAGCTACTTACATTAGTCATCCAAGGTAATCCTGTTGATTTTATACTGATTTTAATTTCAACGAAATGCTGCTTCCTTAACTTTACAAAGGCAGCTATACAAAGCCTCTATAGTGCCGTTAACAAAGTAGATGTCGAGATATTTTAGTATGTACAACATACTAATGAGAGAAGGCAAAGACTCAAGGAACATAATGTGGAGACTACTACAATGTTAGCTTTTAACTAAGAATTTTGATACTTACCTATCCAAGTAAGTAGAATTGTAAGTTCTTTTAATAAATACGAAATTTTATGTATTGTATATTTTTTGCTGCAAAAATTTCGATATTTTTTATGCGAAATTTACGTATTCCTACATATGCTATATTGTTGTATTTGAAGAGTTATTTTTTAAAGTTTTTCCCTTGAAAATTATTTGCTGTTTAGAGTAACATTTATTTCTAAAAGAAGTACGTGTCTAAAAACTGGAAAGCGTGAATATTTGTTTGTACTAGTTAATGAATACTTGGTAAATATAATACAGCCATCGATACCGGTAAAAGTTGAAAATATTTTAAATAATTAATTATGTATATATTTTTATAACTCTCAATCAAATAAAAGGAATAATAAAATGAGTATTCCTCGTGTCCTCCCTTTTGAGGAGATTTTAAATTTTACCCACCAACATTGACGACTGACCTGGCGACTTAGTGCGGCGAAATACAAATCACTAAGACATAACACTCCTCACACACGAAGTGACTATTACGCTAGTCACAGGTTCATGTATCTAGCAGGCCCTAATTTTCCATTAGGCCCGGGCCTAGGCGGCCCCAAAGTTTTTATTTTAAAAGAAAAAAAAAAGAAAAAAATTCCCAATTCAAATTTTTTTTAATTTTACCTTTTTTAATAGCAAATTTTTTTGTACATCCTTTCAAATTTGATTGATTGGTTCATCATATGCAAAGTTATATATATAGTTCATATGTTATATTGTATATAAGGGATTAAGTTTTTCTGGTTGCATTGTATTGGTGTTTTAATGAAGAAGTTAATATGTTGTATTTCTTTTCGTTATTTGATAATGTTCTAGGCTTCTACGCTTCAAATAGCCAATTCTTGGAAATATGGTGCTTTCACGATGATTTATGATTATTTATTTTGTGTGTGTCAATTTTAGAAATTTTACGTCCACAAAAGTGTTAGGGCCCCCCCCCCCCCCCATCCCAAGTTGTGCCTATAGTCAAGAATTTTCTAAATCGGGCCCTGGTATCTATTGTTTATTTCGAGCAATTTATGATTGCTCCTCATTTTTGTATGAATACTTGACAAGGTTTCAGTATGCTGTACGTTTTAAAATATTCTAATTTGTAAGTTTTAAAAAGAAGTTTGTGGAATTTCATTTTAAAAATATTAAATTTCATATCAGATTTTCAGGAGATTTGTATGCTTAGTTCACTCAACATTAAGCTTACAATACGCAAATTTTTAAACAATCTTTCAAACTGGAAGGGCAGTAGGTCCCAGTCTAATTAGCCCTCGTGCAGCAAAAATTGACCGTAGCACTCCAAACCAAACCTTCAAACTGGAAGGGAAAAAAAACCCCTCCCCTTTCCTTTGGTAATGCTGAAGTGTGGCAATTGATAATCGACACTTTTCAGAAAATTGTAACAAGTCAGACATATTATTCCACTGGTATTGCATTCCCTAGACCAGTCGTACTCAACCTTTGTTTATTTTTTTTTCCTTTCGGGCCGCATGCATATCGTGACCAGGCAAAAAAAGTGACAAAAGTAAAAAAATGGCAATTTTGAGGTTATGTCATTGAAAAATTCATATGAAGTGCCCCATCGTGCCCGTAAAGCGACACACCTCTATCTCGCAATTTGTCCACCTGAGGGCAGTTGTATCAGTTTTATTGTAGTGATAATTCAAGCTGCATAGTATTCTTTAAGTTGATTTTTCTCAAATACTGCATTTTTTAGTTGTGTCCCTTTTCTGGGTCGCGATATGTTTACTGGGTTACGCGGACCGCAACATAGTACACTATACTTCATAATATAGTAATGTAAAACATAATGTAAAACATAAAACTCAAAACCTAAATGTACTCAAACTTATATCTATAAACGAGTGTGATTTTTTTTTATGTTGAAACAAACTTTTGACTATTTTAGACAAATTAGGTTTATACTTGCTACATGCTACTCTCAATATGTCATCAAGTAAGAGTCAGCAAGCCAATTTCTATATACGTTCTTCGCATATTTCGTTTGCAATAGGATGATTCACAAAGATACGGTGATGCGAACAACGTGACCAGCGGATGGCACATTCTTGTACAGTTTTGTTTCCAAAAGCACCTGCCTGGTAATGAGTGTGAATGTTACGAGCAGCACATAAAAGCTTGGTGGGTTGCAGTTTGAGTACCTCTGTCCTAGTCCTTAAGCTGCAAACTCCTTTTGGTTATTAAAAGACACACAGATGCGGTCACTGAAAGAAATCTTAACGATCCCTTGTACGAATGTAAGAGCCTTTAGTGAAATTACTGGTTTACACGTAAAAAGTTTTCAGAAGAAAAAATTTTTATATATACACAGTGCGTCAAAGTTTTAAGACTGGGTCTGTAAAAAGAAATGGAAACAAGAAATTAATACCTGTTTTGGTTTTTTATTCAAAATAGGACCCTCCGGCTTCAATGCACTTTTTACAGCGATTTAATAATGAATCGAAAGCCTGTTGTAAATCACTTTGTGGAATGGCCTGCAAAGCACTCGTTGAAGCTTCTTGTATGGTCGAAATATCCTCAAAATACCACCCTTTTAACTTCATTTTAAGTTTTGGGAATAAGGAGTAGTCACAGGTTGCTAAATCAGGTGAATACGGTGGATGGTTCAACACACAGACATTATTTTTTGCCAAAAATCGACTAACAATAAGGCAGGTGTGACTGGGTGCATTGTAGTGTAACAAACACCAACTGCTTTCAGTCCTATAGTCTGGACGAATGCGACGATTTCTGGCCATCAAACGCTTTAAAACAGCTAAGTAGTATTGACCTATAATTGTTTGTCCAGTTGGAACAAATTATTTGTGGATAATACCTTTACTATCGAAGAATGTAATGAGTATTGTTTTGATTTTGGATGGAACTTTTCTTGTTTTTTTTGGCTTGTGGTGAATTTGGTGACTTCCATTCCGCACTTTTTCGTTTTGTTTCAAGATCATATTGGAAACACCAGGTTTCATCACCTGTAACAATGGACTTCAAGAAGTTTGGATCGTTTTCAGCGGCTGAAATAATGTCTCCGCAATGTGCACTTCTCATTGCTTTTTGTTCAGGGGTTCAAGTGTGTGGAACAAATTTATCACACACTTTTGTTTTGCCAAATCTTCATGCAGGATGGTTCGAATTGTATCTTTGTTGATGTTTAAAGAGTCTTCCATCATTCTCAGTGATGCACAGCGATCGTTTGTTACGAAATTTCGTACTTTCTCAATAACTTCAGGTCTCCTAAATGAAATTGGTTTTCCACTACGCTGATCATCTTCTACCGTATCTCTTCCTTCCAAAAAACGTTTGTGCCACACAAAAACATTTCATCTACTTAAACAACAGTCACCGTAAACTTGTTTCATGAGTTGCTATGTTTCCGAAGTACTTTTACCAAGTTTTGCGTTAAATTTAATTACAGCTCTTTGCTCCATCTTAAAAAATCAACATGAAAAATATTCACTTCTGCAATAAACGCTCGCGGTCTCTCAACTACTTAACGAAATGCGCACAACTTGTTAGCAGTGTGCCAGCAGACGATGGACGTTATGACGCATGCCGATTTACACTCACAGCGCCTTTACAACCTGCGCTCTGGGACGAGTCTTAAAACTTATTTGACGCACTGTGTATGTATGTGTGCGTGTGTGTGTGTATTTTTTTGAAGTCGCTGTTCTTTTTACTTCGTATTCTATTCTACATGTAGTCAACATGTTATTATTATTCATACGTCATTAAAAAATGCATAAAAATGCCAGTTTACATTCGATTTACTCATGTGTGAAGTCATTTAATCAATAGTTTTAAAATGTTATCGACAACCTTTGGAACAAAGGTAAGACTAACTTCTCATTATTTATATCCTATTCTTCAGATAGTCTTATATTTTATATATATACATATATATATATATTAAACTGAAACAATTTTAATAGTTTGAGAAATAAACGAAGAGAAAAAAAATGTTTTATTAATTTTTTTAAAGTATCTTTGAAGAAATTGCCTAATATTATTTATGAGAAAATAAGTATCAATCATTAAACCAATTTAAATTTAATTACTTCAAAATAAGTTCACATTTACATTGAGTTTATTGTGAAATACGTTTTTCTTTTTATCAGATAAGTGCTATGAAGATTTATTCTAAAAGATAATTCATAAACCTTTCGTTATAAAAACACCTACAGAAGATGTTTAGTTATTTTATTTTCCATAATTAATACCATTTTAAAGACGATAAAAAGAAATCTAATGTTTATAAAAATGAGGTATAGATTTAATCAACTGCGCGTTCTACAGTGGAGACCATTACGTACAAATAGGAAAGTGTTAATTGCCATCATAATTTTGATTAAAAAATATTCAAAATTTCAAAAACCATCAGTTCGTTTTATCTTTTAAGCATCCTTTAGCAAAGAGTAACTTTCCTGTTCAAAAATGCTTGGAAAGAAGCTATCATAATAGTTATTTATGTCTCCATTTTGGCATTAGTCAACACTGCCCCCAGGAAATTCGCCTGGACTGATATCTTTACGCAAACTGCTGGAGAAAAATTTAGCCTGCTAAGGTATTATACACAGCGAAACTACAGCATTATCACAATCATTACTTTTGTACCTTTCCTGATATAAGCCTCATCGTGAAATTAATTTTTCTTTTCAACGAGTAGAAAGAAAATGTTAAGAATAAGTCACGAGTTTGTGAAACAGTATTAAGTATTTTTGATTTTTTTTTGTCTAACTGTTGTGTTTTACAATATTTCAAAACAGTTTTGTTTCACAATATCTTAAAATATTCCCAATAAATAAAATTATCTTTTCTCCTTTTAGGATGAAGCTGAAGTAGATATAATATGAGTAGAATATGAGTCAAATATTTATGATATTCCCCAGTAAATAAAAGTTTTTTATTTATAACTAAGATATAAAAAAAAAATATATTTTTCTACATGTAAGAAACACCCTCGAAATGATCAAAATAGTAAAAGAATTTAGAAATAAAGCTTTTCGGAGTTGTTGAGTCCAAAGCACATGGAAAGCATCTGAAATAAAGAGGTTTCAAAATATGTTTTAAGAAAAACGACTGAAATTGGGTTTGCTTACTTTAGAAGTAGCTTAAACAAAAATAAATTGAAACTGGAAACATCAAATGTGTACGTACTTTTCGCGTGAAAACGCAACTCGCTAGAAAGGATTGTAATGTCAAATGATAAGAAAATATTAACAGATCATATATTATACTTGGCTATTTTTTGCTCATATGCTATTTTATTACCAACTAAGTAAGACGATGAATGATTGAAGTCTACAAAAGTTTCAGAAACGATAAAAATTGCTGATTAGGCCCAAGCGCTTGGTAAAAATAACGAACCACCTGACTCTTACTTCAAAGCTGAGATGAATTTATAGAGTTAAAAACATAAAGAATGAGTCTGAATGACAAAAGAAACAAATTAATCACCACATGTAAGAAAAAAAACCCGGAGTTTCAAATGAATGTGCAAAATAGTTTGATATTACCCTTCTATAAATTCATGGATTTAAAATCAATATTTTACTTTCTCCGAGAAAATTTGAGTCATCGTTTTTCTTAAAATATATCCTTTTGAAGCCTTTCATTCAGATGCTTTCATGTGCTTTGGACTCAACAACTCCTATTTTGATCATTTCGAGGGTTCTTCTTACATGTAGAAAAAGATATTTATTTTTATTTATATCTAAGTTATAAATAAAGAACTTTTATTTACTGGGGAATATCATAAAAATATTTGACTCATATTCTACTTGAAATTACGTAGCTGTGTTTTTACACTTTTTACTAATGCTCCAGATGAGTCAGGTTTTTTTTTAACGGCATTGCACAAGAAAAGGTTAGCTGTCATAAAGAACTACGGCAAAAAATAGTTGAATTGACAGAGAGCCAATTATGGGATTTGATGTCACTGTTCCTGATTCTTCTCACTTGAAATACACAATTGTTTTTAACGTACAGGCAAATCCAATCAAATGAGTCATATGACTGTTCTTGTCCAGAGTTTTAGTTTTAAGGCCCTTATATTCGAGAAAGAATATTATATATCGAATGCATACAGGATACAAAAGTACAAATGTACAATATTTAATTTTATTAAAAATTTTACCAAAAATATTTTTTTAAAAATTATTTGAAAATTAAACTGAAACTAAAAAAATGCAGCAATATTTTTACATAGAAGTTTACTGATACATTTGCAATGAATTCAATACACAGAGGAGAGAGAAAATATTCGAATAGCTAAAAAGCATTGCTGACTTTCAACTACATAAAAATAAACATTTCGCAAAAATTGAAATTATTAACCAGTTTTATAATTTTTTATCTGTGTTAGATCTGTCCCCCTTCCCAATATTAAATTTCACAAAAAAAAATATCAAAAATGTTTAAAGAAAATCAATTCTGAAAAATAAACTGGAAGCTAAAATGCGCACTATTTTTACACAGAAGTTTACTGATGCATACAGTCGCACTTTATGAAAAATTCGAGGGGGAAGAGAAAAAAAATTTTAGAATAGCTAAAATGCATTCCTAACTTAACTACCAAAAAAAAAAAAAAAACTTTCGCAAAAATTGAAAATATTAACTTTTTTTATAATTATTTTATCGGTGCTAGTTCTTGCCTTCCCTGCTCATATGGTTACACCTCCGCGGACATAATACATAGGAAAGTTACCTGGCAGTTATAACGGAAATTAGTTGTGTTTTTCTAGTGTAGAGGGTGTTAGTCGTCCATGTTTTGATGCAGCGGTCGCCAAACTTTTTGACCTCACGGACCAGTTAATTCATAATTTAAATCCCGCGGACCACTAATAGGATTTTTTAAGTGTTAAATATATTTATAAAAAAAATTGTGATCAAAGAACACATAAAATGTACCTAGTTAATAAAATGAAACTATTAATAGTAACCAAGTTATGAAAGCTTTATTAATAAACCATAATAAAATAAACAAAATAAACAAAAATTGTACAAACAAAACAATTAAAAGATGGTTTAAATATATCAAACTTTTAGCGTTATACATTCCTAGTGTGATGGATGTTCCTGCTTACTTGAAATAAGATTATGGATATTTGGATCCAATGTTGTTTCTGCAAGACGGAGAACTGCATTTATTTCAAGCCGAGATCGGTACCGTGTTTTGATGACTGTGACAGATGAAAAGGCCTTTTCACATAAATAAGTTGTGGAGAATTGAATCAGAATTTTCATCGCCTGTTCACTAAGCAAAGGGTATTCACTTTTTATGAAAAGCCAAAACTGAGGTCTTGATAAGGATGAATGAAATTTAAATTTGAGAGTTTCGTCGGACGATAGGTCGATGAGGCTTTCTTTTAGATGCATGCTTAACTTACTATCCTGAATGTTCGCTGCAAACTGATCTATTATCCACATATTACCATGTCTGGGATCTTCATTCTTTGGGTAATAACGAGCAAAAGATTCTGTAAGTGATTCCAAGTGCTTTTTAACTAGGGTTACCACTTGCTGGTTAACATCATTCTCCTTCATGTATTCATCAAAATTAGAAAACATTTGCAGATCGTCTTCAACCAACCGCGTTTGTCACAGTAATATTTTCTTTTGAAACGCATCCATTTTACTTCGTAGTGTGAACACGTCCTTAAGTTGTCCTTGCCAAGATATGTTTAGTTCATTTAACAGGGAAAAAATATCTGCCAGGTATGCAAGCTTTGCTAGCCATTCATTGTCGGACAAGCATTTTTGCAATTTCGGATTATTTTGCTGCTGGAAAAATAATTTGACTTCTTCCCGCAAGGCGAATAGTCGGGTCAATACTTTGCCCCTCGACAGTCATCTCACCTCAGCATGACGAAGAAGATGAGTATACTCGGAACCCATTTCTTCGCAAAGTGCCTCAAATATTCGAGAATAGAGTGCTTTGTGTCGAATTTCCTTTATAATTTCAATGACATTTGATAATACTTCGTGTAGTTCTGGGGACATTTTTTTCGCTGCAAGTTGTTCTCGATGTATAATGCAGTGTGTAGATAAAATATCTGGGTGACCAACATTCTTCACCTTTACAACAATTCCTGAAAGATGTCCAGTCATATTTGCGGCACCATCTGTGCAGATCCCAATACATTTTTTCCAATCAATTTCATGTTCCCGGAAATAACTATTAAGTGCTTCAAAAATCTCAGAGCTGGTTGTTCTACCCGGCAAATTAAGCGAACAAAGTAGTTCTTCATGTAACTCTCCTTCACACTCAACCCTCACAAAACAAAGAAGTGCTTTGTTTGTAATGTCCGTAGATTCGTCAAGTTGGATTGAATAAAATGATGAATTTTTCACCATTTTTATTATCTGATTTTCAATGTCTTCGGCCATATCTTCGATTCTGCGCTTGATAGTATTATTAGACATAGGAATTACTTTCAATTTCTGAACAGCCTGCATTCCCAAAATCTGTTCACAGGCTTTTAACATGCATGGCTCAATTAATTCTTCTCCAATCGTGTACGGCTTTTTGCATTTCGCGATCTGATTTGCTATGAGATAGGAAGCCTTTAGTAATGATTTATCTTCCATGGTCATTTTTCTTAAAGCAATAACTTGCTTTTGCATATTTTCATGCATTCTTTTAAAATATTCTAGCGGTTTTTTTGCTAAATCCGGGTGTTTTGAATTCAAGTGTCTTTCAAGTTTTGAAGGTTTTAATGCATCGTTAGATAGGCTTTCAGAACATACAACACAGAGAGGCCGTGGATCCAGCTCACTGTCAGGTTCTTCAATGAATCCAAATTTTAAGTAGTAGGAATGATATTTTCTTGATACTTTGTGTTTTTTCTTCTCTCCACCTCCCGTTACAACGTGTTTCCTAATGGTGCCTGATGAAGACTGTGGAGGGTCTGATTTATTGATCAGTTCACGGTTAGGTGAAGTATTATTAATGTTATTATTATCGTTCTCATTACCTTTTGCATTACTAAAGAAATGCAAAATATTCTTTTGCTTTTTTTCACTCATTATGGGTTTAATTTATTTGAATCTAAAATAAAATAAAAAGAAATTTAGAAAAGTCAAACTCATTTTATCCCAATAAATATCAAATAAAAGAAAATATGTACATGGTTAAGATTTAAGATCATACCTGTTTTAAATCTATGTGTCAATATATAAAAGAAAATACACAAAAACTTCCTTAATAACCCAACTAATATATTGAATATATTTTGTATTGAACTCAATACGTCCGTAAGCCCACCTTTAATCGCTTCAACTGATATACATATGCGACAAACAGAAGACTGAAACATTAGAAGAGTGCGAAACGAGGCGAGAGTAAGACAAAACATGTGCAATGCAGCTAGAGCTATGCAGCTAGTTTTTATAACTTGTCACGTATTGTTATGAATTGAATCATGTTTTAATGCATCTTAAAACATAACTTAACATGATGAGTAAGTATATTCCACATTTTTCTGCGGACCAGCGAAATTTTCTCGCGGACCACTAGTGGTCCGCGGACCACCACTTTGGCAACCGCTGTTTTGATGTATTTTCGACATTGCTTTGTCTCATGTAAGTTTTTTGTAGTGTTCAGTACTCTTTGTTAGAACCACCGAGCATGGCGTCCGTTTAATGGACGATGGATAATGAATAAAAATTTAATAATGAATAAGGAAATAATGAATATAAATGTTTAATGGATAATGAATAAATATTAACCAGGATAAGAGATGGCTGTTTTATTTGGAGTCTGGTCATCCTTTTTACCCCAGCAATTGTTTGAATTTATGTTGATGGTTCAAGTATGTCTTGTAATTATATAGTAGAAAAAGGAATACTTGTGTATTCGTGTATTTCAAAGTATGCTATGGTTGCTGCTACCAACAATATTTTAATCCAAGATCAATTTTGTTAATATCTGAACAAGTGTATTCAATTTCAAATTTACTTCGATAGTTGTTCTTTTTAGAAACATAATAAAGGCCAAGTTGAAGCCTTGGCCTTTATTATTAAAGCCTTCGTTTGCATTGTTACTACAGGACAATGTAACTACAGGACAGGAGGAAGACAGGAGTAAGAGATCAAACTAAAAGAACAGTAGTTCAGGTAAAATTAATAAAAATTACATGAAATAATACTAGACGAAAAAAAAAATCACAATCTTCAAAACCGGGTGAATTAATTGTAAGGCGAAAATTCCACAAAGGGCGTGTGAGCCACTTTAAGTTCAACTTTTATTTTACCATTGAACTACTTGTTCTGCATTGATTTCACCTTCTGTTTTTAAGTAAACTCAACTGACGAGCAAGTGACTTTTTAAGGTTTCAACCTTCAATTGGCTGACTTCAGTCACTCTAGCAAGTATTCTTTTAATTGTATTACCGTATTTTTTGGACCATCAGACGCATCTTCTTACATTAAAAATGGGATGCTTCTCATCCGAACGTAACATTAAAACAAAATGAATATTTTATTATATACATTATATGCATAATTATTATATATCATTTTTTATGCCTACTAAATATAATTTTTTATCTATATTAAGTAAGAAATTGAAAATATCTTTACATATCTGACAAAATACAAAATATTCTTTTCTAAAAATCCTCCCATGAAATTGTGGTGCGTCTTATGGTTCGAAAAATACGGTATCTGTTTTTATATAATTTCGTTTTTAATGGCTTCGGCTAGGAAAATGATGCTTTAACTGAAGACTTAATTTTTATTATACTTAATTGAGGTTTTATTAAACCAGTCTAAACAAAGGTAAGAAACACTTACAGCTGAATTAAAAATGAAAGAACCTCACTTATTATACAATTTTAGGAAATTTAGCAATTAATAACGACACTTAAACATGCACACTTGAAGGAAAGTATGACAAAATAAAAATTAGATAAATTGATATCCATGAGTCACTACCTAAAACACCACTAACCATTAAGAAGTAAAGTATAATGTTGTTATTCATAGATCAGGTTTTTTTCTTTTAAGTTTCTTTTGATATCAAAGCCTATAGACAAATCCACCTATAACTCAAAACTTTCAAGTAAAGTAAAAACCAATTCGATGTCAGGTAGAAAAATTTACAGCTCAATAAAAATGAAAGAAACTAATTTTTCTAATTTATGGTGATTTTATCTACTAAAAATAATATAAATATGAATAATTGAGTCCTCGATATCTGATATTTACAAAAAGAGAAAAAAATCTGTTTGGTACACTATTTAGTTAAACAAATTACGTTTGATCCTAGAACAAACAACACAAATCTTATGGAAATATATAATGCTTATTTGTGCCGGTGATTATAAAAGTGGCCTAAGAATCTTTATTTAAAAAAAAAAAGGTTTATCTGTTATTTCACATTTCATTCTCTTATATTACCGTAATCATAAGCAATCTTTGCAAAATTGTAAAAATATTTAACCTTTAGATTGAGTTGGTTGTCGCGTCATGACACAGAATTCAGTTCATGTTCAAACTCAAAACTTCAAATATCTCGAAACAAAAAATAGGACATAGATCAGGGGAGGGCCCGGGGGCCACTTTGTGTAAGCGGAGGGCCACACCTTTTAAATTTATTGCATTTATTAGTTAACTTTGCATTTCAGAAAAGGTATAAATTGTATCATAGATATCAATAAATATAAATTAAATTAAATATTGGCAGTTTTTCTGGCTGTCCAGATTTTTCTGGGTGTCTTGGCGGGCAAAAAAAGCTGTAGCGGGTCGCATGTGGCCCGCGGACGCTATATGCTTACCTCTGACTTAGACTACATTCATAATCACTGGCCCATTTAAGACTTGATAATTTTAACTCTATATAACTTCATTTTAAAATAAATGCGAAAATTCTTTAAAATTTGCAAATGCGCATTTTTAAATTTCAATTATAACCGTAGTTAATTCAAAAAGTTTTGAATTTCAAACTAGGCGCATTTCTATATTTTTGTTTCTACAGGAATGTGAAATTCTTCTAGTCTTAAGAGCATTTTGTATTCATAAATGCAGTCGGGTTATGCTAACATCAAAAATATTTTTTACTTTTTAAAAAAAGTGTATCAAATTGTTTTTAAAAGGTATTTTTTTACAAATATCTGAGGTTGATCAATAATAGATTTTTAAACCATTAGTTGTTGGTACTGAATACCACGTAAAATAGAATGAGTGAAATTTGTAATCTTGGATGCTAAGATGCGAGAATGGAATTCGTGATTTTTCTCACCACTAAATGTCACTTCATGAAGTTATCATTTACTACAGCGTATGACTAATTGAATATAATTCGATCTAACAATTCAAAATTTTTCCAATGGGAGTATAATTTGTGATAATCTTATTAATTTATTAATCCAATTTAAAGAGGGGGGAAAAAAGGTCCAAAAGCGTAACATATTTAAAGTGTGGATCAGAGTTTCCATACTAGTCTCTATATATATAAAACAGTTCCGTAACTGACTGACTGACATATAACTGCATAGACCAAACCGCTGGACCTTGTAAGGTTTACATAAGATTCGATTCACAATAATCGAACTTTTAGGTGAATAAAGTTAAAGAAGTCGCTTAAGATATGCTAATTGCGGCATACGCGGTTGATATAAATACCAAGCGGCTAGTTTAAAGAAGCGAAAGGAGGAGTAGAGCTGACGAAACGAAGTATCGAGCTGGAGCTAGGCTTTGAGTCTGGTTCAATAATAGTTGAGTTTTGCGAGCAGGCACTCGAGGCATAGCTAGGTTGCTTCAAACCTACGCGAGTTCTTGTAAGGCCCAAAATTTACGTGGCAGCACTGTTGGTTGACTTTCAAAGTATCTGAGTATTACAAAGTGTATTTTTCTTGAATGAGTAATTATACAAGTGAATATATTTAATTGTATTTCCTTGCATGAATGCTATATATATGTCGTACTAGTAGTACGTATGCTTTATGTAGAAAAACAAAATTTACATACGCCAAATATTTAAATAAACATTGTTGTTATGTAAGAACTGTTTGAATGAAATTATTTAGAGTGCCACTTCAAGATATATATACCCAAAGCTAGGGTAGAAGTACATATAACTCTATAACCTAAAGGGCTGAAATTTTGCATGGCGATTCTTTTTATAGTGTAGGGGTGCACTGAGAAAGATTTAAAAAAAAATTCTTCTTAGATTTTTTAAATTAAATTTTTAAGCTGTTTCTGTTACATTCTTTGAAGTTTGCATTTAAAATAATAATCTGAGGGTTATAAAATTTATATCACGAGAAAGATCATAAAAAAAATCCTTTAAAAGGAAATCTTTTTCGAATCTTTACCTCCATTTTCAGATTTTTGGTGAATTTTTAAAGATTAATTTTTCGAATTTAATTTAATAAATGCTGATCACGTGGTTTCCTTACTTTTTGTGATATTTTAAACTAATTTTGCGTCACGTGCATAACAACGAAATAGACAAAAAATTTTTTTTTTTTCTTGCTAATGCGGCAGACGATTAGACATTATCCAAAAAAATATTAAAATACAGCAAAAGATATGTTCCTCGAACTCTACTATATAACTGCACTATATGCTTTAGTATGTTCTATTAGTTTTACTTTGAATATTTTCTTCTACATTATTTTGTGTGTAAAAATATCCGTTACGATTTTTTTATGAATATATTCGTTTGGTTTTTTTACATCAATTGTATACATTGATCGTTGTATTTATTTTATATACACACACAGTGGTACCTCGACTTACGAGTTTAATTTGTTCCATGACTTAGCTCGTAACTCGAAATACTCGTATCCCGAATCAATTTTCCCCATTGAAATGAATGGAAATGCAATTAATTCGTTCCGGGCTCCCCCAAAACACCGCATTGAATATTGTATAACAGCGCAATAAAGTAGAATGTACTGCAATAAATTTGTTTTATTAAGTGTAATGTACAACATTTACCTTGGCGATAAGTCTTGAAGATGCTGATGTAAGAGGAGGAGAAAGGCTGAACTGAAAAATTAAATCTTATTCGTTGATTTTTGATCTTTTCGCTCCGCTTTCCTCACTCTCGCTTTTATTACCAGCTACTCTCTTAAAGTGAACGAGTGAGATACGGAGTTTGGCGATTGTTGCATCGTTCACTGTGGCTGTATGCCCAGATTCTTCTTTCTGAGAATCCAAAGAACGTTTTCTCAGAATCCAATCTCTCGGTTTAAGACTGGATAGTAGTCTCAGTATAATATTATACAATTGTATAATAATTGTTGATAAAGGTTGTAAATATTATTTGCTTATTGTGTCCTCATTTGATGAGCACGTAACATGGCATTCTCTGCTTAAACTAGCGGTGGGATATCTGAAGGATGCTCGTAACCCGAATTTTAGCTCGTAACTCGAAGCAAAAAAATCTACCGAGAGAATGCTCGTATCTCGAAAAACTCGTAAGTCGAGGTACTACTGTATATATAAATAAATGGGCATTTATTGTATACATTGACCGTTGTATTTAATTTGAAAGTACTCCGTAGCGAAGTACGGGTATTCAGCTAGTTGCATAATACAGGAAAAACGCATTGGAATATTTTATTAAATAGTTGTTTAAAAGCGTTCTCATTTAAATTTTTTGACAACGATAAAACAAAGAAAAATAAACCTACTGAAAGAAATGCATAAAATGAGTATTCTTGAAGATATGTAACTCATTTTAGGAATAGAATGAGTGCTTCAACATTATGGCCCAGTGACGTAGCGAGGGGTGGGCAAGGGGGTCTATCATGCCCCAGGCGCCACTCGCACAGGGGCGCCAAATGGTCCTTTTCACTAATTCTATAAATTATATAAATGTTTTTCGGAAAGGGGGGCGCCAAAAAGGTATCGTGCCCCGGGCGCCAGTTATGCTCGCTACGCCACTGCTATGGCCCCCAACGCTCGTGTATAAAAATATCACAATGAAGAACAGCAGTATGCAGATTTTCTGCAAGAGTCAACATGACAACTAGTGACTCTGCTACAAAAGGGAGTCTATATAAATCTGCAAGTGAGCCACTATGGGTACGCCGCAATGTTAGGAACGTAGTTTTTGCGATGTCGTTAACCGATGTTGAATTATGTTTTTACTCATGTTTAATTTATTCTATGAAAGTTAATAAGAGTATTATTAACTAGTTTGGCATGAGTTTTACCTCTATGTATTTCTACTGTATACATATCTGCACTCTAAAGAAGCTCACCATCACTGATATTAGCCTTCGTGCTGTGTTCGGGTCCATTTTGACCCAAAAGCTGTTTAGTTTTGCAATAAAATAAAAAATAATATGGGTATTACGTTGTCGCTTCATGAATGTGCTCATTTTGCTATTAGATGAAATATACTCATTTTTTGTTTTGATTGCAACATAAGCCTACTTGTCAAAAAAAAAGTTTACGTACACTGCATTCGGGTCCTTTTGGACCCTAATGCTAAAATGCATGTATTATTTTAAAAAATTAGCAGAATTATCTTATTTATAGTATGTAGAGTATATATATTATTCATTTATTTATTTATATATATATATATATATATATAAATAAATGAATAATATATAGTTATTATTAATACATATTATAAATACATTTATGTGTATTAATAGTATATATTTTTTCTTTCATATTTTATTGCATGAATAGCATTTTTCAGTTTTAGCTTTGGAAACGTGTAATGGTTTAAATAATTTTTGAATTTCTCTAATTCCTTCCCCGGCAGACTGTCTGGGGATGCATAAACGTCATAACCAATAAGAAACTTTGGAAGTCTTATAGGGGAATTTCCCTTTCTTCTTTGAACATCGTTGAAGTTTTGAAATGGGGCTGAATGTTTTGTGTCTTAGTAACACTCGCTCCTATTCCAGCTTGCTTTTATTTATGAGTTCAATGATGAATCGAACTTTACCAAAAGAAGAAATTTATGATATATTACTGGCTGCTTCAGATGACGAAGGAATTGTGTCGGAATTAGAAGATCATATCTCTGAAGCTTCTGAACTATCTTCCGAAGACGATGAAATAGAAAATGAATATACGAAAAGCACCTATTTATCAAAAGATAAGCTGATTCAGTATAGAAGTGACTCATTGAAAACAGGTAAACGTACCTCGAAAGATATTTTGAACCTTACACCAGGACCTACTAGATACACTACTTCAAGAATTCACGACGATCTATCTGCTTTTCGATTGTTTATTACAGAAGACATTGAGAAAATTGTCATCAAGAACTCAAATATAGAAGGTACACGTGTGTTTGGAGATTAGTGGAAAGAAATCGACAGTGTTGAATTCAGTGCCTATATAGGTTTACTTTTACTTGCTGGAGTATTCAAACCTTACAATGAATGTACAGAAAGTTTGTGGGATTCAGAGAAAGGCAGACCTATTTTTAGGGCAACTATGAGTTTGGAAAGGTTTTTTCATATATCAAGAGTTTTGAGATTCGATGATCGAGGAACACGTTCCTATAGAAGACAAAATGATAAATTTGCAGCCATTCGTGATTTATGGGATACATGGGTGGAGATATTACCAAAACTTTTTAACCCCAGTGCATATGTGACAGTTGATGAACAGTTGGTTTCTTTCAGAGGAAACTGCCCATTCCGATAGTACATGCCTAAGAAGCCGGCAAAATATGGCCTAAAATTTTGGGTTCTCTGTGACAATGAAAGCAGTTACGTTTGGAATATTCAACCATATCTTGGAAGGCTAACAAACCAACCACGTGAGAAAGATCAGGGACTTGGGGTTGTTCTTGATTTGTCTTATGGTCTAAAAGGACATAATGTAACGTGCTACAATTTTTTTCGTCTTACAAACTTCGACAGATGTTACTGAAAAGGAATATAACAACGATTGGAACAATGAGAAAAAACAAAACTTCCATTCCTCCTGAATTGCTTCAAACTAAAAACAAGGAAGTTTATTCATCAACATTTGCGTTCATGGATGATACCATGCTTGTCTCATACATACCCAAAAGAAATAAACTTTATGTGTTATTGTTCAAAGCACACTAAACGCTGAAAAAAAAGTTGACACTTCAGAATCTAAAAAACCACACGCAATCCTTGATTATAATTCTACGAAAGGTGCTGTAGACACCTTAGATAAAATGATTTCATGCTTCACTTGTAAAAGAAAAACTAATCGGTGGCCAATCGTTGTATTTTCAAATGTTTTTGATATTTCGGCAGTGAATGCGTACATACTGTTCCTGACAGTAAATCCAGATTGGAAAACAAAATTCAAAGAGAGGGTGACGAGTTTTCATTGAAACACTAGGTATGGCTTTAGTACAAGACGATATCTGTAGAAGAGACGCGTTCCCACGACAAAAAGCTGCAGCTGAATTAGTGAGAAGTACGCAAAAGCAATCAAACAGCGAAGCAATTTCAAGCCCTGAAACACAGGACTCGACGAGCACTACAAGAAAGAGGCCGCTGCTATCTGTGTAAATCAGATATTCAATTTCAAAATGTATGCATGAAGTGTGGTAAATACATATGTATATTATGGATAAACATACATGAAAATTTGTATTTTATGTTTAATACTTTCTCAAAAGACTAAAAGAAATTGTTACATTAATTTAGTTAAAAAATATATAATAAAATATTGTTAGATATTGAAATAAGAAACATTGGGTCCATTTGGACCCGAACACAGTGTGTATGTTCGAAATGAACACAGCACGAAGGTTAGATAAATGTACTTGCAAGGTTGAAAACATTTTTATCTTTGTGAGGCAGTTTTTTTTTCAATGCGACAACACTTTTCCAGAGGACATTCTGCAATATGAACTACAAGTTTTTTGGTTACTTTATTACAGCAGCACACATTAGGCGAAACTTTTGACAAATCGGACAGCACAGAATCACCTACGTCTCATCCAGGCTTCTGATGCTAACCACCAAATAATGTGGCTGTTGTTTATGATATGCACAACTATTATGCCCAACAACTTAAATTCGTTTAGATCAGCGTTTCTCAAACTGTTGGTCCACACACACACACACATATATAGTGGAATCTCGATCTATCGTTTTTCAAGGGACCGATTAAAATGAACGATAAATGCGGGAAAATGATAGATGCGGAAACATAACAAAGCAATATGATCGTTGGGACTTGATAAAATGAACGACACATACGGAAAAACGATGGATCCGAAAACGATCGATCGAGATTCCACTGTATATATATTTCATGAATTTAATTCTTGTCGCCTTCCGTGAGTATCTAAGACATATTTTTATTTTATTTACTGATATTTTTCATATATACAGTGGAGTCCCGATAATCTGAAAACAAAAGTAAAAAAGAACTAAGGTTACAATAAAACACAGTGATACTAAGTAATATAAAGTATATTTCTGAAAATTACGAGAAAATTCAAAGCTAGACAATCTAAGTAATATAAAGTATATTTCTGAAAATTACGAGAAAATTCAAAGCTAGACAATGTACTGAACTAATTTTTACTAAACTACATTGGTTTGAAAAATCTATCAAATTTTTTTGTCGAAGAGAAGAATACCTCTCCCTTGAAGCGAAATTACACCAACGCGTCAGAAAAATGGTGTCCGCTGAGGTCTTGGCGGAGTGTTGCTCCGAGTAGCATAGCGTTACATCAAATGCAGCAGTGGCGTCTGAGTGGGAGACCCTCTGCTTCACCTTCACTCTCGTCTGAGACGTTGACAAGTTCTTTCAAAACCATTTTAATAATCTGCTGATCGTCTAAAACCTCATGGTCGTGATCATTGGCTCGCAACCACTCATTCACACCATTTTCATTTGTGTTCTCGCAGCCAGGAATATTCTGTAAGAGCTCTCGTACCTGTACAATACTGGTTCTGTCTGCCTCCTGATTTGGGTTGTCTACGAAAGTTAGACTCGGCCAGAGTTTATTCCAGGATTTTTGCAACAGTTGCTACTTAGATTCCCATGTTTCTGCTACCCAGTAAATGACACGTTTAATGTTTATCAGCTTGAACTTTTCAATCAATGATAGTGTTTAGTCTTCATCTTCGAGTATTCGTCCCAGCAACTTTTTCCTGTATGATAGTTTGAGATACTGCAATACATTCTGATCCATGGGCTGGAAAAAAGGGGGTCACGTTTGGTGGTAGGAAATCGGCCTTAAAATTTCCACAAACTAACTCGCCTTCTGAGGGATGAGAGGTACATTGTCGATAAAAAGCAAATCATGTGTTAATAACCCAGCTGTTTGACAAAATCTTGTAACTTCAGGAACAAAGTGAACATCAAACCATTCCTTAAAAAGTTGTGAGGTTATCCAAGCTTTTTTAGAGTTTCTGTAGGAGACACGTAAAGAATTCATATTTAAGTTCTTAAATGCCCTTGGTTTTGCGCGCTTACCAATGACCATAAGAGGGAGTTTATGATTTCCAACGGCATTGCTACAGGGTACAACCGTTAATCTTTCTTCGCTTATTTTAAAACCTGGTGCATTGTTTTCTTCTTTAAAGGCCAGACTTTTGCTTGGCAATGCCTTAGAATTAAGGCCCGTCTCATCAGCATTATACTCGTATATTTGCTGCAGTGAATAGTTTACTGCTGCAATCATGTCAGCAAATATACTTAAATATGCGGCTGCAGCAGCCATCAGACGACAGCCGTTCCCCCGTAATGGCTTGCTGACGTATGCCGCGACGTTTCATAAAACGATCAAGCCAGCTTGTGCTGGCAACGAAAGTCTCGTCTCTGTTTATAAATTTATTTAATTGTATAGCTTTTCCTTTAATTAGGGTACCTTTTCCTCTCTTGAAAAAATCAGTGCTGTCAAGCTTGTCTAGTGGAGTGGTCTTCACAGTTTGGAGGGATTCGGTACTCTTGTTGAAATGCAAAACTGTTCTACTTTTGAACGATTTTTCTTCCAGTTGGTGATCGTAGAATTCCCTACTCCAAACTCAACTGAAAATTTCGATGCACTTTCGCCGTTGTCTAACTGTTTTAAAACTTCAAGTTTTGTCTTTTAATGTGCATGAAGTCTGTTTCCGTTTCGAAGCCATTTCACTACACTCACAGAATAAAATAAGGCCACAATTTAATAAAGTAGGTCACAGTAGAATAAACACTTGTTTATGCTAATGCTAAATTGACACTAAGAATAACAGTAACGATGCTGTAGCTGTCTGTGAGAAAGGGTTTGTCAACTGAACAGCCCCCATCCGGCCTTTCTCAAGAAAATAAAAGTTTTTAATGCAAATTGTTACCCCCCCCCCCCCACCGTAAAAGAAAAAAACATTCTACCATAATTCTTCACCAAAATTTTAGTTATTTTTTTAATTGGAAAACATTGGTAACATTGGTTGTTTTAAATTAAAATAAAGTGGATCAAAAATAGTGTTCAAATCTATTCACTGCTTTTTGTTTTATGAATTTTCTAATAACTGCATTTTAAAAATTCTATTAAAAAGCTAATAAATTCTTACTACTTGATCCAGAGAAAATACTGTATAATTAACAGTTATGTTTTACTATTAATTTTATATCATCCTTACGTAATGCAAAGGTTTCAGTTACTTCCCACTCAAAAGCACCAAATTGTAGCTAATTCTTAAGAGAATGAAATGACATTTTACTATTAACAGAGTAACAACTATTTGATATAAATATGCTTTCAGATAAAGTTTTCAAACATTTCCATGATTTTAAGAAATATATGAATTGTTACCAAGATTACTTCATTCTCTGCCACATAACAATGAGATTTTCTGTCCAATCACAGGTACTTTTGAATTTTAATTACTATATTATCGATAAATTAAATTTGTATGAAAACACATCAAGAACTCTTAGAAAATTCATAAAATATTTACAAACACTTGTTTTACTGATCTAAGATGAAAATGCATGACTTCAGTCCTAAAATAAGCCAACTTATTGCACATGATTGACTCACTCAAAATTCTGCCTGTAAATTTGAATTATTTTAAATATGAAAGCATTTTCTTTTATGTATTTTTTATCAGTATAGACAATAAGACAATGAAATGATTTCAAGCAACACATGAAAAAGTTGTATTGTAAAATATTATTTCCAGATAAATGTGATTTGCATTCAAAATCTGAAGTGAACTGAAATTTGCTTATTTACATAATTACATGTTTGGAGAAATATTCCTAATATATTGCCTTCCTTTTATCTGGTTAATTTCCTTATGCACTCCATATTCCTGTCATAGCACACATTTTTACAAAAAATTATACAGCTGCCAAATACATACTTTTAAACTAATTATATTGATAATTATTTCTACGACTAAAAGTGTCAGAATGCAGAAATTTCCATGCAGATGTCAAGATAAACAGTATAACAATGCTGTTTATTTATTTTTAAGAATAAGAAATTAATTAGTACTAATGTGAGATTGGAAAATATTACACCTTTCTTAAGAAAAGTGGAAGAATATGATAGATATTTAGCTTTGAATTCTTTTTTTATACTCATCAAGAAAAATAATTTTTTTATATGGCCATTTAAGAGTAATACAGAACAATACAAGGACTGACAAAACAATTGTCAACATGAGCCCTATTATACTGTTAGGAAAAATAATGCATTATAAGAAAGAAACAAGTCAAAGTGAAAAACAAATTTTGATATTAAATCAAAAATTAAGAATACTGTATAAACCATCAGAAAATTTAAAGAACTGGCAACTGTATAACACAGTTTTAATCATTCAAGCACAAACTACATGTTAGCATAACCATATTCACACTTTTAAACTAAAGCTATAGGCAACATAAATAAAAACTGGAGAGAGAATAAAACTGATAATGAAATTTTATTGTAATTAACTTGGTTAATGAAAGCTAATTTTTACAGTGGTACAAATCTGATTGATTCTTTTGCACAATAGTTTTCATTATGAGTAGCTTCATTCTCTCTGATCCAAATGTTTTAACTTTTAGCTGCAACAGAAAAAAAACAAGGAAACTCAGAAATAGTGATTGATAAAAAGCTAACTATCAGTTACAACATATAGGGAAAATATAAATTAACAAGCAGTGTATTTTCAGACATGTAAACTACAAAAAGCAGAAACTTCAAAAAATAATAAAATCAAAGTTAAATCCAAGAAAGATAATACAATAGACAAATAATACTGCTACAGACAATACTAGATAAATCTATGAAGTTATGAATAGCTGAAAGATGGTTTTAGTATTTAATTTTACTTGAAAGTTTAGGTTAAGGAGGGTAAAAAATATTAATGTGAAAGAAAAAACATTTTTAATTTGAAATCACCTTTTTTCTGTTAATTGCATTTTAATAGCTGTCACATGCAAAAGAAAAGTAAGAAAATAAGCCTATTGTCTTAGAAGTACAAGATAAATTAACATTTTAATCATAATTTTATACATAATGAATATTCTATGGATGGATACTGAGTTAATGGTTCCACAAACAAAGAGCCCCATGTGAAGGATTTTTTGTTTAAAAGCTTAAGGGGTAATAGAACTTCTTAATTAACATATTCCAATTTCTCTGTACACGCTACAAAGATTCTAACCTAATGGTTAAATTATATCAGGCTGTGCCATTATCAACTAAAAACTACTTTACCTCAAAAAGAATAAAAAAATTAGGTAAAAAAAAGGAGAGAAACAGCAGAGGCAATAGAAACATTTGATTATACTAAATAATGCATTAGCACACATCCATTAAATGGAAATTCACTGCATAAATGATTTTACTACTAATAATATGTAACACTATAAAGGAATTAATTTTATGTTTTCATTACCACAATATAAAAATTTTGTGCAACTCAAGTAGACCTATAATGGTAAATACATTTCATTCATGCAAAACAAACTTCAATTAAGCAGAAAAAAAAATTCCAAATTTATAGACAAAAGTTCTTTTCCATTAAAATATAATACATATTATGGAAATTATATACATGTATGTTATGCAACTAATAAATAGGAAATAAGGATAAAGAATATAAAACAAATGTATTTTAATAAGTCTTCATCTACTGAAACCCTACAAATACTATTAATGTAGCATCCAATTAAAAGTATTTACCAGTAAAAAATATTTAAAATGTTTTAAAAGCTCTTAGATCGTTTGCAATTTGGCAGTCTATGTTGGATGTTTTATTTTCAGTTTTTATTTGATCTAATACTTTTGACCCTTTTAGGTTTCTATTTTGTTTCATTCATCATTTTTTTTTTTTACTTAAAAATTCTGGTACTGAATCGAGACCAATTCTGCATGATTTTGATTCTCTTTTGCATTCAATACATTTTTAGATGCCACAAGCATGCATTCACTGCCTTATATACTTATTGCAAAACAATTAAAAATGAGAGATTTAATTAAAATGTCTTTATTCTTCTTATGGTGTTTAGTTCATAATTTCATACATATGTATCATGGCCATTAATATTTCCAGAAAATATGTTGCAAATCTCCTTCACAAAATTTTAAAGCATAACTAAATAAATATTATTATAACGAAATAATTATAAGTAAGAAGGAAAAAAAATCCAATGAAGATGGTGACATCATAATAATTTCATTAGTTGTGTGCTATCTTCTGTAAATGAAATGTTGTAATATAATTTTGAAAAAGCATTCATATGCAAAGTTGGGAATATATATATATATATACAGGGTGAGTGAGCCAAATGTTTGTAAAAACTTTAAGAATTCATAAAAAAGGAAATTATGTTAAAGAAGTGTGGTTTGCAAGAAAGGGCTCACAAGGAAGTCAGATTTTTTTTTTAAGTAGCAAAATAAAAATTGGTTAAAAAAAGTCACCGGTAGAAGGTGCTGACAACCCGAAACACAATGAACAGGACAATAGTACGTTCCATTCATTTATTGTTCCTATAACATTTCTGCAACATGACCTTCAGAACATTGTACGACACAACTAAGCTGACTCTTAACGGCTTGACCAACAAAGCTCGATCATGTAATAACATTCTGAAAGCAAATGAGAAATCCTCGTCTATAATTGCAAGATTGATCTGCATAATTCTGCTGAATCTCTTGCACATCAGCGCCATCTACCGGTGACCTTCTTTTAATTGATGCTAAATCCCCACTTCTGTGTGGAAGTGTTGTCCCACTTCCTTGTGAGTCCTTCCTTGCAAAAATAATTTCTTCCCTTTTTTATGAATTTTTGAAGCTTTTACAAACTTTTGGCTCACCTGGTATATATATATATATAAATGACTAATAGTAGATTTTTAAAAAAAATACAAGCAATAATCATTCAAAACTCTAATAACAATTGATAAAGATTGTTCATGAGATGCTAAAAGAAGGATTTGAAATTTCAACAATATAGACATGCAATCATGGGTCAAACTAAATTTTGATAATTTACCTGTGACTTATAACAATTTTTAAAGTACAAATTTCAACAGGATATAGTTTTGAATTTTTGTTATAAAAAAGTTAGATATCTATCTTTGAAATTTCTAGGAAGCAAAAAAATAAAAAAACGTTGAATTTTTTCTTCTTTAAGACAGCTGTTACTGAAACTTATGTTTTTACAAAGGAGATGCATGCATTATCTGAAATAATGATTGAATGTAAATTTTAAATATAACATTTAGATCAGTGATTCTAAACCAGGGGACATGACTCTCTTGGAGAGGTGTGAGAAATATTCAGGAGTGGGTGGGGTTGAATGGTTAGCAAGATTTTTTTTTTTGAGAGTGTTAGTTATGGGAAAGGCAGATATAAAAAGGTTGAGAATCACTGATTTAGATGGTTAAGAAGGAATGGTTTAAATTGTTTTTTGAACCATCTTTTTTCTACAGTGGAAACAGGCTGGAGTAAGTGGGTATTGAAAATGAAATGCTCCTAAAACCCTCTTTATCAATAATAATGAAACAGTAGTTTACAAAATACATGGTTCACAATTTTAAAATAATTAGGAAGAAAAACTCAACTTTGCAGAAATCTAGTACAGTGCTAATTGTCACATGAAAATCAAAAATTTTCTTTAACTTTTTCATACCCAATTAGATTTTCCATGATGCTTTCTAGCTTTCCAGATGCATACAAACCCTAAATTTAGTCATTAAAAGGTACTTGAAAATAAGGACTTTTGATTATCGTTTTATATAAAACTTCTACGAGTACAAAGTTGACTTTGTATAGTACACATAAGCTACATACACAAAAATTATTTTCACAAGAATCAGCTTTATTTCATTTCTCAGAACAAATCATGCATTAAGTTTAAAATATATGCAATTACTTATTACAAAAGAAAAACTTTTACAAACAGTATGACAATGACGAGTGAATTGTATTTACATAAGAAAAATTACTTTTTGTTTCTGGGTTTCAGCTCTTCAAAACATGGATGCAAAAAGATGTAGTTTTTCTTCTGAGGATTGAAGAATTCATGGCCCTAAAATGGAAAAATAAAAGTATTCATTTGGATGAATCATGCAAAAAAAATCCCATGATGAAGTAAGTGTCAATGTAGCAAAATCAAACTCAGTATTCAGCAAGAAGAATCTCATGCAAGTAGTATACACATATTTATTCTCCTTTTTTTTGAGCCTATGCATTGTAAGGTTTTAAATAATTTGACTGAAACTAGGTATTGTATAATTTTAACAGAAACTGAAAACTTATTACTTTTTTCTAATATCCTTTTCACTTAAAAAAGTTCTACTTATTAGTACATTCTTCAATATAATATACTTGTCAGTTTCTCCTTCTATGTTTCTGATTATTAGGGATGATGATTCTAGGATTATTACTGACAGATCATGAAGCATTGAATATAATTTGAAACGATTATGATAAATGAGTTAGTTTTATGTATGACAACACAAATAATGTAAATAATTCAACACGAAATAATACACATAAAGAGGGTATAGGCAGCCGAACAAATCAACAGAAAACCTACCCTAGTGTTGAAAAATTTTAACTTTTCAATAAAAGATTGTGCAGTTGCAACAAATCCTCATGATGAAAACAGACAAATATAAATAAAAGTAAATAATTCAACAAAGCCAGATAATTATTAACAGGTAGAATGCAAACAAAAATCAAACACACTTAAGGCTAAATGCACCATAATGCAAGATTCTGTAGCAGTAAAGGAACTAAATGATATAACGAGGCAACTGACTGGTCTCTTCATCCGGAGGCTTAACCAAATCAGTTACCTCAAGGGCGAACTTTCTGAATAGGATGCAGGTCTAACCAAAAGACATCCCAAGGCACCGAGATCCCCATGTTCTTTTAGGATTGTATGTGTGCGTTGAGCCCTATTATATATTTATGGTGCGTTGAGCCCTAAGTGCAGGATGTCTGTTTATTTTTATTTGATTTGACAATCCGTTTCAATGGGGATCTCAGGGCCTTGGGATGTCTTTTGGTTAGACCTGCATCTTATTCAGGAAGTTCCCCCTTGGGGTAACTGATTTGGTTAGGCCTCCTGATGAAGAGATCAGTTGGTTGCCTTGTTATATGGTTTAGTTCCTTTACTGCTACAGAATCTTGCATTATGGTGCATTGAGCCCTAAGTGTGTGATTTCTGTTTATTTTTGTCTGCATTTTTTCTGCTAATAATTATCTTGCTTTGTTGAATTATTTACTTTTAGTTGCATTTTTTATGTATGACCTTTCATAACTTTTCAATTTCAATTAGTTAGAGAACAATATAAGGAGCAAGGTCAAGGCGTGGGCTTAAGGAGTACCTAGCAGGGTGGAACATACCCCCACTTCAACCTTCAAAATTTAAGGAGTTCAAATTTTTAAAATTTACAGCTTTAAGTATTGTATAAAATAAATGAGCACTGTTACACAAAATATTTAGTTAAAAAAAATAATACAAAGATTAAAATATTAATCATGAACTATAAAATGAACATAATAGAAATGTTTATATGTTATTTTGGGTAATATATGTGAAAAACAAGTGTAAGATTTTTAAAGAATCTTAAAATCAGACTGAAATATACACAGAAATTAAATTCCAGTGTATTAAGGCTTCTGAAACTACCAGTGAGTAATATTACAATCTGTGAATGATATGTTAATGATTGTTTAACCTAGTAAAATCCATGAGAAATCTGAAATATTTGGAAAGTGCAATAATTTTTGATTAAAGTAATTTTCTGAAAGAATATTAAAGGAGAGTGTGTTGTAATTACAGAATTAAGGTCACTTGTCAAATTGGAATATAAAAATCTGCATCTAGTATACAAATATGTAATGACTACACATTTCATACATGCAAATTTTGCAACAACATTTTGTAGATTCAATTACAACGAAAATTAGTCATTTGGCTACAGTTCTCAAACTTAATTTCAGAATAAAGCTCTAAACCTACATTACATACAGAAAATAATTAAGAAAATCAATAATTAAAATTTTATAACAGCAGGATATATAATTACTTGAACATATTCTAAATTTTTTCCTTCATGTACTGTAAAGTATATGAAGAAATATGTCATAATCTATATATATAAAACAGTTCCGTAACTGACTGACTGACTGACAGATAACACACAGACCAAACTGCTGGACCTAAAAGGGCTGAAATTTTGCATGGTGATTCTTTTTATAGTGTAGGGGTGCACTAAGAGAGAGATTTTTGAAAAATTCTTCTTAGATTTAAAAAAATTTTTAAGCTGTTTTTGTAACATTCTTAAAGAACGTTACAAAATGCAAATAGAATGTTACAGAATGCAAACTTTAAAAGTTTGCATTTAAAATAATAATCTGAGGGTTATAAAATTTATATCACGAGAAAGATCACAGAAATTTCATTAAAATTAAATCTTTTTTGAATCTTTACGTCCATTTTCTGATTTTTGGTGAATTTTTAAAGATTAATCTTTAGAATTTAATTTATTAAATACTGATCACGTGGTTTCTTTTTTGTAATACTTAAAATTAATTTTGTGTCACATGCATAACAAAATAAATTGGCAAAAAAAATTTAAACTATGGTAAAAAAGATAAAATTTAACCACTATACTAATTGAAATGGAAGATTTTTAGGAATTTAATTCAAATTAGTATGTTTTATGAATATTAAACATACAAATTAATTGCATACACTGACCATTGTATTTAATTTGAATATTTTCTTCTACATTATTCTATCTATAAAAATATCCGTTACAATTTTTTTAAATATATCTTATTAATAAAAGCGAATGTTTGTGTGTGTGTGTGCGGCCTCGAGACAAATCTGTGAAACTTACAGCTATGAAATTTGGCACACGGGTAGTGAAGAGTCTGAACATGTGCACCTCGAAGACCGAATTTTAAATTTTATTACCGTTAATTTTTAATTAATAAAAAACCAACAATTTTTGAAGGGTGAGTCCAGAAAATGCAAGAGCCTCCCAGCCGCCATATTTGATAATGTCAAAATCGATACTTTTTTTTTCATGAAAGTACATAAATGTTACATATTTGGAAAGATCTTTAAAAACTGATAATTTTTTCTGCTTACAGTTATTCTGTTACTTTAATAGTTTTACAGATATTTTAATTCTAAAAGCACTCCACCGCTGAGACGAAAGAATCAAATCATCCATCTCCAGTATGGTGAAGCCATCTATCGGCAGTGACGGGAATTTAATACATTTGTATGGTCCTGAAAAGGGTCTTTTTTTTTCTTTTGTGGGGCCCAAGCATAGCCGGGCTTTGCCCGGCTAATATATATATATATATATATATATGGCATTAATTGCATACATTGACCATTGTATTAACACTAGAACGGCAGCAGCGGTCATTTTGATCGCAAACGATTTTCAAAAAAGCTCATATTTCCCCTTATTATTCTTTGATTTTTTGTTTGTTCATTGACTTTTCCTAAATATTCATAAAGAATATGTCTGACAAAAATTATCTTTTTCTGTGCATTATTATCACTGCTATAAAAGGGTATACCTATAACGGCTGTCTGCAGTCATTTTGACCGCTGATCCAACATAGCTGTCTATGTTGTGTTTTCTATTCTATTTTTTTGCTATCCATGTAGGAGAAAGAAGTAATCCATGTAAGAGAAGGAAGAAGCCGTCAAAACCGAAGTAGAGTACTGAGAAAAAATCAGGAACAATCATCTCTCTCACAAAATGAAGAAGTAGCAAAACATGGAACAGCGTGGACTTCAGCATCACAATGTGTTGAGAGAAGTGCATGGACCCAGCACATTTGTCATTAGGCATGTAACTCTTGGTAGTTTTACTAGTGCATGGAGACTGTTCATAAACGAAAAAATTCTGCATCTCATACAACAATGTACAGAAGCAGAAGCTTACAGGTGCTTACAAGATCCACATTGGAGTGTATCTTTAGATGAATTAGACACCTTTTTTCCCTTACTGTATACCCGTGGAGCTTTTATTTCTAATGGTATTTCATTCGACAATTTGTGGTCCACGACATGGGGGGGGGGGGGCATATCTTTTTTCATGAAATAATGGCTCGTGATAGATTCAAAGAAATCCAAAGATATTTGCGCTTTGATCTGAAGTCAACAAGATCCGAAAGACTTCGAACAGATCAATTTGCTCTATCAGAGATTTGGAGCCCATTTATTGAAAATTGCTTACTGAGTTACAAAGCAGGTGCAAATATAACGGTAGATGCTCAACTATTCCCAAGTAAGGCATGTTGCTCATTTACACAGTATATGCCACAAAAACCGGATAAAATTTTGGCTAGTAGCTGATGTTCGTTCAAAGTACTTTTTAAATGGCTTTCCATATCTAGGAAAAAATGAAAGTAGACCCAATGAAGATACCGTTGGAAAACATTCGGTATGTCATTTGGGAGAACCATTTCAAAATACTAGAAGGAACATTACAACTGACAATTTTTGTACATAATTAAAATTAGCCAAAACTTTAAAAAGTAAAGGACTTAGCCTCTTAGGCACTGTGAAACATGCAAAGAAAGAAGTACCCAAATCATTCAAGCTCAAAAAGGGAGAACTATATTCAAACAAAATTCTCAAGCATGATAATATCACTCTGACAGCATATCAAGGAAAGAAAAGTAAAAGTGTCCTATTGTTAAGCACTCAACATCCTACGCTCGAAATGGAAAGTAATGAAAAGAAGACCCCTAAGGTTGTTAAATTTTACAACTCTACTAAATATAGTGTAGATGTGCTTGATTAGATGGCAAGAAAATATTCAACTAACTCCAATTCAAGACGGTGGCCAGTAGAAGTTTTTTTAAAATATGTACGACTTAGCTGCTATCAATGCTTGGATTATTTACAAGGAAACTACTCATATAAACGTGAAGCGTGCTGATTATATTTTGCAATTAGCTGATGAGCTCCATAAGATTTATGTTTTCTCTAAGACATCTCCGCGTTCCAATTTCGGTCCATGTACAGAAATAGCATCCTCTATCTGAAGCAGGAAACACAAAGAATGTTAAATCAATCAATGCCACAATAAAACTATGAACATTCGTTCTGATTGCAAAAAGTCAGTTTGCGGCTCATGTACAAGCAAAGAGATAAAAGTTCAGTGTTTGCAGAGACTGTAAAAAAGAATAATGTAAGTGTAATTTCATAATATTTATACTTTAAAATGTATAATTTTTTTGTAAATTATCATGTGATAAATATTTAAAATATTTTTTGCAATACAAAGTAATTCCCTTTGTATAGTGTATTTTATTTTATACATATTGTATTTTATTACTAATTGGTTTTATAAAAACATATAGTATTCTCTTGGAGTAAAAAAAAATTTTTAAATTATAAAATAAATCATGAGCCGAGACGAAAATTTATGGGATGAAAATGTAAAATTTAAAAGCTAAATATATTAAAAACTTGTTTCAGAAAACAAACCATGAAAAAAAGTGTATTTTTAAATTTTTCAAGGGAGCGGTCAAAATGACCGCTCCTTGCCGTTTTAGGTATACAGCAATCACCGCCGTTCTAGTGTTAAATTTGAATGTACTCCGTAGCAAAGCACGGGTATTCAGCTAGTAAAGTATAATACAAATATCTTATCACAAATCTTAAAAAATTATTCTTATACATACCTTTGACCAGTCATAACTGACTGCATATGCAAATATTTCCCCTCGAGCATTAAAGCAGCAACGAGTGATGGGCTGTTCCATAGCCTCCGAAGTTTTTAGTTTTGTTCGAGCATCTTTATCCCAGAAACTGAATCTGCCATCAGAACCCACTGTTGCTAGAGTCCCATGAACAGGGTGAAAAGCTATATCATTCACCTAAAAATAAATTAAAAAATCATAAACTTAAAAGACATTCCTTTAAATTACAGCTACTAAGCCATTTCTTAATAACAAAATTGAAAGCAATTTTAAGCACAATGGTCCACTATAGAACAGAAGGACTACATTTCTCATTCTAGAAAACTGTATAATACAAACTGCACATGTTTGGACTATGAATGTAGTATGACAGTTTTACACAAATTCCAAAACATGGGATGAATTTTCAATACTAAACTGAATTGAAATAATCTCCAAATCTATTTAAGAATTAAAATCCTAGACCCAGAATGCCTGTTGGAAAAAATTATGGTAAGATATTATTACAGAAAATTGTTAACTCACACAAAAATAGATGTAAATTGCTTAGTAACTGTCAGCCAAACTTCTGGGGGCAAGAGGTTTGTTGATATAAATGAGGAAGATATTTAATTCATTGCAATCAAAATATTGATGAAACAAGAGTTAGTAGGATTAGCAAATTCAGTAATTTAAGTAACAAAAGATTTATTTTTATACAAGGGGTTTGAATTTCCAAGCTTTAAATAAAGAGTCAGAAAGAGCCAAAAAGCTAGAAATACATTTTATGAGTATTGGCTAGTCACAGTGCACTCTGTCAAATTTAAAAGGAAACTGTTTGATTTTTGTCTATTTACATATTATCAAACTAAGTATAATTTAGATAAAAATTTACCTTTAAGAAATGATAAAATTAAAGACAAAACCATTGACTCTTGTACTAATGATAAGTTACTTCATAGAAAAGAGAGATCTGGCATGCTTCTTTAATTCAGTGGCAAAAGCCAGTTGTGCATTGTAGTCAAATTTTTTAACATTCCATTGCAGAAAGACAAAATTTTATTTTAAGGATATTTCATTCCAGTAGACACTTAAGAAATAATTTAGAGATAAACTGAATTAAATCCTATGCTTCATACTATTTATATATGAAAATGGCAAGTGCAATTAATAATATTTCATGAAAAATTTTCAGATTTTAACACTATTCTTATTGAAAAATATGTAGCAGTGAAAGTCTAGGTAATAAGTTTGCTGCTTAAGCTATAGTACAGTGAATTGATGAACTTGGAATTGATATTCATGTCAATTTTGAGAAACTGCTTTGTTACCTAAGGATATAAAATTAACTTTGACATGTGAATTTAAGTTTTAAGTTTTTATCAGTACATAGCGTACTCCTTAAATCTTAAAAAATAATTTCCATAAAACATTACTGAACTGCCCATGAACAACAAAGAAGCACCTCTATTAGAATAGACATGTAAAAGAAGAGTTTATATTAAAAAGATTACACTTATTTCAAATGTTATATACAAAAGGGAAATATGGACATATTAAAAAACAATTATAAATAAAATATGAAATAATTTACTGTTTTTAAATTTTATGCTCCACACACAAATTTAAAATTACATGGTTACTTATTAGTTTAACAAGCATATATTAAGCTTAAACTGAGCCAATACTAAAAATTTATAAAGTTATTTCTCCATCTTACTACGCATTTCTATTAAAAATCTCATGGCAAATGCCATAGTATTATGACCACACTGAAAAATAATAAAAATACAGCCAATAAACATTGATATTTAAGTAATTTTTATATGTTTATCATTATATTTTTATATGTTACTCAATAATTAAAGAGAAAAATATAAGCTACTACGATTTGGTTCCGGTCAAAAAACAACTAGAGATAATTCTTGGAATAAGAGAAAAACTCTCACAGCATAAATATCTTGGTAGCCATTTGATGTGCCATTTGAGCGATGGCATTTGAAAGTAAAATTGTCTTTGGGATTTGGAGTATTAACATAATGGATGGCTACTCTTCCTTCCACACTTCCTAAGGCAAAACCACATGGTGTAGATTTCTTATCCAAAAATATTGACACTGATCTATGCTGTAAAGAAAAAATACATAATTTGAAAATCAATGAAATACAATGTGGACAAAGTCTAGGAAGAATTAATTTTCTGAAAACAATACATAATTATACTAAGCTTTTAATCACAAAATGAATTTTTCCTTTTCTCTCTTCAAATCCTAGTAATAGGAGAAATATTACACATATGTAATACACTATTAAGAAAAATATAATTTTTTCTATAAACAAAGAAATTTCCTGAAACCCAAATGTATCTCATGTACTGTTGAACTCTCAAGTACTCTCAACATAGAAATAAGATTATAAATAAATATGACTGAAATAAACTTATACCTTGATTTTTTGATAAAAGAAAGAAGAAAAAAACAATTGAATATTTTTACAGAACCAATAAGTAACAATAGCAAATTCTTACTTGGTACTTGAGAGGAGATTCTATTTTTTTAAATTCCTGAGGCTGTCCTTCTAACTGGTAAATAATTATACCCCTTCCAGCTGTTCCAACAACTGCCATTGGATATACCTTAAGAGGAAAGAGTATTTTTTTAGCAAAATATAATTTCAAATGCCTTCTCTAACAGTCATTTAAACTAATTGAAGTGAAAATTAATGAATGCACATACCACATCAGCACAGTAACACCTTTCTGGTAAATTTATGACAAGCATAGGATTTGGAGTCCTTGTATCCCAAAACTAGAAAGACAAAATTAATAGAGTAAAATTTTGATAGCAAGCATGAAGTATGTAACTAGCTACATAAAATTTTCCATAGTTAGTAGGTACATACTTTTGATAAAGAAAACATTTAAGGCTTATGTGATGGACATTGAAGATCTTCCCTCACATTCAAGATCTCCTACATTTAGCCTTCCTTTCTGAAAAGTTTTATGCTAGCAAAAAACACCTGCCCTCGACATTGTTTCATCGTGGAAAGCTTTGTGAATCATATTAAAAGAGTTATTACCAATATTAAGCATTTACTATCATTACTCTTTGTGTAATAAGTTAGAAGATAAATATTTAGACAAAATCATACAAAATATAAAAGGAAGTTAATGTTTAACATATCAGTAGTCACACTGAATTTAAAAAATTAGGGTCCTAAGAAATCCTACGTAACTAAACTTCTACTTTTCCTCCTCTCCTCCAAGCTCATGAGGTCAAAAGCAAAAAAATCAAACCTCATATAAGCTTCTTCAAGAGTCAAATTACACTATTTTAAGAGTTTTAGAACTTCCTTTACAAGTAGTACTGAGATTTTCTCCTCACATATCAGGGTGTCTACTACTTTTGAGCAAGTCAATTTCATGACTTTTCATGACATTTCATGACCTTAAAAATAAAATTTCATGACCATTGAAATACATACTAGTTTAAACGAAATTAGTCTCCCCCCCCCCCCCGGGCTCGTCTTTAAACAATATTCACCTTATTATTTAAGTTTTTTCAGGAAAACCTTATTTTTAAAATGTTGGGATTACAACCATGCAATACTTACTAGTCTTATTACTGTTATACAACTTCCAGATATGATTGTGACTCAAACACCCATGGAATTTATTGATGCAATGTAAAACACCTTGAAAGTGAATGATGCAAAAATTAATCATTCTCATACTTGTTACAGTTACTACAGAAACCCCATTAAAGTAAATAATATTTAAATAACAATTTTTCATTAATTCTACACTGATACAATTGTAAAATAGCTGTATCAATGTTTAATTTGAGTTAATTTTTGCTTAAATTGAGG
This sequence comes from Dolomedes plantarius, assembly GCA_907164885.2. Lineage (NCBI taxonomy): Eukaryota > Metazoa > Arthropoda > Arachnida > Araneae > Dolomedidae > Dolomedes > Dolomedes plantarius. Next base: position 160,933,608 of record OU015495.1, on the reverse strand, counting down.
AGCTTTCCTAAACTGCTCTGAAAACATCAAGATGAAGAACAACTCAAACTGGACTGAGCCTCCCCAATATTTCACTATTTTTTAACTAAAAATATATAAAATTTACTAAAATTACATATTTAATATTAATTTTTAATAATAATATTAAGAAATTATAAAATTTAATATTATATAATCTAAAAGTCCATGCACAATCTTGTGTAATACATTTCAGTAAATTTATAAAACAATTCGGAGCAAAAAAATTGAAATTAAGACAGTAAAAAAAATTTGAATTTTTATTCAAAAATTAAATTTTGAATAAGTATGCAGTTTTAAAAAATTTTACATTTAAAAATGTACTTTTATTTCGATGTTAAAATGCAATACAGTAAACTCCAGAATTTTTATTTTTTTTTTTAATTTTTATTTTATTTTATTTTTTTTTGGGGGGGGGGGGGGGAGATCCTGCCCGTCGAGCTCCACCCCCCCCCCCCAAGGCTACGGTCCTGGGCGGAGGAATAGCGCCCTTTACACGTACGTTCTTTCCCGCGTGAAACCACGATTCCGCGCGATTGAGTGCACGTGTGAAGGTGTCGGAGAGGAAGGGAAAGCTGCTTTGGAGCGTACTCCAAATTTTCCCGCGTGCAATCCCGTACGCTCCTAGAGCGTACGTGTAAAGGGCGCTAAACGTACGCTCTTTTGCGAGTGCTTGGAGCGGGAGCGTAATCCCATACGCTCCAAGCACTCGCGAAAGAACGTACGAGTAAAGGGCGCTAACATCTCCGGTGGAAGAGAGCTTCATAATTGAATGCATCGCCCGTTACATCATTGGCGGGAGAAAGCTTCGCCTTCGCCCGTTACATAACGTATACTCGGCGGGAAATCTGCATATATCTGACATAGTCTGTTACGTGGAGAGAGAGAATACCTCGAGCGCAAATAATGACAAGAAGCCAAAATCTAAACGGTAATACTCGAGTTCACTGAAAGAAAAACCGATCTGAACTACACTTTTCTATTCAGGATCGACGTAAAAATTGAAGCTCTATTCTTATTTTTAAAAAAAAATTGTGTTTTTCCGCTGTCCAACTTCTCTCTCTCTTGTTAGCATTGTGCACCACTTGTTCGTGTTAATTTTAATGCTTTACCATATGTCTACTTCCGCTGTGTGTTTCTTATCTCCTCGTATTTTCGTCGCCCGAGGGGTAGCCCCACATGACGACGTATATTCTCCTTTCTGTGAAGGGGAGAAAGAGCGTTCGTTCCCGCAGTGGGGAAGAATACAATGCATTTTCCCGCGGGAACTCTGTTATCTCTCTTCCGATGCGGCGTCACAAAGTAGGCAAAAATTGATCTTAGTGTTTTTGTACCATTTAGGAGCATATTTTCTATTCTACATTATATCGATAAAAAAATTTTTAAATTGAAAAAATTCGTGACCTTTTCTTTCAATTTCGTTACTTTTCATGGCCGTTTTCCCATTTCGTGACTTTTCGTTACTTTTCATGTTAGTAGACACCCTGCATATATGTAAGATTACAAGGGGGGGGGGGGGAAGTGTATATACACATTTTGAGTATGTATATATATTACAATAATATTTTAGGTAGGTAAGCAATGCTATATACAAGTTAAAATTTAAATTTTGTTTTTTGTCTGAGGCATATATAGCAATGAGGTGTTTACAAGAATTTTCATGTTCCTGTGCTCTCAGATATTGCAATCAAATACTGTTCTTATTTTTTAAAATATTAGACTTCTAAAGCAGGCAAGCACAACCTGAAATATGATGAGGTCCATATTACTTTATAGAAAACTGCTGCAGCCCACAAGAAAATAGGATAGATGAGAAAGTGAATAATTCATCTAATGAAAAATAAATTACTAATTATTTTTCAAAGTAACAATACACACACACACACACATACAGTAAAAATATTTATATTAATTGCTTATATATTCCTTTCATATTATTAATCTAAAAATAATATACCATATTTTTTTTAGATTTATAACATTATGCATAATCACAAAAGGCTTTACGGGCTGTAAATGGTCCATGAGCCGTATGTTGTGCAGACTTGTTCCAGAGGATCAGACATAAAGCATGCCAAGTTTGCAAAAATCCAGTATGGTGCCTAAGGGGCTTGGGGTTTTGACAATATGGCAAAACTACTTTTCTTTTTCTTTTTTCTCCACGAGGAAAGGTGATGTAGCATAATTCAGTATTTTCCCTAATTCTTAATACTAATTTGGTATTTTTTTTTCAATCTATTACCCATACTAAAATATCTTGATGTGTAAATCTAGAGATTCTCTAGAAAGGGAGTTCTTAACATTTCAGCAAAAATGAATTTCTTTAAGACCATTAAAAATTATCAGAGGAGAGGCTTTTTTGGCAAACAAGGTAGCAATGGCTCTTTGGTCTGAACAATTACATACACAAGAGAAACAAAATGTGTAGAATTCAGCAGTGAAATTCTACGTTGTTTAATCTTTAAAACATGTTTGGATCATGACGGGCTTAAAAGCAATATAGTAACTGCAGATATATATATGTACTAGTGTAACAATGTGTAACAATGTTCTTTAATGTTATTTTATTATTCTTTGATATTTCTTTGTATTAAGAACCTAAATTCTTTTTATGTAAAGGAATCTGATTTCATCCTGATTTGAGGGTAAAGGGCTAGGTATTATGTAGACCTTACAGTGTATTTCGATGCCTTCAAGATGGCGTCGTTTTTGTGTCCTGGGTAGCGTCTTCCAGGAATTTTTGCTGTTCCAAGAACTTTTGGGGTGTCTGGGGGTTCATTGCCTTTTTAATCGCTACTCCCTACCCCTTGTTTTCAAAAATCGTTTAGTCGGGGATTAAGGGATTAGCATTCTGGCAAATCCAGAATGCCGAAACTGAAGATTTGCATGTAGCTCCCTCTGTGGGCGATAGCGGAGACTACAGGAATAAAAACGGGATGCACGACTGCCCCGGAACGCGGGAGAGCAAAATTTTTTGAATCCACACGCCCGAACCATAACCTGGCGGATGCTGATGAACGAGAGCTATAGACTCCTGCTAGCCCGATGAAAGGACCTGCCGAAGAAAGTTGAACGTGCTGAAGAAAGAGTTGTTCCAAATCATATCTTCCAGACCACTGTTCCTCTTCAAAAATATATAAAGAAAGAGCAAACGTCAGGCCAGGGTTTTCCCGGCAACAAGCGATGATATCAAGCCCCCCTCGAAGATGCGGTGGTGTTCGATGAACCCCGGGATCCACTTTCAAGCCCACACGGAGGATCTTCTGCGCCATTCCCCACTAAGCCCCCAACTTTGAGAAGACGCTCTGAAACAGTTAAGCCTCCTCTTGTCATTTCATTACCTAGATCTTATTTATTTTTATTAACTCTCAAATGAGGCATCAGGAGATCAGATTCCATAGGAGATGTTTTTCATTAGCAAAATTAATTTACCTAGAGTTTAAATTATATAATCATTATTGACTTTTTATATGTATTTGTTTAGTTTTTTTGTTTGTGCGCTTTGAGAACTTGCTTTATTTTATTTTATTACTTGTCTTGTTATTTTGATCATGCGTTTTGAGAATTTGCTCTCTTCAGAGCTGTGGAATCTGACAGTAATTTCCTAAATGTTGTATAATGTGTGTAAAAACCTTATTATAAATAAATATTGATGGGCCCATTTAAACAAATGCTCCTGTGAAATTATTTCACACAGCCAAGATGCATGCATGACCAAACCATTTCTTGGAACAGTATGGGAAGTGTGAGTACATTTTATATTATTTATAATGAGTGTTGACGGCATTCATAAGTGGTGACCAATATCGGATTAAGAACCTGGTAACACAATGCTTTGTTTTCATTTAATTATTTGGTCAGTCCCACTGAACTTCCGGGCAACACTACAAATGTTGTGATTAGGAGAAAAATTTACTCTTCAGGGACTACTGATTTTAGAAAAGTATGTTAGAAAGGTTTCATAACATGCAATGAAATCCGTGCATCCATAACAATTAAAAGAAAAAAAGACGAATAAGATTAAAAACCAATAACGATAGATATGACTGTACAAATGTGAAAGAAACAAAGCAAAACAAAAATTTTCAGACTAATTTTTTAAGTAAAATCATGTTCATAATGTTGTTGTTTCTAATGCTTCCTGGCATGAAATATTTCAGACCAAGTATATATAGACTAGTGGGCTGAGGGGAGCAGCTCTGGTTTATAATGGCACCACAACGGTTAGTGTGTCAAATTTAGTCAAGTGCCACCTCAATTTTGACTGAGCATCCCAGGGGTGACATTTGGGGGAATTTGCCCTCTCCCACCCTTTCTGACCTCATACAGGGACTTTCTAGTCTATGGATTTAACATGCCTGCATCTGGCCTAGATACGAAGGAATTTAATGGTGCTTGTCTGGTTTTGATCCGAGCACCCTCAGTGCCAAAAGACATCACGCTACTACTAGGCTACCTTGGGCCGTTCATAATCTATACCCAAATGTGAAATAAAGAAAGAAAGCAAAACAAGAATTTATCAAGACTAAATTTTTCAGTAAAACTCTGTTCATAATCTAACACACTGAATATTTAAAAAATTACATTGCATATTAAAACATGACAGTTATATTCTTTGCACTCATGTCAAATTCCTTTAAGGAAATAAAATGCTTGTCTTTTCCTCATATAGTAAAGCTGCATTATAAAGTTATGAGATGATTAAATGTTGTTATACTACTACATTAATAAATACAGATGAAAAAATATTGCAAAAGATCAACCCTACTTTTAATGTTTTATCCCAACTGCCAGTCATTATGCATGAATAGTTTGGAGCTTTGATCCAATGAACAGTTTTTACAGCAGCATCATGCTAAAAATAAAATTTTAAAAATTAGCACATAAATTAAAAGAGACAACTGTGAAAAATGCAATTAAAAAAAGAAAAATATAGAACTTAAAGAATGAATTACAAGTATTAATTTAATAAAACTTGCAAAAATAGATTTAAACACTGCTACAATACAAATAAAATTTTATTATTTTATATAAGTTAAAAAATTTTTTGTACAGCTGATGACTTTTTGAGACAGCAATTTGTAACTTACACATCTCAAAAAGTTACAGGTGGTAAAAAAAATTTTTTTACTCTGTATTTAAACAAAAAAGAATATGAAAAAACTATTATTGTAATTTAACACTTTTTTATTATTAATTCATCAATCGATAGTTAAAGCTCCCATCTTCCCTAGATATGCCAGATCACTGTAAATGGGAATGCACAATTCTGCAGTCGCTGAGTTTTTGCATGATTAAGGAGTTTAATTCTACACATCTGGGGAGTCAATTTTTGAAAATAATAATAATAATAATGCTTAGTTACACATAGCAGCTAACTTCCAAAGATTCTATTAATTACATTTCATTAACTTAACTACATCTTTTAAAGAAACAACAGCTTTAAAAAGGGCAATGAACAATGTATTAGGGCATAAATACATAACTTTTTGAAATTTTTATAAAAACAATGTTAATACAAACATATGCAGAAACCAGGTATTATAAAACTTTAAAGAACAACAAATAACTGCAAATTTTACAGAAAAAGAAAAAATGAGTTTGTACACCATATTAAGACTTTTAAATTTAGTTCATACCAAAGAGAGAAAAAAAGAAAATCTACAATAAATTTTTAAAACATAAAAAACAATTAAGAAGAAAAGAGGAAAAGAAAAACAGCAGAGAAATAGAAGTTGGCTTATCGAGGATTAGTCGGGGTTACATAAAACCAAGGCGGATATCAGTGTGTTGTGACGTCGTGCGTACCCATTCTTCGAGCTAAATCAAACAGTTTGGTGATAGTTTTTCTTTGGTGAAAACAGTCGACAGGATAATACTCAAGTACTGAAAGGATTTAAAATTTCGATAAAAATTCCCATAATTGAAAGAAGTTGTTAGATAATTAGATAGTTTGAAAAATGATGCTGTAATCAGAAACTTTCCACATAAATCCAAAGCTATGGCACATAACATGTAATAGATGTTGATACATTTGTTTCTAGTTATATAGGACAAAAGAAACACACAAGCTAAACTCTAAACAAATTATTTACTTTTATCACTAATGAAGCCAATAACTAACATATTCAAATGAATTGCAATAAAAAATGATTAGAGCAATTTGATTCTTAAATAAAAAGGGGGGAGAAAATAATTGACAACGATTTCAAGTATAATCAATGCTCACTACAACCCTTTCAAGACTAGCACAGAAATATAAAAGACCATGAGACAAAAAGTTAATAACAAATTATCCCGTCTGAAAATTAAAGATCAGATGATGCATTAGAAACAAATAATGAATACACAAGTCAGTATCACATTAAAACCAATATCTTTATTCAAGGGAGAAAAATACTAATAATTAAAATAGTGATTTCCGCTTATAAGAATCACATTTATTAGTTTTTTATTCTTATAGCCGAAATTTAGGTTTTTGGACAGGAACACACACACCTATATATACATATATTAGATAATTTACTATAAAATACTCCTTAATTTACGTTAATTATCTTTTATTAAAGTTATTTTTATAATTTTAAAAATACAATTTAATTTTTAGACCTATAAGTAGATACACGATTATAGTAAGAGAAGAAAAAAAATCCAATATTTGTTACAACATACCTGCTTAACAGTTTAACATTTCAACTACAGGAAGGGTGCAAGAAAAAGTTTTCTATGGTAGTTTGACGTAATGAAGTTTTCAGGAGGCTGTTTATACCTCTTTCAATACCAATAGTCTCAGACCAAGATTCACCTTCTAGCTTACGTTTCACGGTTTCATAACATGCTGAATCTAATAATGTCATGCTTTCCTAAGTGATAGTGGACACTTCCCTGAAGATTTATGTGTTTCAGGGTCCAGGAAGCCACAACCAGGATGTGGGAAAAAAGAGTCCCTGTCTTTGTTTGTCAGTGGAGAAAAGTGAAATCGGATCCGCACAGGTAGGATGCCCCTGGGTCAAGCTAATAGGACAGTGTTTAGCTAAAGCGTTTAAGGGGAAACTATTATGTTATGTCTAGCAAAGAAAGGGATGCATTTTACGACTGTATTCCATCCCATCTTATCACTCTTTCTTTTAAAAAGAATAAAGAAAGAACTTTGTACCTTTTGAGGATTTAATTGGCTCTTTTGGAAAAATGAAAGGAAAGCGAGGAAAACCGATTCTTAAAACTGATGGATTGATTCTTTAAAGCAAAAATTTTAACATGGAAATGATACATTCGTTTTTGCGATATTGATTCTTATAACCACTGATCACTATAAGCGGTGTTTACAGTATATGCATAAATAAGTAGGTTTTAAAAACATCTGCTTCAAAATTAATTATGCTGGAAAAACAATTTACGTTACCTTTTAAGTTAAAGTTAAGTTTCAGTTACATACCTGGTATATAAACTATTTATTTACAGAAAGATATTAAAACAGAATAAACAGTGAAGGATACGAACTTACGTTAAAATTTTCATACATATTGAATTACACACGATTTAAATCTTTAGAACATATTCAAGAGTCATCACTTGTTTACCTGAGCCACAGGAATAGCTTGATTACTATTCAAATCCCACATCTTAACTGTTTGGTCACAAGAGGCAGAAAATACTTTTGAACCATCCTGAAAAAATTTAAACAATAAAAATCATTATTAGTAATATATACACAAAATACAAAAAAATAAAATATTGTTTACATATAAAAGCCAAATGAATAATTTTACTGCATAAGCAGATAAATAAAATGTTTGATTGGTTTATATAGCTGATTTAAAAGACTGGCACAGAAATGCAAACTTTTATATTTATACCAACAAAGTACACTATACTTAAGACAATGGCTGCTGCATTGGCTCATGGCACCATAATTAACTTTTACAAGGAATCTTGGTGATCCTCATGGAAACCAATGTATTACAGAAAAAAAAAAATGCAATTTATGACTTATCTTCTAAGCAATAACAGTGTGTAAAAGCACTGTTCCAACCTTGAATTGAAATTTAGTAGAGAAAATACACTTACTTAAAACAGAAAATTTAAGAAAGGGATGCTAATAATTTATTCTTACATCATTAAAGACTAATCTTTTTTACTAAATAATTACTAATAGTAAATTTAGTACTATAATAAATACTAAAGACATCTTTTTTACTAACTGAATGAGGTATTAAGTTGATTATTAACTTAATACCTTAAACTGAGAGTAATAAACTAATAAAGCACAGATTTCTGACCTTTTATTTCAATTCTTAGCATTGAATGATCTTTTGCCTGATACAGAAGAAGAAATAAGGGTTGATGCAGATTTAAGAACATTTGAAGTGCTTTGATTTCTTTTCTTTTTTTTTGGGGGGGGGGGAGGGGGTATATGAATATTCTATATACATTATTAACTGTGGTGTCAGTTTACTGATACACAATGTCAACCATACAGATGCTATAAGAATAACTAATTAACATACAGTAGGTAAAGGTATCTTTTAGGCAGTGATTTAGAATTCTGGTTCCAAAGGCAGTACAGCCAGAATGACATCAAGATAGCTAAACTGAAAAATAGATTTATCAAATAATTTTCTTGAACATGAGGAAATCAACTCAGTATAATAACTTGCAATTTATATAGCTTCCAAACTAAATGTATTTTGCTGTCTTATTTTTCCAAAAAAATTTCCCTTGTCCATCAATACCAGTTACCACACAAAGTCGACAAATTTCAATACTCAATGACCTCTATAAAATGTTATTTAAAATAAATTAGAAGGAAAGCATGGTTCTTATAAACAGCAGCATAATTTTTAGGAACAAAAAAATTCTCTGTGTAAAAACTTTGAAATTTACTAACATATTTAAAATATTGAGATGTAAGAAGAGGAATTTAAAATCTGTAAACTATACTTTCTCCCAGATAGATACAATTTTAAATCTTAATATATTTTTTATAAAATATAAATTTCTCGATCTTAAAATTTAGAGTTTATTTCACTTTATTATTAAAAAATGGACATGCAATCAACAAGTAAAAATTTTCTCTGTTAAACTTTGGAAATTAAATCCTTAAAAGTAAGTCTTTACAGCAATAAACTGTATTGCAAATTCTCAAAAATAGATCTATTAAACCTGTATCATAAATACATTTTTATGTACAAAACATTAGGAATATATAATTCACAAACACGTTATATTTTAAAATTTAATAATTAAGATTAATCCATCAGTTTCTTAATAGCTATGAACAGAAAAGCATTAGAAAAAAATTCAATTAAAAAGCACTTACATCACTCCAACAGACATCAAGAATGGAACCCTGGTGTGTCTGTTGCGCTTTTGGAATGGTTTGACCAGTCTGTTGAACTTCCCAGCAGCGGACCTAAAGTAATTTAGAATTTCATTATAATTTATTTTTATATATTTTTTATAAATAAAGTCTGTAGATTTTAGATTAAGCAAAGCATTTAAAAAAAAGTGACAAATCTTTTAACCTCACTAAAGGAAAAAAAATCATATTTAACTCGACAGTAGTCAAGTGTCGGTCTTTTTGCCGCCAAAATCAGTAATCTTCTTCTAACCCCTCTCCCCTTAAAGTTACAATAGAGAAATTCTTTTCAGCTGACCTTGACTGTTCGCTCTTTTGTGTAGTAAAATTGCAAGACACTCCTGTGCTTTATCAGTATTTTATTGCATTCTAAACTTGAAATCGGTCTATTCGACCGCTTTGCGATCACTTGCGTTAGCTCATTTCCCCCCCTTCCCATTCATCTTTCCCGGTTTCTGGGAATTTCTCGGCAGGGAATTTTCTGTAAATTTTGTAAGGAACCACCTAGAAAAAGTTGTTTGATCTCCAAAAACTGAAGGGTGTTGCTTTTGTACGGCAAAGCAAAATCAAAAAACAAAACAATTGTCGACAATGTAGTTTGTATAGAACATAAGTACTATAATTTGTGTGTAGAATGTGCAAAATACTGCGAATTTTCTAATGTAGATTAAAAGTTATGCAAATAAAAAGCTTCTATTTTGGATAATTACAGCTAATGTTTAAACTGTAATCACAAGAATTGGATAAATATTTTTCTAAAATTTATCTACCTTATTTTTTTTTTACTGTAAATGAAAATACATTTTTTTAACAACTCCACAGCAACTCTCTTTTTTTCAAATTCAATGAGTACCTGGTGCCAGTGTTTAACAAAATTAGCTTTGTTGGTTGTTCAGTTGTGCAAAATATTTTTCCCGAATGTTTTTCAATCTGCAAGTGAAAATTTATTCAAATTAAATTATTGCTGCATATTTAAAATTTCAGAGAAAATTTTATTCCTGTAATTATTATTTTTATAAATATTATTAGATAAACTTTAACTGAAATATTAGTAGCAGGCTTTGAAACATACAGTTGGATATTTATTTTAATTACATAAATGAATGATTTAAACTGTATCTTTTCAACTTTAATTGGCTCCTAGTGCCGGAGCACTGTCCAAAGCAACATTACTACGGTTCTGTACTTCAAAATAATTTATTCCAGCACGATTACAAATTTATGATTGAAGATTTATTCTAATTAGTAATTAACAATATCATCATAAATTCACTCAAAATATTTATTAATTTTTATTATTTCAATATATTTTGCAGAAAAAGAGTTATTAAAATCTTTTATGTAAATCACAACTGAATATAAACTTAAATTAAATTTATAATAATTGCTGTAAAATGTATCCTTTCAAATTCAATCAATATTTTTTCCCTATGTGGTCCATTTTCGATAATGTTGTAAACGATAACTCCGACATATTACCTCTCTGTTTTCAGTCAACTGGTAATGGCGGCAAACGGACCGAACGCGACTACTCTCTTGTTAAAGAAATACATATTTTTTTTTTTTATGTGCTGTTGCTCTAAGATTGTTATCTTTATAAGTCTCATTATTATTATTTAGTTCCAATATGAACTAGAATTAACAACTGTAATGCTAACACAGGAATACCAGAGTACAAACCTAACCTGGTCAAGCTTATCTTTTCTAATATATTGACACCATAAAAGATCAAAGATTATTAACTGGGAATTGTCACAGGGTTCTTTTTTTATTTAAAGTAATCAAATTTAATAATGATCATTTATATGTTTAGAGTAAACATGCATTGAAATTAGCTAATCTAATTCAATATCATTTCAGACAATGAAAAAAATTTAAAACTCTTATTTTTTTTTTTTACAGAACTAGTTCATGGATTGAAAACAAGGGGAAATAATTCTTACCAGGATTACGCCTTGCCCTAAGGTTCGTTGGTCCAAAGAATCTTTCCTCACTTGTGAGACAAGAGTCATTCTTCCCTCTAATTATTGTTTTTGATATTAAGTCTTTCACAAATTCATGATTTGTTATGATTCTATTGAGTTTGGGCCAGATAATGGCCAAGGCCCTAGTCTTTAAGACTATAAACTGCAACTCAAATACCATTAAAGTCATGAGTAATCATATTCTTCAGAATTAACTTTAGGCTATGGGTCATAGTAAGTTTGTTCTTGTATTGTTAAAGATGACCATAGCCCTTTAAATTAACTAATCAGTTTTATATTTTCCCCAAATATTTAAATTTCCCTTTTATTTTTCATATTTATTCAAATACTTATCTTTTAGTTTCAATTTTTTTCTTTGGTATTAAATATTTGCTGCTTTTTAATACTATGACTATTTCTATAAATTTTGATAAATATAAATAAAGTTTAAGCACTTTGAAAATATTTTATGTTCAAATTCTATTTTTTATTTATTTTTTTAAATTTCCAACATTAAGAACTCATAGTTTTCCTAAGATATTTTCAGGTTTTCCTAATAGAGAAAAATATTTTCTACATTTAAAATATATTTCAGACATAGTATGAATCAAGTTTTAAGTAAAATGAAATCAGTTTTCTGGGTACAATTTTTCAAATTTTGATCATTTTAAAACATTATTGAAATAAATATTTTGCAAACTTTTTAACTGTCATTCCTATTGATTAAATAGAAGCTTTAAAGGAAGGCTAAATAGAAAGTCTCAGACTTAAAGGAAATGTGATAACTTTATCATATACCACACTTATTTTATTAAACATTTTCCAATATTCCAAATATTGCACACTCTTTATTCTACAAGATGCTAACTCAAGTTTACTTTAACCTACAGCCTATTTTTGGATTTGCAGATCCAAGAGATTCTTAACTATATTGCCCTTCCAAATCTTGTGATTATAAAACTAATTTTGTTATATTAGTTAATTCAGAATGAACATTGCACACTTAATGAATAATAAAATAATAAACAGGTAAATAAGTACTAATGAGGAAAAAAACAGCAAAAGTTTGGAGAGTTTTAGCTTGATAACCAAATTATTAGTGAGAGAAATAGAAACCTACATAAGGAAGGACACAATCATCAGATTCGAATTAAGGGTTCTACACATAAGGCACAGACTTGGATTGAAATTATTAACACTATACTATTTTGAACTTATTTTTTAATTATACAAGGTTTCATAATATGCATTTGGATCTATTTGATATACTTGCCTGATTGTCCCAACTACCGGCTATTAAGAAATTTTGTGGTAAACAAGCTGGACTAAATGCTAAACTGCTAATTGAATCATCTGGTGGAGACGTGACTTCAAAGTCTTTCATAGGATTTTGAGTACCTGTGGAGGCGCCAAATACGCCAGTGCTCGTTCCAAAACCTCCACTGGTGCCGAAGTTGATCATGATAATTCACTGCAAAGTAGAATCAACTGATGTAGAAGTGATAATGATCAAAATTATCAAAATACAAAACATTAATGCTATATAGCCTGAGAGGGAAACACTGAAGTTTATGAATCATAAAAGACACTTGACATTGGTAAAAATAAAAGTATGCCTAATATAATATACCTAGTTAGTAAAGTATATCTCCCAAGTAAGATATAAGTTGAAGAAATATTAAATGAGAAATGTCAGTAAAAACACAGAGTCAATATTCTCTCACACAACCAAAATATTCATTTTTCATCCATTCTGTTTAGAGTACTATGTTCGCCGTTTCTTATCTCAAAGGTATCCTACGGTTAAAACAGACGGATGTAACAGTTAAACTTGAATTATATCACTTCTGTTTACAGTAGCTGTGTCGCCACAAATATTGCTGAAAGAAAATGATTAAATACAAAAGAAACATTTTAATGGATTATATGAACTGTACAGTTCTATTAAAGTGAATTATTGAAATCTTAATCACTCTAAATCATTCTGTTTACTTAAAATTTATCTTACTGTGTACCATTGGCATATTAAAGATATATTAATGAGTAATTAATAAATGAAAAGATAATGACTGAAAACAATGTCTATACTTTTGAATCAGTACATCGTTTTATTTATCTAATTATTCTTTTTGAAATTATTTAAAAATTTATTTTATGAGACAATGGCTTTACATGCAGTTTCATAATTTTTTTCTCTCTCATTTTCCCTCATACATTCTTCACATTCCTCAACGCTGTAAACCTAGAATCATTGCTATGGTGACTGATGCACATATTAATGTTGTACATTTCTATTGAAATTTGGATTCCCAGTGAGTGATTTTTGAAAATATTTAACTGTCTGTTAAATGTACATTGAATTTTGGAACTTATGCAAACCTTATTCGTATAATTTATCAGTTAATCTTCGTATATATCAAAGTAAGGATTTGTATACTCGTTCACTTATCGGTGTCATTTAGTTATTTAAATGTGTTTTACATTTAAAATTTTTGTCACACTTTAATATGTCTATAGATAAATTTGTATATTAATGGCTTTTTGTTACTGTTTTCGTGTTCTGTAGCATCACATTTTTGTTTACATTTAGCATTCCAACTCGACATGCATTATTTATGACCTGTGTTGTTCATTATGACTTTAAACAATCGGTATTAAAATTTGTAACCAAATTCCAATAATTTTGTTTTATGTACAAGCAGATTTACAAGGGAGCGCTTTGTATCCTATGGTCTGTTCTTGTATTTCTTTTTTTGAACTTCTATGTAAGTGAATAATAAAAGGAAGCTATACAATTCGTTATTTTCTTCCAATGTTATGTTTGAAAGATTTTCGTGGCGAAATTTGTAGTATACTTTTTCTGTTATGTTTAATCATGTGAGAGCAAAGAGGAATTAATTTACTTCTTTGGTATTTTTGAATACATGGAATTGGCTTTATTTGTGGTTGAGCAGTTAATATCCTAAATCTAAGTTTTTAATAAATGTCGTTTTATGCTTGTTGTTAACAAATAAGAATTTAAGAAATTCACATGCACAGTTGAGCTTTCTTTTAACTCTCATTTTATGTTTGAACTGACAATTTAAAAAAAATTTTAACTCGCCTTTTTTTTCAAGGAGTGAATTCTATTCAACTCAAGAATCAGAAACAGCTCGAGTTCTTATTATTCATTATCTATAGAGCTGCCGTATTAATTAAACTCGTGCTTTCTCGAGTATCTGTGGATGTTTTTTGCTCTAACTTTCTTGCAGGTGCTGATCTATGCTTTTAAATGGGCAAAATTATTTTGCCCCAAATAACTATTTCAGTTGTATGGATCTAAACAATGACTCATTCCTTGAAACAGAATTATACAGTATGTTTTAAACTCTATTAAACTTTTTTTATTTTGGTCAGTCAAATGCAAAAACATTTACTCTTTTCATTCAAAGTAATGTTAATAGAAAAGCCTGTAACAACAGCAACTTATTAGGTTACTGTGTATCCTCTTCAACATATCTGGTTGTAGATGAAGAACTTTGTTTTCAAGAATTTATTTCTTGGAATATAAGATCCTTTCCTTTATAAAATCGGTAATATTTGATGATAGAGAACCTATTAATTGTGGAAGAATATAGCTAATTGTAGATATGATTTTCTGAAAAGCATTCTGCAGAGGTTTTAAGTTTATTTCTTTATATCTTTAAATAACTTATTTAGGTAAGATGAGCTGTATTGGTGTATGTATAATATACTGTATTGAGTTTTTTTTAACTAAACTCATTTTATTTGTTGACAACCATGTTTTAAAGTGTGTTTAACAGTGTGAATACAAATTCTGGTAAAAAGAATCATACTACAGAATACCACCTATGTACAGTATTAACAGTGCACTTACTATACTAAATAAACTTTTCATTTCATGAAACCGAATGGAAGTGATCATTGATCTATTCCTCTGAAAGAAAACTTTCATTATTTAAGAACAACTATAAAGGAAATAAATTCTATGAAGGGAAGAAGAAAGTTTCATGCAATGGTCTTTGTAAAATGTTAACACTTAATAGGTATATAGAAACTAAAGAATCTTCTAAGTAAACTTTGAACCTGCATTTATACCTTTGCTGACAACATTTAATTTTTAATATATTATATAAGAACATTTTTTTCAACACAACAGTTATAAAATATTTCTGAGAAGCTATTTTTTGTTTAAAGATATTGTTGAAATCAGCTATCACATCATATCAATTAAGTCAAACCAATTTTAGCATTTTATGGACTCTTTTTTTTATAATATAATTTTAGTTATGTACTTTTCCAAAGGTTTGTTTTTAACACAGTATTTCTATTTGCATGTGCTAATTTATTATCTGTTTTACTAACATAACTTACTATTAGAACTATATAAATTCTTTTCTTTTAATATCTTTGTAAGTTTCTTAGAGAGCTCATGAAATAAAAGAATTTAGAGTTTTTTAATCAAACTTAATAAATCCCTATAATTTTTCAAATAAGGTTATTTTTAACGAGGAGAACAAATTCAGTATTTTTTTAATGATGGCTAACCCATGGTTTAGAGAACATGGAAGACAGCCCTTGATCAAAAAAAAACTTAATTCCAATAGTTAAGCATGGAGGTGAATCATTGCTGGTGTGGGACTGTAAGACCCCATGTGGAGTCAGAAAGCTTGTGTTCTTTGATGGTATTACGAACCAAATTGTTTATTTAGATATAAAATCAAGTAAAACATTAGAGAATGTACAATTAAGTTCAGCTTTGACAGAAAATTCATTTTACTACAAGACCTTAATTCCAAGCACACAAAGAATTAAAAAATTTGATAACCACTTTAAAAAGCTTCTATACAACCCTGTCCAGTCCCCAGACATCAAGGTCATTGAAAATTTATGGTCTTTGCTTGGAAAAGCTGTCTACAGGCTTCAAATAATGAAAAAAGATCATTTGAAATGCATCCCACAAGAAAAAAAAAAATCTTTCAAGTACAGCTAAAAACTTAGTAATTTTGACATGATGCTCAAAGGAAATATTAATGGCAAAAGGTCAGGCTTTAAAATATTGACAATTTCTTTATAAGTTAGAAATAATAGACAGTATTCTTGTATTCTCAAATTATTGTGCGCAAAAATATAGAATTGTTTAAAATATTTTTATTTTTATTTTATGAGTTGTTAGTTTCATCTTTCCACCTAATTATCTGAACCCTTAACTGGTAAAACACGTCACAGAGAAGCTTAAGTTTGCTGATTTCCCGTATTTCATACTTTAGTGCTACTTGCCAAATGAAACCTTCAGTGTATGTTCATGGTAGATAGTCTAAACAATGCTTGGGAAGTTTCAAGCCAATCAGTTGTGTTTTGTGGTTTCAGTAAGGTCATAACTAATACTTACGATGTCTAAGAGACGCCTATTACTTGAAATGTCAACATTTGTGCTCATCTTACAGATGTGTATTACCTATAACGTTCTTTTCTACTATGTGTGAGGTATGTACCTAATCAATAATGACAAATTTTATGTTTGAATATGTTTGCTCAGCATGTTGTTCTTCTCAATTTATTTTTAAACATATTTTTATTTACTCTCCTAAATACCTTGGAGAGTTCTAAATCCTTCATGTTCTAAAAAAAAAAATTGATTACTAAATGTTTCCTCCTGTCAATTAAACTTTCAACTAATTTATTGATTTATGTTCTTGATAGATTACATTCAAGATCAATATAATTATATTCAAAAGATTTTCAAATGATATTTCATTGATTGCATACATTTTTTTTTTCCTTTCTCTTTTCTCTCCATCTCCGAGAAATGTGTTTGCAGAAAAAATATTTGCAAACAGATTCTTGAACATAACTTTGCGCCAATATTTATTTAATATGGTATACGTCAAGTTTTTTTAACAGCATGGCAGGTATATTTTCTGCTAAAAGAAGAAAAAAAATGTTAATGGATGAAGAAGAGGTTGAGCTGTGTGATGAAGAATTTGATTCTGATGATTCCTACTACAATGTTGAGGATAAATTAGAATATTCTGAACATGACACTGGGTCTGAATTAGATGAGCAAGACATTGAGGATGAGGGAAATGAAAGAGTCAGTGGAAATTCAGTGGAAGATGTTGTTCATGGCCCCTCTGGTGATGGGTCTTGAATGACAAAACAAAATAAAGCCGTCAATTTCATATCCTCCATGCATAATTCAAAATTTACTGACCAATCAAGTAATAAACCACAAATAATAAGTTTTTACAATTGAACAAAATCAGGAGTGGATAATTTAGACAAAATTATCGCAAACTATTCACCGAATAGAAGGTTGAGAGGGTGGCCCCTGACAATATTTTACAATATGATAGCGGTTAGTCTTGCAAATTCTGGCATTATCTATGTGGGCTATGTTGAGACACCTGTAATGACACGTTTTGACTTTATAAATTCATTAGCAAACAGCTTGTTAGAAAAAGAAGTGCAACATTGGTTGTCCATCCCAAACCTTCCGGATGACCTAAAAAAATAGCACGCAACATTCTTGGAGAACCTGAAGAAATGCGTAGCACCTCTCAATGTCTGATAAGCTTCCCAAGAGAAAAAGTGTCGATATTGTCCTTATTAAAAAAGGAAGCAAACTGCATACAAATGTATAAAACGTGAAAATCTGTGTTGCCTAGAGTCCTTGAAAAAAGTGTTTGAAATTATTGAAATAAAATCTAGATAGATTTTATTTGATATCATAATTTTTATGTAGAGATAATGTATTTCCTTTTGTTTCAAATTTTCATCTTTATACATGCTGTATTGTAGGTGACTATGTTATTAAATTGTGTAGTTCAGAATTTCCATAATATGTGAATTACTTAAATTCTTTATTTTTATTCATAGTAGTTTTCTTTACATGTTATAACAACTTAGTTAAGTAATATAAACTACATTTATGATACAGTTATTTTATTTATGCCACATTCTAATGTTATGCAAAATATATAAACAATCTATATAATTTCAGATACATCTGTCATAGAAAATGAAAGGAAACTTCTTGATAATTTCAAGAATTAAAATTATCTACACAGTATACATGAATGTAAGTTTCTTTTTATTAAGTTTTATATTTTGAATAATTTTTAAGTAGGTATGAATGTTTCATACTTTTTTTAAAAATATTTTTCATATATTTTAAAGCAATATGTTATGATTATACAATTTCAAAAATCTCTATTCTGACATTTAACACAAAACAAAGTAATTATACAAAATAATTCATACAAAACAAAATCAAATATTTCAGTCCTCTTTTACTACAGATATTTTGCTAAGAGGCCATATATAGTGATATTTAAGTAAGATATTTTTTATCTTTGATTGTGTAACAAAAAATTATTGCTGCACAAGTCAAAACAAACCAACTGAATTCGGTACTTTTCCGTTATAAGCACTACACTTGGCGCATTTTTAATCTTGGCGACGCACAGATACAACACATTGTATTAACGAATGAAACCCTTACCTTGTTCTTGAAGTAATGTAATAGCTGCCTGCTCATATTTAGGCAAATTCTTTATTTCAAAATCCAATACGTAAATATACGGTCCAATTTTCTGATGGATTCTAAATTCATTACAAACCAAAGTAAGTGTATTTAATTACGGAATTCCATGAAGTCTTGTTATCTCAATGTCCATGAAAATAATTGTTCTCATATCGTCTTGTGATCCTTGAATCTCGAGATTTGTATATTTTAATATTGTAATTTGCCAGTCATTAGTGTGATTATAGTGCTTTACTTTGATCTCGCTGCGGCGATTTTTGAAAATGTGCCAAATTGATATAAAAACAATTGTAGTGCTTATAATGGAAAAGTACCCTGAATTTTAATTTCTTCTAATTACATGCAGCTATTTCCGTTTTTGATTTTGTCTTATGTCATAACTCCAGGCTATATCCATATGTCTCCCTTATGCTATATTTATTCTAGTATCATGTAGTTGTAGTGATGTGATTATAGATTTTATGAAGATAAGTTTTTAGTGTAATTATAGGTTTTTCGTAAGAGACAGTGAAACAACCTGTACTGTAAAAACAGGATTCTTAGGCTCCTTAAAAAATCCTTAAAAATACTAAATTGTTTTCACAGAAGTTCTTAATTTTTTATAAAAAATGTACAAAATACTTAATAGTTAAGTTTTCAATGCATGAAACTACGTCCATTAAAAGAAAGCATTTTATTCATTATTTGGCTGATCACAAATGAAATATGCTTTTGGATCTTGTTTGATCAATTTGAAATGTTCTTGCTTTTTGGGTTCTCCTAAACTCTAGTATACCTAAAAATTTATTCATATTATATATGTTCAAATATATAAGATATCTATGGGTCAAAATGAAAAGTTTGTTAAATCCCTTTTTCCTTCTTGTAGTGAACATAACTATAAAATGAAACTACCAAATATCTGTGAACATGGAAATTAAATTAGAACAAACTAGTGAGACGATTGCTGTATTTATTTATAAAATATTGCTGTGATGCTAATACAGACCATTTAAATCAAAGATTTAGAAATAAACATATTACTGTACAAAGTAACGTTAATAAAATAGAGAAAATTGTTTTGCTAATTTAGCCTCTTAATGAGCATTGCTTGTTGTTGTTGTTATTATCCCCCCCCCCCCGGCTGCTAACCAGGTTCATTAAAGGCTGCAAGGCACAGAGATGTAACTTCTGTTTAATTTATGGCTCTTGGATACCACAAGGGTTAGTGGCTGACTTTTTGTCTAGTGCTATCACAATTTTGACCAAGCATACTGAGGGGCAATATCTGGTGGGCTTGTACTTCCCTTCCATCCCTACAAGCTCATGGGAGGACTTTCTGGCCCACAGATTTAACATACTCAATACCTGGCTTATGCATGAGAGCATTTAGTGATGCTTGTCAAGATTCAAGCACCCTCACTGCCGAATTCCAATATGTTAATTGCTAGGCAGTTGACCCAGGCCAGAGCACTGTTTAACAATCCTATGTAAAAGTCCATGTTGGCTCCTTTCTCTAACAAATGTTACTTTTGAGTAATGTTATAGATACACGTGAAAAAAACTATCTGCTTTAAGATTTAATGTATTTTGCATTGTAATAAACAGCTGATTTCGTCTTTGTTTTATACTTGAGCTATGTTAGTTCAAAACATTCAAATGTTTGAATTAGGGCAGTTCTTACCTAAAGTAGTTATTCTTAAACTATCTAGGGAAGGTTCACAAAAAATGATATTGCATTTTAATTTAAAAGATCAAACTTGTGAAATTTTACTCTTGTTTCTTGTCATAATTGGATCCAACTCCTTCGACACTTATAATATGAATTTAGTGTTTTATGCTGTTTTTTCTGAACTTTATTAATTGAAATTCATAAAATTATATGCTGTTAATGTTTTCATCAAGCTAAAAGTTAAGAGTAAAATGAAAATTGTGCTATGTTTCTACCTGGAACCTTTCAGTATAGGAATTTATTTCAGATTTTATTTATTTTTGTGAGAGTTTGTATTTTAAAGTGCATAATGTATTTAGTTATAATCTCATATAAAATGAATCATGTAATATATATTACCATCAAAAGCTATAAAACAGAGTAAAGTTTCTTAAGATAGCAGTATGTTCATATGAAGTTTTATAATTATTGCAACAAACTAGGGTCTAAGAAAGGTATATTCTTAGTGAATAAATATGCCGGTGGTGGCTAGAAAAAAGATCAATAAATAGAGTTGCTCTTCTCTTCTATAGAATGTTATTGGGAAATTTTATTCAATATTTTGAGTTATTGAGGGAAGTCTTTCATGCACTTTTGGGTTTATGGCTTAATTTTCATCCCTTGTAGCAGAAACACAATTGTATTATACACTGAACTGTCAGTTATCCCTGGAGAGGTGTGGGGATCTATGCATTGCACAAAAAACAAACAAACAAACAAACTAGAATTCACTTTATAAATATCCACAAGGGTCATATAACAGAAATGTAACACTTTTTTCAGATAAAAATTTGTAGTTTATACTGCTCATATATATATATATATATATATATATATATATATATATATATATATATATATATATATATATATATATATATATATATATATATATATATATATATATATATATATATATATATATATATATATATATATATATATATATATAAATAAATGATTTTTGTTCTATTAGTTCTGGAAAGAAAAGTCTTTGAACTTGAAACCTGTTAATCTCAAAGAAAACTGACATTATATGTATTTATAATGCATAATTTTTAATGTTATTCTGTAATTTATGTTTATTTTCACCATTAAATTAAATTTCACTTTTAAATTCTTTTCTTTTCCAGGCTTCTTCCAGGAAGCATTCAAAACTATCATTCCATGTTTTGAAGGTTCTGCCAAGATCACTGCTCTAAAACTCAATGAGTAGATTTCTTCACGTGTATTTTTGCCACATTTACTGTGTATTATGCAAGATGTGGACTTACCAGCGGCCTAGTTGCTATGGCTCAAGAATTCCTTCCACTTTGTGATGTTTTGTTCAACATCATTTCACTTGCATCATATTTCTGTGACATTGTTTTTGATGTTGTTACAGTTTATACATTGTATATTACTGGCCAATTAGCCTGGTTTATATTATCCTTATCCTGTATTATGTTATCATTGCTTATTAGTCAGTTGTTATCTTTAAAATGGTATTTTCATCGCAGTAGTGGAAAAGATTTTAAGCTGTCTGTTGTTGCATTTGTTCATTTGTTACAATTTGGTGTTTTGTGGCGTTATTTTAAACTCTTTCTCCCTGTTGATTTGAGTGTTGTTAAAAATGAAGTTAGGGATTTGTGTATGCTTAGATTGATTCATGCATTTTGTGAAGCTGCTCCAATGTTGCTTATTCAGCTGTATCTCATCTGGCTTAAATCATCATCTTCAGAAGTCACAGATTTAAATTTAGTTTCAACAGTTTTGTCACTCTTCAGTGTTTGTTGGGCTTTAGCTTCCTTCAGTAAAAATGTCCGCCGTCGGAATATTCATAAACTTGTTTTAACCTGGCTTGGGGTTATATTTCAGTTCTTCTGGAGACTTGGTACAGTATCTTCACGTGTTGTTGTTCTTACTGTGTATGCCACTTTGTATCATTACTGGGTATTTTTAGTGATAATATTACATTGGCTGACTATGTTTCTTTGGTTAATATCTCCCAAAAATGTGTTTCACGGGGAAGCAATTTCCATTAGAAAGAAGACAATGTATTCTATGCTAATAGCTTTTGTTTATATATTTTGCTATATTAATCTACAAGAAATTAATGCTCAACAAAAAATGTTAGCTTTTTATGTCACAATGTTTTTAGAAAATTCTTTGTTAATGGCTGTTTTCCTTTTTCTAAGGGGAAGGTCTGCTTGGTTTCTTGGTACATCAGTTATTGTTGCTTGGGGAGGATTTTTACTTGGTATAATTTTTATGATACTTTATTATAAATTCTTTCATATCCAGCATCTAAAACATACTTTAGCTGTTCAAACAGATGTTGAATCTCAATGTGTCGAATATGTGCCTGAGTCCTGTGATACCTCTGATAGGAAAACAACATTTCAAGAGAGTGAAATTGTCTCCAATGGAAATAAAACGGTTATTACCCCTCTTGCCAAGCCACAAAATCCTGTGATTTTCCAGCCATCTAATGGACATTTCCAAAATGGTATGGTCAGCAGTATTCCTGGTGTATTCAACTGCCGATTAAATCCAGCCTTTAAAAGAAAAAAGAAAAAACCATCCAGCTTTGTTCCACCACCAGCTCCAGTTTCTACATTGGGTAATGGTGGTAAAGCCTCAAATCCATTTTGGAAGAAGTTACCCCCAAAATCTTGTAGCAGTGACCACGAAAGTAGTGTTGGCTCACGTGTAAATATTCAACAAAAGTTGCAAGAGAAAAAGCAACAGCAGCTTCAGGAACTAAAGGAGATTGAAGAAGAAATTAAGCAGGGTAAATTAAAAAGGCCACATCCTATGGAAATAGGGGATCAGGATACTCTACACCAGCCTATTCCACACTCTAAAAAGCAACCCTGGGTGAGGCCTGAATCTCCTGGTGCTCGATTGTCTTTATACCATTCTCTAATAGGCCCTCATATTCTTAATGGAATGCGTTCCAAATCAAAACAAAGATCTCAAACCCCTGAAATCTTGCTAGTTCCAGAGACTCTTGATAGTACCAGAATGTACTGTGATTATCAAGATTCTCGGAATTATGTAGCCTCTCCACCTCATGTAATATATCCTCGTAGTTCTGATGTGTCAAGTAATAGTAATATGTCTGCTGCTTCAAAGACAAAAATATATCCTCGATCACGGAATCCTGGAACTGTTCGAGAAACTCCATCTTGTCGATGTCCACCTCCTGAGGCTGCAACTGGTATTTCTTATAAATCACATTATGTGCCTTCTGACCTTGACAGTCAGATATCTTTGCCTCGTTCTTATACCCTTCCTAGGGAGTTTCGCTATTACAGACGTCCAAGGCCAAGAAAACCAGTACGTACTGAACACTTTGTACCATCCAATAATTCTAGCGATGGAGATGTGGATTCTGCTGATGACAATGAAATTTATGTACCTTTCCCAAGTCATCGAGTAGGTGCACCAATCCGTTTGAGGCCTTACCAACAACCTTATAAAGGTTCTGTTGCAGTTTCAGGGCAGTTGCATGAGACAAAATTATGAATCAAAATTTTTATTGTTTATATTTTTTTTACCTGTACATATACATATGTAGAAGAAATGTAATATAATTTTATAATCAGTATTTAAATTGTACATAATATAAGCTTGTGTATATATATTTTTATATTAAATTTTATACAAATTTTTTTATATTTCATTGTTCTGAATTGAGAGCTTCTATTTTCTCTTTAAGACATGTATTGAAATGCATGCTTTAATACACACTTGTATTTATACCTAATCAAATGCTATTTTAGACATTATGTGTTAGTTGAAAATCAGAGTTAACTGGGTAATTTAATGTTCCTCTTAGCAATAAATATAATAAATGTTTCTGTGTTAAAATATTTGTGAGAGCAAATTATAGAAAGAAAGTGTGATAAAAGTTTGTACTGAGAGTGAAATGTAGAAGGAAAGGGTGATAAAAACCAAAGAAAATATGCATGGGTAATAAAATTTGTATGGCACTTAGGATATTTGTAGTCTTAACTCAATTTTATTCCATTCAGTATGTGTCACTCATATTTTCCTTGAACCATGCAACTAATATGGTTGTAATCTTGATGTGTTTTGACAATGTGAACTTCAAAACTAAATAGCCTCCTGATGTACCCATTTCATATACTCTGCACTTTCAGAATGTTAGAGTATGTATTTAATATTTGCATGATTGATATTGTAGGAAAAAGGGGAAACAAAAGCTAAATTAAAATGTTATTTGACAGTGACATTTTCATTAAATTGAAATATATTATGGTGCAGATGAACTTTTATAATTGTCTGTGAACAGGTTACCCATTGAATCCTTTTTATTAATACTTGTAGCCCAAATAATATGTGAAGAAATTCAAGAAATGTATTATCATCGAGAATTCAAGCACCAGTCTTTTATTCGTTCAGGTTTTTCAAGTACCAACTAAATACACGCTTCACACAAACTGCTAAGCAGGCAGTTGGTGCTACCAGTATGCTAAAACAATGTATGTTTTCAATTTGCAACAATATGTATTAAGGTGATTATACATTAATGATATGGTCTGCATGGTGCTTACAGTAGAATGATTTGAATTGCTGCCTTACAGGTAGTACATGAGCACATTAAACATAATTTTGCCACCTATTGGAAATTTTGTGGAATTCTCTTACAGAACAAAGGGTATATATTATAACTTTCAATTTTGAAAAATATTAAATTAGAATTTAATAATTTTCATCCATATTTGCATATCACAACAGGCTTGGTCATTTAGAGGTTCCTGGGATCTTGAAGTTTGATTTTAAATTTTGTATGAAGGTATCCCTTAATTTTATGAGTTTTAAATCTCAGGATTTTTTAGGCCACTTTGAATATTCGAAGGTTGTTTCAAGATCTGCAAACTAGTTTTGACCTTTTTTTTTTCTTGTTTGAACTATAGACTTTGTACTTGTTTGGAAAAAATGGCATCTCAGTATGGCATGCACCCTTTGAATAATCAGCTAAAAGTACAATATGATAGTCTGAAAGTTTCCCCCCCCCCCCCCCCATAAATCATTTTAGGGATAAGGAAGACTGCTTCTTACTAGTGGTCCCCAAAACAATGAAAGAGTCTCTACTACTTATGGAACTTGTTCACAATCAATACCATTGGCTTATGAATTCTGAAATTGTTGTAATACATGAAAATAATGGGGATTAACCTCATAACATAGCAAATCTCCTAAACTAAAGCTGATACTAGCCCAGACTTTTAGATCCAGCCATGGTTCTGCCAAAATTCCCATAAGTTTTTTTTTTTTTCTTTTCAAATGGCTGGTAGTACTGAGCCTAGGCTCTTCTCCAGGGGGAGCCAGAAGTGTGAGACCATTTTGCCACATGCATTGCCCCGCGTGCATCACAGGGGGTGGGTCCACACTGCACCCGTTTGAAACATACCGGTCCCGTAAATTTTTTAACCGAGTCAAGTGATGAGACCGTAACACTTGACTCCACACCTCCAGAGGTAAATTTGAGAACTTGGAGGACATTGCAGCCATGACAAATTTTTCATGCACCATCCGCCGTTAGTGTATATGGCAGTGGATTTGTCAGCAACTGGCATCGAACCAGAGACGTTTAGATCACTGGCTTGCTGCCTTTGCCAACTGGGCCACTGCACCTGAATTCCTAAAAGGGAAGGGGATTATATTCACTGTGGAATTGTCTGTCTAACTGTTTAGATACGTATAACATTTTTATTAGAAGTAAGGGTTGTAAAACCTTTTGAGGTAACATGCAAGACTAATAATAGATTAAGTAATGTATATGAAGAGAGTAAAAAACCCTAGCTTTTATTTTTACAGTTGGCAATCTTTCATCATTTTGTGTTTTTAGCCTGAGGGTAATTGTTTTTTTTTTTTAGTTTTCTTTAGTTCTAATTTCCATTTTAATTTACAGTGATATGAACTGGTTCTAAGATCCACCTGACAGGGGTTGTAAACCCCTATCATAGATAATATCAGTCACATGTGACTGAATAAATGAATACTGTATCACATATGTAAACATTTGAATCAATGTTTCAGTGTAACTGCATTTCAAATTTTTGTTCCTAGACACAATATTGTTTCTCAGTTTCATCGAGTTGTTTTTCCATCAGATATGGAGAATTATGGAAACTTTCATCTCCGAGGTGTTAGGTATGTCCTATAATGCTTTGAAATCTCTTAGATGCATTTATGTTGCTGTGTTTAAACTGAAATACTTTTTATCTTTCTCAATTTTTAATTTTTTTGCGTGAACTGACTGACTGATATCGTTTTACAAAAAATTTACAAAGCACTGAAGACTTAACTGATTTATATTGACCTACATCTGAAATTTTCATACAGCTGACATCAGTTTCTATTAAATTTTTACAAAGATTAGTGCATATAAAGGCCCTCGTTTTGAAAAGCTTTTGTTGATTATTTTTAGATCTATTTTTAAATCTTTATTATTTTCTCGCAAAAGCGTACTTAAAAAAACTACATTTCTTAATTAGATATTGCAGGAAACCACACTCATTAAGTTCACGTAATTGTAAACTGCTTTACATTAAAAAAAATTTATTGGAGTGCGAAATATATCAATACTAAACAGAAAGTTGTTACAATTGTGTTCTCGTTGCCCCAAAATCTCGTGTCGCATGAAGAGATTTACATCTACAGAGCTATTTTTATCAGGTAAAATAAAAGATGTTGCGAAAGAAGTCATTTCTTCAAATTTTTTTCTGATAATAAAATGTTTAGCAAAATTTAATTTTTCAACGTCTGATCGGGTGCCGCCCACATAGTGGTTAGCGTCGTGGGCTTTCACGCACTGAGCATGGGTTCAAATCCCGAGTTAGGCTTGGTTGTCCCCTGATAGGGAGAAATGCTGGCTCACCTAAATAGTGCTCCCATAATAAAGTAGCTAGCAAGACTTCGCGGTGTTGTTGGGCCAATGTCGAAGAGACAAGTCCCTGCCGCGTATTAAAAAAAAAAAAAAACATTGGGAAGAAGTTCATTGATTTGTATTGAAATTCAGCTTCATAAGTTTTCAAAATAACCTTTATGCTCAGTAAAATTTACCAATAATTTACACGGAGAGACTGGCAAGATAATTTACATTTTTCTCTTAACACAGGGATAGAACTGTCGATCACAGTTTTTGCGCATTAAGTCAGGGGATGAAACTATTTTTACATGCAATAATCGGTGAAATTTCTCTCGTATTACATAAGATACATTATATGTGTTGATCTATGAACCTCGAATGTCTTTTGCTCCCTGCGGGTCAAACAGATTGGAGAACAGTTTTACCGCGATTCCGAACAGTTCCGCAATTGATATGGTTGTTTAAACTATACCAGTTTGCGAAGCTTGAACCTATTGACTGGTACCGATGGTCATCGCTCTGACCCTTTGGCCCTCCCTCTACAGCACTGTATAAGAGAAACAGAAACTCGCTACAATTAAAAGGGAATTAAATGTACGAACGTTAGACAGACGTTAAAAGGGAATTAAATGTAATCATGCAATACAGCCCACTTACCACTTTCCTGTTTCTAAACAATTGGTTAGTTGTTTCGTAAGCGGAAGGGTTAAAAGCGATAATCCATGAACCAGTTCTATCGATACAATCAGGGCCCGATTTAGAAAATTCTTTACTATAAGCACAACTCGGGATGGGGGCCCCCTAACACTGATGTGGGCGTGAAATTTCCAAAATTGACATACAAAAATAAATCATGAGTCATTCTGAAAGTACCATTTTAACAAGAATTGGCTATTTGAAACGTAGAAGCCTAGAAAATTATCAAATAACAAAAAGCAATACAACATATTAACTTCATCATTAAAACACAAATACAATGCAACCAGAAAAACTTATCAATCCCTTATATACACTAACATACATATGATGAACTATACATATAACTACATATATGATGAACCAATCGATCAAATTTGAAAGTATATATAAAAAATTGCTATAAAAAAGGTAAAATAAAAAAATTGAATTGGGAATTTTTATTTTAAAAGAAAATTGGGGGGGGCTAGGCCCGGGCCTAATGGAAAATCAGGGCCTGGATACAATTTTGGGTAAGAGAGCAAGTCAGATAACTTTTCATATTTTAGATTAGGAATTTCACTATTGACGATGATTCGGTATCTTCCCATATGACCAATATTTTCTCTCCGTGACAAAATTTCGCCGATCTAAAGATTGAGATTTCTTTGCTTGTATCGAATTCGAAATTTTAAGACTATTTCCTATGAGTTGAGAGCGAAATTTCACTGCTGTCTCTAAGGCTATTCCATTATTTACAATCAGTGCATCGAGCAACATGATTTTGTCATATTAACACTTAACCTATCGGAATCCTATTAGTTACTTTCCACAAGCGCCAACAACAGGTAGCCTATTAATCGGCAGCAATTATCAACCGGAGGCCTTTTAGTGAACCGAAACAGTATTATCGTATAATCTGCATTCGAATTAGTTGAACTGTTCTATACTAGCATTAAATTCGCAAGTGGTAGGTAAAGTGATGGTTTCAAAGCGTACCAGCCTGCTTCTTAAAGCTGACGAATGGATTTTCGTGGCCTGTAAGGGCATGAAGTCCTATTGATCGATAAAGTACTGCCCTTGATTTGACATGAAACGAGCATTACAGCCTCCTTCGTTGCACAATGCCTAGAGGGTACTTAAGATTCTTTTTTTCTCCAACTAAAGCCCAAGCTATAGTTTACGAATAAGATGCAAACTTTATATTAATGTTAAATTCAACTAAAATCCTTTCATTACCTTGGTTGAACGGTAACTAAACATTCCTTCATGATTTCGCAATAATTTCAAAAGACAATTCTCAAGAAATGCCGAAAAATTAAAGAGTTTCATTTAACTTTTGTATAAAAACAACAACGAGACCAATTTTGGAAGGTGCTAATACTAATCGTAATTTAAGTCTAGTTTAACTATATAATTTCAACGCAGCATGAAATTTGGTCTAGACTGTATTTTAGTTACTGCAAGCTATTTTTTGGGACAACTGCTTCAGATAAAATTATCGCCTGACAAGATTGATTATTATCGAAGGTTTAGACTAGTTTACATTAGATCAAGGTCAGCAGCCTCATAGGAGCGCGATGACGTTGAGTTTGATAACTTCCCGAATTACTAGAAGCGGGTACTTTGATTTGAAATCCCACCCGTGTCCTCTTCAATACGTGTATAGGGTACCCCTTCCTAAAATAATGCTCAATTCGATTTTTAGTTGACGTCGAACGTCCGAAAATTTATGTGCCCTTGATTATGAAAGTGGTCCAAGTCTTTGGACGGGTGATTACGAAAGTGGTGCAAGTCAAGAATAAAAAACCGAGTATTAGCCTTTTCACGTTGCTTTCCTTTACATTATCTGAAGCAGTCTTTGCAAAAATTAAGCGTAAATATTTTCCCGAATTACTTTATACTAGTGTAAAAATATTTTTCCAGATTGTTCAAACTTGGCTTTAAATACTTGAAAGCGATAAAATATAAAACTCTCTTGTAATCACCGGCACAATGACTTGGACCATTTCCGTAATCAAGGGCACATATAGCTCTCAGAAACGGTATCCCGGAACTTCCAATCTTTGAGAACTTACAATTTTCTACAAATAAGTGTCAGCGGGAGGTAAAAATGTCCCAATGGCTTGAGATGCTCCAATTTTGTAAAAAAATCTCATATCGAGTAATACCCGTTGTGGGATCGCACACGGTAAAACGCGAGCCTGGTGACATCCTGCAGGTTAGGTTTACCAAAATTAAAATTTTAATTTCATAACCCAAACTAATTCCCATTAATGAGTATCAATTTTATTTTGAAGGAATGTCTTACTTTACGCAGCAACGCAATGACTGTTCATTCAATAAAAAATGTGGCATAAGATTTATAAAGTCAAATAGTTTAAATCTTTATTGAGATAACATCACCAATCACACACTTTTCTTAGCCTCTGGTATGCTTCCTGATAGTAATTTCAAGAGCTCTTTGTCCTCCACCCCTAGACCCGCAAGGGACTCCAACATCGATTCTTCCTTTCCTGCTTCAAGGACGGACTCCAAGAACCCGGCTCCTTGTTTGCTTCCAGACCCACTACTTATAGATGGCTTTTTGAAAACTCGTAGCTTATCGCCCGAAGGGATCGGCAGCTTCTTGACATTGCTAAAGCAAAGAAACCAGCTTTGTTTAAAAAAATACTTCAATTTCATACAAGCAATAAATGCATAGCATAATTGCCTGAAAGGAACAGGTAAATCGTAATTACTTACGGAACATTAACATGCATAGGAGTCTTGACGTAGCTGGCAGTAATATGAGGTATTTTAACAGGCACATAGTAAGGCTTTGGAACTTTGATTATTTTCTTTACCGGAACAGGTATGAATTTAGGAACCTGAAAATGAAGCGTTTCATAAAGTTAACACATTTCTTAAGGATTTGAATTTAAAAACTTAAGGGCGGATTCAAAGTAATGTATAAAAGGACAGACGTGTGCAGCTTTGCAAATTAAACATTACTAATGGCTTAACGTTGAACATTAGAAATTAAAGATAGATAAGCATTCAAGAGAGCGGAAACCTACCTTCTTCGGAATCGGTATTGGGATGTATTTAGCGTATGGTACTGGTTTAGGAATTGGAATCTTGTGGTATTTTGGCACAGGGTAAGGAATTGGTATAGGAACGGGTTTCTTCACTGGCATAATCTTCGGAATCGGTATTGCCTTTGGGATTTTCACTATTTTGGGAATTATCTTCTTCACAGGAACTTTAAAAGGAACTGGAATGATTTTTGGTACAGGAATAGGTTTCATAACTGGATAGAACTTCGGAACAATAACCTTCTTTGGAATTGGCACCTTATGATACACAGGAACTGGTTTTTCTATGACATGAACGATCGGCTTCAATGAATAGACTTTTGGCTTACTTTTTAAAGCAGCCGCAGCTTTCACCTTCGGTGCAGCAAGTACTTTGGCTGCGACTGCTTTTTTTGCTGCAACCCTGCAAGAGAGTAGCAATGCAAGAAATTAATCTTATATCCAACCAGTCGAACAGACATTCAGAAAACTAATGATAGTTATATTTGTACTAATCAAAAATGCCACAGAAGCCTAAATATACCTTTAGATCTCCGATGTCAATACCTCAGACATCAATTTTCTTAAAATAAAGCTATCGTAACTAATATAGGTTTGTTCTAAACTCTGAACGCAATTTTACAGACAATTTTTAAAAAAAATACTTGTTTTACAGAAACGTATCTAATTTTAATCTTTTAGAGAGTATACTTTTATCTGCCGTTTCACTTCGCAGACGCTTTCTGGCACCAATTTATCCAGAATGAGAATTAAGTAGGCTTTCTCCTACTAACTTGAACAAACTATTTGTAGTCGTACACATTTATGTCTAGGTGTGTTGCTGCCAAACATTCGTTATTGTGAAGTCAAGGATTTAGACTCTTGAGATACAACATCCGTTTAATTCCCCAACAATGAAATTTCTAAAAGTTTAATAAAATCTTTAGTTTATATTGTCAATAACCAAGCATCATTTGTCATATATTGTATTTGACAGCAGGGCCGGCTCAAAGTCAATACCCAAACTGGCCCCCTCGCTGACGCAAGACCTCGCACAAAGAAAATCGGTACATGGCTAAAAGGGAGAATTCATTTAGAAGTTTTCTAGACAGGTTTTAAACAAGTTTTAGTTAGAGCCACAGGGCTTGAGACTGCTTTCTTTTAAACCAAAAATTTTATACTTCACGAAAACTGCCGATTTCGCATGTGGATTAACTAAAAATTCACAAGCAATTAAAGTTTTTTTTAACACAAATCACTGGATAAAGCTATACAGGCCCTGCAGCAACGTTGAGCATTTGGTATAACGTTACACTTTCGAATTGAGAAGTAAATTACAGACGATTCCAAAAGACGAACTGCGAGTTAAGAAACTGGCCTTACGGATGTAAGGAAATGATTCAGAATAACTACCAAACGGAAAGACAGCCATACGCTAGTCGACATAGGCGTAGTGCTTCCAACTTTTTTTTTGGTGGGGGGGGGGGGGGAAGCACGAATTGAATTCAGTTAGCGCCGTCCTCAGCGCATTGACTGCCGAACAGTCCTTAAAATATGATTTTTAAAAAATTTAATAATAGAAGTCATGTTTGAGAGTATTAAAAAGTTATACGAGAAATATGAGAAAACATATCATCGAATTTTTGTTATGGAACGTATCATTGTTAAAAACCATGTTCGGAATCCTCAGTTTCATAGTTTGAAAAAGCAGGAAAAAAAAAACAACTTTAAGTTTTCTACAATTGTCAGATTTTAACCGAGCTTTTATCGTTTTAATTTATTTAAAGTTGGGGGGGGGGGCACGTCCCCCCCTAACTTTCAGAGTAAACAAATCCAAGATGAACAGACAAGAGTTCATAGAACTAAATGCAAATGTTCTTGTTTCAAATAAACATGAAGTTTTAGTTTCCGGCAAGTATTTGTTGACTTCTTTGGGACAACGGGACGTTATTTACCCATCAACCTCGCCAAAAGAGTAATTAAATAACGTATTTTAAAATGCAGTTTAAGCAAGAGCCTCACCGACTTACTATTTGGAACATTTAGTAATCCTAAAACATCCTATTTAGAGTTCTGGCGACTGCGTTTAAAAGTTTAGTACACTGTAGATGAATATTTTTAAAGTTTCAAGCTAAGTCAATAAGACTAAGCATACTCTCTTACACTAGTCACTTCACGCGATGTCCTTTGAGCTGATAGACCAGGACTTCCGCATTTTTCGATAAGAGGAATTTAAAGCATTTCAGTTTCGCGAGTTTACTGAAGTTTTCGGAATGGAGTTGTGAAAAATAGGCCTGTTATCTCATCGGTCACGATTTTCATAAGGTATTCTATACTTTTTACTGTTAGATCTGTCAGTTTAAAACTCTGGTTTCTTTTGGTTATTGGAAAGAAACAGAATAAGACGAATAAAATTTAGAGGGGAGCATCCGAGATGCTGTTTAGTTGTGAATAAACTTACGTTCCGTGGAGTTTTACGTTGCATTAATTAATCTTAATTAAATTAGCGACAACATTAAGGGTGTGTTATTCTGTAACAATGCATGCTTACTTTTTAACTGGAGCCACAACAGCCGCTGCTTTTAGGGCTATTTCGGCTTGAGAAGTTGCTGGCGGTACAAACGACATAGGTTTCACAGACGATTTGTCTGCTGCTTCCAGTATTTTGGGGGTTCCATCGATGCCGCCTTTCGACTGCACGGTTTTGGCGTCCTTTTCCACCAAGTCTGATAAGACTTCTTTCGGTATTGAATCCAAGAGACCACCAAGTTGTTCAGCGTGAACCGCAACAGCAAATAAAACCAACAGTACCGGGACCTTCATTGTAGAAGGGAACCTACAGATTAAGAAGTCTAAGTTGAATCGTAATTCAGGTATGAGCCATGTTAATGAACAAATGATGGAGGTCAGCAATCAAGACAATGATTTTGAAGTAACTGAACGCATACTAGGTAAATGATAAAACACATAGATCCCCTTATTAAAAAGTATCTAAAGCAGAGAGTTTTAAGATTGATAATTTCTTACGTTCGGTGTATGGCACTTAAGTAATTTATGTTCGTTTTAAAAATTAGCTTTGAATGATGAAGTTTTTAAATGATGATGTTTATTAAGTTCAGTTATCAGAAAAGTCACGAGTTCTGCAAAATTTTTAGCAAAACACTGTTATTGCATATAGCCAGGGCCGGATTTAGATGAAGAGGTCCTAGGCTATTCCACTTATGAGGCCCTTTTACCTCTCATTCTTAAGTTTGTAAATTACATAAGATAAAATACATCATTACTGTGATATATATATATATATCAATATATTAAATGAAACATGTTATTGGTACTAACCTATATATATGCAATACATTGAAGATTAAACCAAATTCAATTCAGATAAATTAACTTCATAATAATTCGCATTTAAAGTTTAAGTATGAACTTTTAAGTCTTAAACTAAACACAAAAAAACTTTATTCAAACAAAATCCAGATCACAAAAAAGAAAATATCAAATTATATATCATTAAATTTTATGTTAATAGTTATATTATTTAAGAACCGATTCAATCCAAGTATACATTTAAAACGGAATAGTAGATTAGAAGAATTTCTTTCTAAACTTTCTCACACAGAATTCTTCTATAAGTTCAAAATCTATTTTTCTGAAGGTCTCATTTTCGATGCACAAAATACTCAATGAAGACAACCTCGTCTGGGTCATTGTGCTTCTTAATTGATTTGATATTTTTAAGTCTTGAAAATGACTTTTCTCCAGTACATAGTGTAATTTTAATTTTGCTAACAATTTGAATGTAGGCCCCTCTTGATCGTGAGGCCGTAGGCTGAAGCCTAGTTAGCCTATAAGAAAATCCGGCCCTGCATATAGCATTAAACAACTCCACTATTCAAGGTTTCTCAGGAAAATGGGGGCCGACCCATTTACAGAGACTTGTTACAAGCTATTTTCAGGTAGACGTATTGAGAAAATAAGGTTTTTTAATTGCGATTCAATACGCCATTTACAAATGATTCATTTTCGGCAAAGCATTCTTAAGTCATTTACAGTTCAGAATTTTAACAATAGATAACAAATTTTGTGAAAGCGTACCATGAACAACACAACAAATGTAATTAAAATACCTAAAAAGGGGTTTAAACAGAAAACAAACTTCCACAACCATTAAGGTTAACTAACTTACCAACTCTCCCAACAAGCCAAACCATAAACGCAAGCGGATGTACTTGACTTCAGCAATGCTTTTATACTTT
Source organism: Dolomedes plantarius (assembly GCA_907164885.2). Classification (NCBI taxonomy): domain Eukaryota; kingdom Metazoa; phylum Arthropoda; class Arachnida; order Araneae; family Dolomedidae; genus Dolomedes; species Dolomedes plantarius. The sequence goes on along the minus strand of OU015495.1, from coordinate 160,898,159 downwards.
GCTGTATGCGCAGAAGCTAATAACAAGGGTTAATTCAACCAATGGCTTTGATTCTCCCGAATTTGCATTCGAATAGTTGCTGCTAATCACTGTGGAAGACAAAACAAGTTCCAGTACCAAGGCAATTGCAGCTTACCATAATAAGCTTTTAAAATACTTGTAAATTACCTAGTTTTCATTTTCTAATAGCATGCAGATACTTTAAAAATTCCAATTAAACAACTTGTGTGTTTGTCCCAGGAATTCTTCTTGGTAGATGTAGTTAAGCTTTAACTGAATAAAATAGGGAAATTTCTGAAAATAATAATTATAAATAATAATAATAAAAAAATCAGCTAATTCTGGGCTTACGTAAGGGTCAAAATGAGAACATTTTTACGCTTTATAATGTAATTTTTTTCCAACAAAGAATTTTTGACAAGTAATTTATTACAAGGAATGTAATTTCTTAAAGCTGGAAAGTTTATTTTCTAATATATCCCGAAGACAGTAAATGAAGATGTGACTCAGTAGCAGACGTAGAAATGGGTAAAGAATAAAATGTAGTGTAACTGGTATTTTAAAGATTTTAGGAAAAATAAATTCAAAACATTGGTTGGTTGTTTAGTTGGTTGATTCGGAGTTTTGCAGTTATCTTTGCCAATCGAGTGCTTAAGTTTAATAGCAAGGGTATCAGGGTATTTATTTCCAGGAAGCTTGGAAACGGATGAAGAAAGAAAAATTACAGATCTATTGATGGTGTATATAAATATATATATATATATATATATATATATATATATATATTACGAATGTTATATAAATTTACATTTTACGTTTGGAAGAAAGCATTACGAGATGCTAGTAACTTCAAGACAAGTTTCCAAAGTATATTTGAAAATTTGTCAGTGATGCTGCTGGTTGATTTCTTTGATATGATTAGCTCTAAAACACCATTCATTAAAAAACTAATCACTTTCATTACACTGGTTACAATCGGTTCTTTCCACTGAGTGATTTCAAAATAATTACAGTATTTTGATATCCTTGCAGTGGTTTGACAGAGAAGGAGAAGGGGCGAATTTAAGCACGTCGAAACTTCCTCTTAAGTTGTTTTTGCACAACGTTTTTTTCAGTCACACACCGATAACTTCATTGAATGATTATGGTTTATTCTTCGTGCTAGTTAAGAACTAATAGTAAAGGATTTGATTTTCAATTCAAGACGTACTGAAATGCTTTAATCACAATAGTTACGTAATTTGAGTCCCCTGACACCCCTTACAAGATTAACTTTCATGGTTTAATATACATAAACCCAGCTCTCATTGCACCTGATACCATTTTCTGATGTCAAGAGCAGTCTGGAACAGCACTTTCCATTGTAATTTAAATGCTACAATGCCTACTCCTTTTAACGATTTTGAATAAAGAGCTGGATATATGAGATGTTTTGGAAGATGTGAGATGTTTAGCTAGAGCAGATGCCACGTTATTATGTCAGCATGCACATTTTATGTCAACATGCTCTTTATATAAAATAGAAAAAAAACGAAACATATAATCATACCAAATACCCCATCTTTCGTAAGAAAATGAACAAATTTGAGAAGACTGTAATTTAAAATTCAATTTTACGAACTGATAATGCTACCATCAAATCACTGTAAAAAAATGGTTAAACTCTTTACAAACGGTAATTTTATTAAAATCATTTAAAAAACCTTAATGCGCCTGATGTACTTTTCAATGTATAAAAAGACCTAACTGATACGACGTTTTAAACCCTGTTTGATAAAACTAATGAAGTAAATCATTCGTTATTATTTCGGAAGAATTTTATTTTTAGATCTGTTGTTGCTTACTCCTTCTAGTCCAAATAAATTTGACCCAGTCCATAAGTCTATGTACTTTTAGCCTCTTGATGACTAGAACAGGTGTTTTGCCAATGTCCTCTCTGGACATCAGAGACAGGAAACACTTCAGGCCCTGTGAATAAGTGAGATCTTTGGTGTGACTACTGGCCAGTCTTGATAGAGCAGATTTTGAAATTATGTCTCCTTCGAAATCAATAGCCAATATTTCTTTGTACATCGAAAGGCCAGTAAAAATCGCAAAATTTACAGAACCCTCTTTTGCAAAGCTGTACGCAATGACTTTGAAAATCCGATTCTCATGGAATGGAACCCACTGGTGGTGGATATTGCTGTGACGGACAACACTTTAAGATTTTTAAAAATTTCTGAACCATTAGGGCCTGTTCACATAGGAGTCCGTTGCGTAGTGTTAAAGAAAAGATGACGTTGAGTTGAAAATAAACCAATCATAGGCGTTAAAAATTTCATTGCTAATCGTTTGGAGTCCTATGATTGGTTTATTTTCGTCTCAACGTCATCTTTTCCTTAACGCAACGCAACGGACTCCTATGTGAACAGGCCCTTAGAGTCTCTGATGTTCCTCCTACTAGATTTCGTAGATAGAATGCGTAAAGTAATCATGTTCGCACCATAAAATGAAAAAAAGAAAACTTTTGAGATAACAACACAGGGCTTCAAAAAAAAAAATTTTTTTTTGGTGCCTAGGATTTTAGAACTGATTTTAGCTATATTTGGGGCGCTGAATCTAAATATGAAATCAGTTTTTCTCTGTCAGTTCTACTTTTTTAGATACAGTAAAACCTCGTTTATCCGGACTAACTGGGACCAAATGCAATCCGGACAATCAAAAATCCGGATAATCCGGGTAATATGGATAGTAAACAATACAAAATTCTTAACTAAGAAGACTTACTTTGTTTTGTAACAAAATTACATAGTATTGTTTAGAAAACTTTAAAAAATAAAATATTTTCACATCATTTCTTAACAAAGAATTGGTAAGTCTAGTGAAGTTTTCTTAAATTCAACAAAAAGAATTTTATTACCATAATTTATTGTACAATCTATGCAGGAACTGTACATTGAATCAAACTAAAAAGCGAATATTTGGCGTACTTGTAGTGACGTTCTTGCTATGATAGTAAAAAATTATTTTCTAATGTGAACATTAAATAAAAATGTCTACAAATCTGATCCGGATTATCCGGAGATCCGAATCAACGAGGTTTTTCTGTACATCCACTTATCTATCAATATTTTTTTCTATTCAATACATTCAAGTATGGGTAATTTGGCCTCCTGGGAAACTGGACTCCTGGAAAAAATGGGTCTTCTTGAATGTTTTCCAGATGATTGGCGCCTATTTATTGGCAGCTCAAAGCGAAGTTTAAATGTGTCCTTCTACACAATGGGAATAAATATTGTTCTATACCAATTGCTCACTCAAGGAAAATGAAAGAAAAATATGACACCATAGCTTTGGTCTTGGAGAAGATAAAGTATCATGAACGTCGATGGGTGATTTGTGTGGACTTAAAAATGGTAAATTTTCTCCTTGGAGAGCAAAGTGGCTACATCAAATATCTTGCATCATGTGCCTCTGGGATAGCAGAGACAAAACACACCACTGGGTTAGAAAAGAGTGGCCTAAGAGAGAAAATATGGACGTTGGGGAAAAGAATGTCACTAACGACCCCTTAGTTGGATGAAAGAAAATCCTCTTTCCTCCACTGCAAATCAAGCTGGGCCTAATGAAGCAGTTTGTAAAGGCTCTTGATAAGAACGGATCACGTTTTTCGAATAAAAAGTAAAAAAATGCCTAAGTTGAGTACGGAAAATTTTAAAGCAGGAATATTTGACGGCCCACAAATAAGACAACTCATTAAGGATCCTGCCTTCGTAAATTCGATGAATGAGGCTGAGCAAAAAGCCTGGATTTCATTTGTTGCAGTTGTCGGAAATTTTCTGGGCAAATGCAAAGATGAAAATTATGTCGAACTGGTAAACGAGAGGTTAAACAGTTTCAGATCCCTTAGGTGTAACATGAGCATTAAGGTGCGCTATTTACACAGCCACTTGGACTACTTTCCTGAAAATTCAGGAGACACCAGTGAGGAACAAGGTGAAAGATTTCACCAGGATATTAAAACTATGGAGGACCACTACCAAGGAAGTTGGGATACTCACATGATGACAGATTACTGCTGGAGTTTAAAAAAGGGACTGTTCCAAAATACATTCAAGAATGTCACGGAAAAGAAGTTTCCGTGTTCAGGCGGAAAAAAGTCCGAAGTGTTCAATGACTAGTTGGTTTCACCAATGACTTTTTCCTCTTTCTTGCTCCTTGTAATTAGATAAGAACTACTTCAATATTCTCTGCGATTTTTATGTTCCTTTAACTTTTTAAAAAATATATAATACTAATAAAAAATACTGTGTTTAGTTTTTTTAATTTGATCCATGGATTTAACTTAAAATAGTGTAACCTATATTTCACTAAAATGTAATATCTTAGAAATTTGAGCTCCTAGGCTAAAACTAACGCCATATTTAAATTCAGGGCATCAAATTCATATGAAATCAGCTCCAAATACCCCGGCATCAAAACCACTGTTGCCCTGTGTAATCTTTGATTTTCTATTCCCAAACCCTTTACAGTGAGAAATATTGCTTGATTGAATCAAGTAGTTAAGGTTTGTACTCGATTACGAAAATAAATATCCCCAAAAAATCATAAAATCAATTATAATATTTGAGTTGTTTGTGATGTTTGAAACAAAATTTCAATCAAGTCAATATTTAATAAGATTATAAAAAAACTTTTGCCAAGTGTCAAGAATCATAAAACTTCGCGGAAAATTTAATATTTTATGAAAATCAAAATTTCGCGACTAATAATTAAATTTTAATTATAAGTCGCGAAACCTTGGCAGTCTGGTGATCACGTCCATATTTTAGCGGCGTAAATAAACTTTTAAAGGAAACCTCGGCCCTGTATTAAAAGTCCAGAAGTTTTTTTCCCCCTAGTGAGAGTGTACTCAGATGCCCAAATCTTCTAAGTGGTACCTTCCTCTAGAGACTATAATTCCCAGATTCACATCGACGTGGTTAAATTTTAGCAGCCTAGCATACTGAAAAATAAAATCCTTCAGTTCAATAGCGAGCTATGTGAGAAGAGCAATAAAAACCTTGATTAAAGATGCAAATGATATTGCTTAAATTCACATGAACATGAAAACCTCAAGTGCAAATGGTAGATTGATACGAACTTGATTAAAATTTGAGAAAAGTCTTGACTTTTTCTTTTGATTAAAAAAAGTATTGTTGCCAACTTATGGATAAAGACTCTGTTCTCACTGGTAGATGTTTGATGTTCTCAGACTTCTTGTCCTGTATATTTTATAGACAACTTGAGTTGGTTTTATCATTTATTCCCTTTTCCCATCTCGCCCGCATTTATAAATAGGTGTCATCCAAACTGAAACTTGTCTAAAATATGTGCATTTAAACTTATTGGATTAATCTCTGTTCAATTACTATTCCGAATTAATGAGAATTAAAACAATTTTAATATAGATGTTTATTTAACTCCAGACAAAATAGTGTATTTTTCCTTTGCCATTATCTTAGATTTTGATTTGCGAGCCATCAAGTAAAGAACGTTTACTAAAAATTTTATGTAGAGCATTTTTAGTGGCTTTAAAATGTAACAATTCTTTTTTTCTGAGGGAAATTTTTGTTTAGAGAATGTGTCTCTTGACCCTTCTGAAACCTTGTAAACAGCGATGCCGGTGTAAATGTTAATATTTTCCATTCAAGTGGGACTTAGGGATGCGACATCGATGTCTTCAAAACATCGATTCATTGAAGCCGATTTTTTTTAACATCGATGTTTTGTGCTCGATGTTTTACGTTGTTCAATGGTTGTTTTTTTAAATGAAAAAGCACCATAATAAAAAATGTAACCACCTAGCATCATTTTCACACTCAGTAAATGTAAACTCAAAAATTCTTTTAAATGATTTTGCCGTATTCGCTATTGATATGAAACCAATTCTTTTGTTTTGTGTTACATCCATGAACTTCAGAATTTTATATTTACAAAATTATTAAAACCTCCTGAAAGTAAATTATTCTCCAACTTGTAAATTAATGACTTCATATTTACAATAATTTTTCACATTAAACCGATTTAAATTAGAAAACATTGCGGATTTTTCTTTAAGGCTTTGGTCCTATCAATTGTTTTTATAGTAATAATTTCTTCAATTTTCTGATAAAAGTAATAAAATGCATCATGGAAATTCTGTGATATGCGCTGACTCTAGCAACCAAGTTTCGGTCATTTGTGTCAACCCAACCAAAGAGTAAAATTAAATCAATTTGCATACCAAGCATGTGTTGCATACCAAGCATGAAAGAAGCTTCGATGTATATCATACCGAGTACCTAAACGTTGATTCAAGACATGAATTGTGTATTATTAGACTTCTCGAATGCACATTTCTTTCGATGAAGTATGAATTTCAAATCGACGTAAAATTTAATAGATTACATTCCAATCCGGAAGCGATTGAGAGAGTCCGCTTTTATTTTAGCTAGTCCTTTTATTATAAATACAGACTTAAAAACTGGAGAAAAGTTTAGCTTCTAATATTGAAAAACGTTGACAAGTGTTCACATCAACGGATGCAAAAGGGCCCATTTCATAAGTTTTGAGTCGAGGAGTTAAAAATGTCTATTGAGCCGAGTCCCGGATCCTTTTAAAACATTACTAGTAGGTTGAGACATCGTATAAATGTTTATATTTCCCCTTCAAGTTAGACCTCAAAATGAGTGTATATTTTTGAGGGTTAGCATATGTGATTTTACTTTGCGAGCTGTAAAAGGTAATAAACAATGAAAAAAAGAGGCTAATTTACTGTCGCATTTGTTGCATCTCGAGTATAAAAATTAACTTCAAAATATCCAATGGGTTTTTCCTTAAGACAAAGGTCAGGATGTGTGAGAGAGAATTCGCTTACTTTTAAACAGAAGTACTCTTACCCTCTGAAATTCATTTGCGTATCCCTGGCGCAAATAATATTAAGGCTGCTGTGTACCAACTCTATTGGAATCGTTCACCTCAATGTTAACCTACGGAGAAAATTTGTCCAAGGATTGCCGACTTTGGTTTAAGGAATTTTTTTAAAAAATTGTATTCTGTAATAGAGAAAGAAATTTTACCCATGGGGACATTTTTCGTTTTATTAAAAACAATGGAAATATTTCTTAAATTTAAATTACTCGGGGGGGGGGGGGGGAGGGGATCTGGTATAGTGCGTTTTACACGCTCATAAATTCCTCTGGTGGACGAAATTTATAAAATGAAACCAGTTGTAACGTGCAGAAAAGTCCAGGCTATCTGAAAATATTTTTATTGGATTATCAGTATTTATGTAGCTGTATATAGTAGACAAATTTTCTCCATAGCTTAACATTGAGGTGAGTGGATCCAATACGGTTAGTACATAGCAGCCTTAACTCCGGCGCGTGGCTCTCTGGCTCGCTCAAGTGCTAAACGACCTTTAACCAAACGTGCCTGTCAAACTCGAATAATAAAAAAGGAGGTAATAACATCCAACTTCTGTAGAAGTGAAAGGTTTGCACTAATTCTTGAAGAAAATGGATGAAACTTACCTTTAAATATTTGGCAGTGAAACCTTATCCATGATTTTCCCCCCAGAAGTGAATTTGAAAGCAATAACAGTAAGAATGTGCCTTTGCCCCATTTCAAGTATCTTTATTACAAATACTTTTAATAACATTAAAACTACCATAATTTGTAGTTTCTTCTAAACCTGAAATTTGATAAAATTTTATCGAGGGGGGGGGGGGTGCGTTCGACTTTTAACCCGACCCGACAGTTAAAGTCTAAAAAAGGTCTGAGAACCAACTGTTAGAGTATACATGATGACAGCTTATATACTAGTAGTTCCACAGTAGTACTTTAACTTGTTAATTGGTATCAATCAGTTTCATGTGTTAATTTTGATGAGCTATTTTGTTGCAAATTAACTGACTAAACTCTTTGTGGTTTTAAGTTCCTCTTGTAATCCAGGGAACCTTAAAAGTTTGAAATGACGTTTGATCAATTGAGTTAAGCTAGGTCTTTCTTTGCATCCTCAATGAGATGTCAACAACCCCAATTAACACTTCTTCATACGACCCCCCCCCCCTAAAAAACACTAGACAAAGTTCATTTTATATATCCTCTGAAAAACCACGCATAAAGTTCCAAGTAGGAATCGGATGACAGTTTGGTAGGCTTTAGAAGTCACCCCCCCCCCTCCATCGGGGATAGATTGAATTATTTCACTTTGAAGATAGCAGGGAAAACAGATTGATCGAAATAAAGATAGGGCACAAAATAAAGCATCCAGTAAAACATGGTCTTTATTAAGAGACTTGCTATACCTGGATGGTGTTACGGAGTTTTATTAGGGTAGATTAATTTTTCTGACACTATTTAGGGATAATTTCATGGCATGAAATAGAATAATCTACCGATGCTTCTCTACATAGTTTAAGATCCGAATAACCTAAATACGGAACTCTAAAGGACATATCAAGCCGCATGATGTGCGAATTTAGTGCACAGGTTACAAGAAGTCTCATGTGAACCCAGACAGTATCAATGTATGTGCCGGTGATTATGAAAGTGGCTTAAGTCAAGAATCTTAATATATTAAAGTTATTTCATATTGCATTCTTTTATATTACCATAATCTGAAGCAATCTTCGCAAAACTGGGCCGTCAGATAGAGTTGGTTGTTGCATCATTACACAGAATTCAGGTCATGTTGAAATTTAATCCTTCAAATGTCTCGAAACTAAAAATATAAGACTTGGACCACTTTCATAGTCACCGGCACATATATAAAACATTCTTCTGTAGAGATGAAGCTAGGAGAGTTAAAAACACAGACACATTAATAAAACGAGCAGTTTTATTATCAAAGGCTAAACCAGTTTATCATTACGAGATTTTCCAGTTCCCAGACGTCTTAGAACCTAGAAGAAAAATGAAGTTTTGCAATCTGTTTCCTTAGCTGTTTCAGTCAATTTAATCCAAGGTTGCCTTGTAAATTTAGAGTCCAAGTTAAAAACAAGTAATATGCTAAATATGTAAATTGATATTCAGTGTAACTAAAACCTTTTTTTCAATTAAGATAGATACATCATATGAGTAAAATACCTATTAAGCTTTACGCTAGATTAATTAAGCAAAATTGTGTTATTAAACAATCTGTACGTAACACTTTTTATAAACTTAAGAGTCCAGTAAGTAAGATGTGCATGACAACTTTGAGTTGTCATTTGAACCAAGTTAATCGCACGAAAATCTCACCAACTTTCTGTAATCAGATAAGTTTCTCATCTGATAGTAAAAACTATTATTGAAGTAGTGGAACAAAGGTGAAAGGTCACTTGGAATCGATGAAGAGAAATCAGTGTAATTTTATGCTATACTTAAAGTCAGCGAAAAAGTTACTTTTGAAGGATTTATAAACTATGCTTACCTAGAGAAGCAATCGCTCAAATAAGTCGAAACATATCTACGGACATAATTCATAAAATGTAAAGTACTGCAAGTATTTCACTATATAAACAAAGATGTTATGTTTTAAGAGGATAAAAAAATCCTTATGTTGTAGATTATAGAACTGTAAAGAGAATATATCCTTTGAAAATACTAATTCTAATTTAAATTTAGATTTCATTTTCAGTTAATGAAACTTTTCCTATTTAAGTTGTCTCACATGTGGCTGAAAATCTCATGTTTAAGTAATGTACTACTTTCTTCATGATTGCCCTTTTCTAGAGCTCCGATAAGAAAAGGAACTGAAGTTACAGCATTTACGCATGATTATTGAATCCCACAGAAAGTAAAAACGTGTAGGAGATCAACATTTTTATGCTTTAACAGTAAATGTTACCGTTTTCAATTGCTATTCTTAAACTGCGACTCATTTGCGTTGATTCTGCCTTCATATTTAGTTTTAATTTGAAAGGAATGAAGCAATTTTGTTGCAGTTTAGATTTTTGTTTCACTAAAGAGGTAATACGTAACATTTCAATTAGTATACTTACCAAGTTAAACTAGACTTTGGATTTTCCCGATGCTTTTGATTTCATCAAGGTTTTCAAGAGAGATTTCAATTCATCTGCATTTGACAAATCAAAGTAAACAGCTCTTGTTAAAACACCTGCTCCAAAATTCAGGACTTCTTTCCCTACTGGCTCGATGTCGTCGTACGACTTCACGGGAACATTAAGACTCACGCCAGCTGATTTTAAGACTTTGTGAAGAAACCGAACAGGATTTCCAATTTCAGGGCCCAATCTCAACTTCAAAGGCACTCCATTCGGAGTAAAAGCTAATATCACGGTTGCTTTTGAATCCGGCTTATCTTTTAGTTCATCCACTGTTGCCGGAGAACGAACAGTTTCAAGATTTGACTCTGGTTTTAACACTACGTCAACCTCCTCTTCGATTATTCCTTCATTATCGAGTATTCTATAATTAAAGGCTGATCTTAGAGGAAGCTGGTTTTTCGAATAGGTTTTTTCGGACACTGGGATTTCAGTTTCATACTCGTTAGTAACAGGAATGTAAGCCTGTGTTGTTTCCACTCCCGATTCTAAATCCGCAGAGCTTTTCACTGTTGTCGCCTCGGTTTCTGTTGTTGAGGCTTTCGTGGTTACATCGCCATTATCATTTGAGTTGGTTTTAGATGATTTTCTCCAACGAATCAAAAGAGGGTTGTCAAGTATCCATTTTCCATGTTCTCGGAGAAGTTGCCTTATATTTCTGTCGAATAAAGATTCAGAATACAAGACGTCCCCTATAATTCTGCCTTCCGGCTTAGAGTCGGATTCAGCAACATCTCCACTTCTTCGAAGGAAGCCATAAGGGAAAGTTTCGAGTTCAGAATCAATGGGAATAAGAAGCTGGTTTTTACGCTTGGATTCAAGCATTAGTCTATCCCTAGACTTCTTCAGTCGATCGCTATTGTCAACATGACGTTTGAACCTTTGAGAACACTTCTCACGCGTGTAGGTATCAAGGAAAGGATTATTAAGAATTTCATCTGAACATTCTTCATTCGATATGTCCACATCTCTCACTGTGCTAGAAGTATGATGGGAATCACTATGTTCTCTAGTCATTGCAAAGGTACCAGTATTTATGCGAGATGCATGTGTTGAAGCAAAAGATTTCTCATTCCCTTCTTCGAATTTTGGTGGACTGACAGTGGAAAGATCATGGTCTCCGTGAATGCTTTTAGGGGCCATCGATTCACTTACAAGGGCACCTAACCTTTTCTGAAGTGTTCTGTAGTTGTTTTGGACGTTACTGAAGTATTCATTTGAAGGCTTTAATATCTGAGCCGCTAATCCCTCTCCATACTCAACTTTCGGGGCGATTTGAGCTGCAAGGGATCGATCAATATCTAAAAATAAGCCACCAAGCTCGGAGAAAAAGTTTGATACAGTATCAGTCTCGGTCCTTTTACGATTCCCTTCGTTGCCTCTCTTCTGAACTTCGGCCGTTGAAACCAGGTTGAGGCATATTAAGATACAGAAGCAAGTTAATGTCGCTTTAGCCATCTGAAACGAAATATTTAAAAGCGAATTATTTATATATGAAATTCCCTTAAACAATCAGAATTCACACATTTAAAACAGATCAGAAGCCAGTCACGAAAATTCTCACATTTTGAAATTGCATTTACAAAGCATATTTAAGTTTTTTTTTGCGTTCAAGTAAAACATTGAATATTTATTAGGCGTATACTTACATACCGATTAATTTTGAAGCTGACTAACAACCATTTTTTTATTACTTCACACAGCTCGATTTCTCATCTAACTTTATTATCACGTGAAGACTATTAAAACGTGAAATTCCATCCAACAAAAATGTTTTTAATTTGTTTCCTTTGCTGAGAGCTTTTAAGGGTTAAGAAATTGTTAAAGTTTAAGAGCTAATAGCAAAATTTCTAAAACCATTTTAATTTACGTATATACCGAGTTTCCGTTGATAACCTAATTAACGAGTAACGTTTCCTTTAAAATTTAATACTGCAACCATCATTAGCCTTTCAGATGAGGATTTTTCAGATGGTATGCAAAGTAAGCGATAAATGTTTTAAATCTTTTTGATAAGACGAAAAAAGTTGGAAGTGCCTTTTTCCTTTCTAAGCAGTTTCACTTTTAGATTGGACTTTAATGCTTTAATTCAGGAATTAGAATTTAGCTCTTATTTCTCTTAATATCAGGACGAAGCCTATTCATCTACTTTGAGAGCATGCAGGAAGGACAAATTAGCTTCGTTGTGTTATGCACATTTCGTTCAGTTCACTTAAACGTATGTTATTGGGACACAGTGTTAATATAATGCTTGTAAAATCAGGGGTGTCGTACAGTACACTTATCCATTTTGTGAATCAACTACATTAGGTTTTATCAACTATAGTATGACACAGAATATCCTTTGTTGATTCCCCGAAAAAAAAAGTTCCAACTAGTCATTTTTAATATAGTTTTCCTTTTTTTTGAAGCAAACAGAGGAAAAAAGTTATCCGAATATATCCAATTAATTTTTTTCATTAAATAAAAACTTAGTTGAGACAAAAATAAGGATTTAATAAAGCAAAACGTCCACCTACATCGAGAGCGATTCGTTTCATTCTACAACCAACCTTCAGTAATAACGTCTTTACTACCGAGCACGTCCACCGCTAATAACACTTGAACAAAGATTTATTTATATATATTCTTCAAGCCACGCCTTTTGTGTTTCAACACTTTGAAGATACATGCTAATTATTTTAATTTTTTTATTACATAAATACATGGTTTTTTTTCAAATTATCTTATTTCAAAACGGTTGGTTAAGGGCCTGTTCACATAGGAGTCCGTGGCGTTGCGTTAAGGAAAAGATGACGTTGAGACGAAAATAAACCAATCATAGGCGTTAAAAATTTCATTGCTAATCGTTTGGAGGCCTATGATTGGTTTATTTTCGTCTCAACGTCATCTTTTCCTTAACGCTACGCAACGGACTCCTATCTGAACAGGCCCTTAGGGTGTTTTGACTGGTTAGTTTTGAAAATTATTGAATAATTATGACAAAATGTTCTCTAGAAGCTAAATAAGCCTTCTAGGAATCATGGTGCTATTTTTGGCTTTCAAAGATGATCGAGAAGTGAGATGAAGTGATATTACCAGAGAGAGCATTAGGGCCTGTTCGCATAGGAGTCCGTTGCGTTGCGTTGCGTTAAGGAAAAGATGACGTTGAGACGAAAATAAACCAATCATATGCCTCCAAACGATTAGCAATGAAATTTTTAACGCCTATGATTGGTTTATTTTCGTCTCAACGTCATCTTTTCCTTAACGCAACGCAACGGACTCCTATGTGAACAGGCCCTAAAATAACATATGATCTAATGACGTAACGGAAGGCAGTGTCATAGCCCGTGAGGTTGCCTGCCTCACCCTTAAAAAAATAAAATAAAAATTCTAAAGGGCCCAGGATCTTCCGCCAGAAAATTTCTCTTCTGTGTGCTCCTGTATGCTGACGTAACAGTTTGGCAAAAATACAAGTGGCTAAAGTCTGCTGTTCAGAAAAATTACTTGCTTTGTAACTGGACAGTTGTTCGTGCTATTGATGTCTTTTTCTTTTTTTTTCGGGATATATTATACTGAAAAAGTATAAAATTTGTGTAAAATTGCTTAATAATTTGATAACAATTTAGATTCCTGTTTTGAACTAAAAAACTAACAAAAGAAAACAGTCAGTTTACTTGTCTGATTCGAAGTCCTTTTGAAAAGCCAATTAAGGAGTCAAATGTTTTTTTCCAAAGGTGTCTGATCCTCCATTTCCTTTGCCACATTCAAATATGCGGAGACAACCTGAACAGGTTGTTTGTTATAGTTCTGATCAAGCCTTAGGGCCTGTTCACATAGGAGTTTTTTGCGTTGCGTTAAGGAAAAGATGACGTTGAGACGAAAATAAACCAATCATAGACGTTAAAAATTTCATTGCTAATCGTTTGGAGGCCTATGATTGGTTTATTTTCGTCTCAACGTCATCTTTTCCTTAACTCAACGCAACGGACTCCTATGTGAACAGACCCTTATACACATGTTACGGGCAGTTGTCATTATTCATTAACTTGAACGAAAATAACTGTATTCGAAGAGGAAAAAAATGGATGATTTAATTATGATGTTTAACAAAGTGGCTTTAGATTTTGATTGGTCTTTGTGTCGCCCCAAATAAAATATCTGGCTCATAATTTTCTTTCTTTTTGACAAATTTTGAATCTTTCTCAATGAAAACAAATAATTAAGTTGATATCAATTATTTGACTAATTCAATTAAATTGCTTCAAAAAAGTCAAATATTAAAAGTTAAATATTTTTTTCAGTTCTGCTCTAGATTTATTTTACTTTTATTAAAACTTGTCTTTATTTGAGTGCATTCTGCCTCCAACAACTGCTTCTATTTCTTTTGCTATGTTTTTTGAGGATGAGTAACTTACTGGAATAAGTTTTTATATTATTAAATATGCCTTTTCATCATAACTGCTGCAAGAGTCAGAAGTAACAAAATTTCCTTTATGTGTGTCTTTGGGAAAGATGCATTTAAGAAGTGTACTACAACTGTACACGACAAATATATCATAACAAAAATTATTTTTCAGATTAAAATATTTAGCTGACTATTTTCGGCTACTTACATACATTTAGAAATATGAATTTGCAACAATGAAACACGTTCCATGTTATAAGAAAGTTGCATATGTTTCCTCAAAAGTTAATGAACCAAAAACAAAAACATGAAACAAAGACTAAACCGCCAAGAACGAAATGTGGATAGAAAGGCATGAAGGGAGATGAAGTATTCTAAAGTTTGTTAATTCTTCCATGCTTAATTAGTGCTCATGTAATCCCAGACATATTTCCTCATAAACCCGCCTCATGTTGCGTGTTGCAGATATTTAACGGTAGGAAGTTGGCAGAAAGAATTTATTCATGTTATGTTGTTCGAGTCCTCCCCCCCCCCCCCCCCCCCCCCCCCCCCCCCCCCCCCCGACGTTCTCAATTTCTACCATTTAAACTTCAGTTTGTTTAAAAGTTTTGCTTTTAAACTTCTGGCCTGTAATTAATTTTATTTTACGTTCAAAATACTTGCGTTTTCATTTCACGGCCGGTGAAAAGGAATGTAAACTCAGCAAAGGTAAGGAAATGTATTGCAATTACAAGTTAATACCTTGCGGAATATTCCTGCATACACTTTTAATAGTTAAAAAATGTTCCACGACTTTCTTATCTTTTGCCTGAATAAGGCAGAATCCTATAATGTCTTTAATAAAACAACATAATTTTATTCTTTAAAAGTACTAATATTGCAGTATAGACTTAGGGCCTGTTCACATAGGAGTCCGTTGCGTAGCGTTAAGGAAAAGATGACGTTGAGACGAAAATAAACCAATCATAGGTGTTAAAAATTTCATTGCTAATCGTTTGGAGGCCTATGATTGGTTTATTTTCGTCTCAACGTCATCTTTTCCTTAACGCAACGCAAGGCAACGGACTCCTATGTGAACAGGCCCTTACACGTAAGAATTAAAACGTCTAGAGAAAATATTTCTTTCTTTCTTTCTTTATATCTTTCTGTAGCTAATTAGCTACTAAATGATAACTGATTAAGATTTATTAACTTCCTGTCAACTGACATAATACATTTTATTTAGAGAATCTACAAAATTACAGTTAGCTAATAAATTTCTTGAAATCTCTCGTGTATTAGATTTTACGACTTGGCTCGTTTCCACACCTGTTTTATGGAGACAAGTTAATATAATGTGATTTGCAGGGGAAATAAGATCTAAAAGAATGTTTTTATTTCATTTATCAAAATGTTTTTGTGTCACTTAAAGGATGGATGTATGATTGAAATCTATGCTTTTCATAGATAAGTTTTAATTATGGGCACCTGTTTTCTATTACCCTTAAATTGTAAAGCCTTTTCAATTTAAGCGTATTCACCCTTTTAACCACTCGCAACATACTTTAACCTTTTCCTTACGGGGTGGGATAGCATGTATCCTAAGAATACGGGCCCAAGAATGAATATTTATATACATACATATACACACACACACACACACACACGCATATATATACATATATATATACACACACACACGCATATATATACATATATATATACACACACATACACACTCATAATATTGATGATTCTGATTGATGATTGATTCTATCAACTAATTTGTTGATTGTTTGATTGTATTAACTTGATTCTTTAGATATCGAAAAATAAATAAATAACATTATGCTAATTTAAGCGTACAGAAACGTTGCTGTTGTTCCATCAAAGATCTTATTTTCACTTTAACGAGTACCTACTAAGTAATGCGCAGATTATCTAGGTAATTTGCAGATTACCTAGGCAATTTGAGAAATGAAACATTTTCCCGCACTTTAACGGAGTAAATCAGTTAATCTGCAGAATAGCTAGGTAATGCGCACATTAACTGATTTCTGCACTTTAGCGGTAACATATATAAAGTAAAGAATTTCATTGAAATGAAGAAAAATTCTCAATGAAACAATATTGAATTTTTACCCTTTGTATTAATGATCATGTTGTTACTTCATCCTCAGCATTATCCGACAGATATTTTAAGTTAACCTTTTATTTAAAGAAATTCTAGAGAGCTTCAAGCATAGGAAAGAAAATGGTTCAGTAACTGTTTAGCTAGGATATTTATAGATACATTTTTAAAGTGGCGTAGCTACTAAGGAACAAGGTTCTCAAAATTTTGCATCGTATGTGAATGGACAAAGTATGTTATAATGAAAATTTACCGATTTAGAATCCATACAATGCTCCACCCTAATCTTTTCAGACATTTGTACGATTTCCGTCAGCTGACATCTATAATGTGATTATGTTTGACAGGCTTTTCATATTTCGTAACATTTTCAGACGAAACCTTCCGGAACAGGTGACTGTCTGATCTTTAAAGGATTTTTGAAATGGTAGAAAATATTTTGCCCGATGTTCTAAAGTATATTTATTTAACCAAATGACAGATGATGCTTTTGGGGCATTCGGCGGACAATAGTACGATTTGTGATTTGCAGCGAAGGATTCTCTAATGTGGCCAATAGTGGTGAAATGGATATATGAATGTGAAACGAGAACGAGATAATGACGATAGCATCCTCTTAGTGTGAAAAAATCAATAATTTCGTGATATATAAATTAGCTAAGATATGTTTTCTTCTTTCAACAAGATACGCAATTATGAAAGATAATTTATGTTGGTTGAATCAAGATCTCCTTCAATATTAGGTTATAAGGAATTCACTTGATCTCGACGATGAATTTATTGATACTGTGCATCATTCACTATTGAATAATGACTTCAAACAGATTTAGAAGTAAAGACAGATATAGATAAATTTCGATTTTCAGGTAGAAATATTTTTATTTAATAAATAAATTTTCGAAATAAAGCTTTCTTTTCTAGTGATTTCTAATGTTATATTTAGATAATTTCTTGTGTTTGCATATACCTGTATTGAAGATATGAAAGGTATATGTGAAATATTTTCCTTGTATAAGCTATAGTATCTTCAAAGAATGTTGTTTAATTGTGAAATAAAAAGATAAACAATTAATTTTATGGAATATTTAGCAGTTTTAACATAAACTGAGTATAAAGGAATTCTATATATTTCCCCGTAGGCATCAAATAATTTGATGATTATTAGCGGATTATCTGGACAACAACTTATGAAGTATATTTTTTAAACTCTTTGTTCTTCAACACAGAAATCAGTACTGAAATTCACCGTAACAGTTTAGATATTTTACGCTGTCTGTCAGAATATGTAAGCCAAAAATAGAATAACACGTAAAATATAGCATGAAAATATTTGTGGGATAATTTTGAACAATTTGTAGAGTTATACAAATTAAATTTAGCAAAGAAAAATTCTGAATTTAAAAAACTCAAAGTTTTAGATAACTGTTCCAAAATATACTCATTTTAAAGTATGCTATATGATTACTCGTTGCTCTACAGTGAATAGCAGAAAAATTTCAATTATTTCAGAATATTTATAAATTTAAAGTCCGATATCTCAAAATATACATATTTCTAGAAAATGAAATTGAATATCAAATTGTTTCAATGAGCATAATAAATAAAATTTTCTCTGAGAAAATATAGAGCCATGGTTAAAAATATTTAATTTTTGTTGAATGTGTTTCTTTAGTAACAGTCAAGATGGTATTCAATCTGACAAAGAAATCTCCATTGAAAAGTGTGACTATCAGTCGCGTGGTTGTTATATCAGGATTATTGACTTTTATGTATTGCATAGAGTTATGCATTGGAATCCGAACTGTTTATCAAACGTTTAAAATTTGGAGTGATCCATCTAGAGGACTGAGACGCCTGAGTTGGGCTCTGTGCTTGGGATGTCTTCTCACAGCTGCCATTTCAGCTTTCTCAGTTAACCTGTTGTCTGCAATATGGGAGCAAAAGCAACTGGAAGAAAGAAAGAAACAGAAAAGCACTATTCGTTTAACATTTCATATTATAGTTGGCGGTATGATATGGCGATACATCAATCTTTGGTGCATTGAGTCGAAAGAATGTCAGAAGAAAAGTGCTTTACTGTTAACGATGATCAAGTTCTTCTTCACTCAAACATTTACAATCCCCATGGCGATTGTGCATGTAAGTATTCTGGAACATTTTGATGAACTCGTTTTTGACATTTGTACTGTGCTTTGCGTCAGTGTTAATTTGATTCTTACTTGTACTATGTTTGCCTGGTGCTCCAAAGAGGTTGAAGAATTGAAAAAATGGGATTTTGAAACTGTTGATCTAGTTCCGCTGATTTTTCAGTCGGAACCAAATGCAACAGTTGGGCAGATTTCTAAAATTGGCGATAATTCTGTCAGCAGCGAAGTATCTAAATCGGAAAAAAAGACTACTAAAGTAGATAACGGAAAAGAATTCGAAGAGGTGGTTTTAAAAATCATAGTGCTTTTACAATCGTTTGGATTTAGTTTAGGCAGGCTTTTAGCTTTAGGCATTCTCATGAAACTTGCTGGTATTTATTCAGTAAGTATAATGTTTCTCCAGTTACTGATTTCTGTCATTTACTTGAAATTTCAAGCTCCTATTCTTGTTTCCGAATCTTTGCCAAAATGGAAGCAACTCAGTAGATTGGCTTTTATGAGTTACATTCTCATATTTGAATGGCACATAAATAGGGACCCTAAAACTGCGTATGATTTTAGTTCGAACATGAAACACAGCATTTTTTATTACTGTGTAGCAACGCTTGAATCTGTTTTCTACCTCGTTACCTGGGCAATTACAACAAGCTACACGTCAAAATCTGAGTCAATCGGCATTGCCACTCAACAAAATAAATTTTGTCGAATTATTCTTATAATAGGAAGCCTATCCCTAGTTTTCTCACTGACAATTCACATAGTTTTACTTTTTTGGCATTCCAGAAGAATTTCTTCACTCATACATTCCGTTCGACGCCGATATGAGATTACTAAATTACATTTATCAAAGTACGGATGCGGGAAAGTAAAAGACCAGAAACCAGAAAAGAAATGCAAGCGTTCTCATATTGATATCAGCAGTCCTATTGCAATAAGAAAAATGGATTCTAATACTTATATTGAAGGATGTGTGTTGGAGAAACATAATAGCTATAAAGATCTGAGAGAACCCGTCGATGATGAAATAGAAATATATTTTCGCAAGTGCGAAAACAAAAGCAAAGATAACAAGGCAGACAAGAAATCCGATGACGTCAGACAGATAGCAATGCCAGATGAAAGTAACGAAGTTAGGGAAATGTCAAATGTTGCAAAAACTATTGATCATTTGCTGCATAACGAGGCAAAAAAAAATCATTCCAAGGATTCAAAAAACTGTGAAGATTTAGGAAATCCCACAACTTCCACAACAGTTGAGACAAATATATCAGTGGACGAAAAAAATAGAGAGGAAACAGAGGAACCATCAAAGGAAAATTCTTCAAAAAGCAAAATGACATCTTTTTCTGACAGCATCAGTGAACGATGGGGAAAAGTATCATCCGCATCCCAGAAATTCACTGTTGCCATGAAAGAGCAAATTCAAAAGCGGAAAGAGCAGTTTCGGAATTTTCGGAGCAACTCTGATTCGAAGAATTCAGACACAACAGAATCTTCCCCCGAATCACCAACAGCTGACGTGGCCTCGAATTCTAGCGTTCAAACTCCAAACGAAGGCAAAGAGGAAACAGAAGGATATTTTGTTGGGGATTCTCGGTGTTGCCAAGAAGAATCTTTACAGTCAGTTCATACTGTTAGTGAAAAACGAATTAGATTTTTAGATGAAATCTCCTCTAAAGGGAATTTGCAAGACATAGATGAGGATGATACATTCCCACCTTCAGATATGAATCATACAGAAGGTGATTCACCATGTCCTTGTTATATTTGCAGAACACTTGGTGATGGTCGATTTCGCCGCCGTCGATCTTCTTCTGTTCCACCTGCAGATCGCAAAACGATACACGAAGAGGATACAAGTGATACAAATCAGCCATTATCACGATACATGTCCAACCCTAATATTTCGCTGAATCTCTGCGAAAAGAAAAGATATGAACTCAAAGCGAGAGACTATAGGAGCCCCTCAGCTACATTTACAAAACCTTCCTTTAATTTAAGTGTTCTATCACAAGAAAACAGGATAGAACATTATGTTTAAATGACAGTTACCAAACCTAATAGCGAGGAGCCAGCCCTGGAAGTTTGTAACGCTGATACAAGAAAGAACTTTAAAAGAACTTTATCCTTAAACAGAGGAACAGAACTAAATGTTTAAACATCCATGATGTACGTGTAAATGAACAATTTTTTATTTCATAATACATTGACCATATATTAATGAAATTGGCATAAGGGAATCAGGGTAAATGTTGTCATCTGTTAAATGTATTTTGAAGATTGAATCTCAGAAAAGTAAGAAACTTTCTTCCAAGTACCTTGTATGTAAAGACTTTGGTACCATCGTAGGCATTAAGATTACCGTGTACTCCCAAAGGTATCAAACGATTATTTTAAAAGTTATTCAAGCATGCAATTGTTATTTCTCTGTCCACGAAAAAACAGAAATTGGTATAATTAATTCTAAGGCCTTACCCTAAGTTTGGAGGTGAAATATTTACTACTATAATAGTACTTGAAATGTATTACTTTTAAATTTTAAAAGTTCAATGCAATTTATTTAAAATATTAAATTAAAATTTATGTGAAAAAAGTGTTAATATATTTATGATCTAACATGTGCATATTTTAAAGTGTTAAATATATATAAATTTTTAAGGGTGAGTTTTTTTTTCATTATTAGAATATAATATCAGTATCATTATAAATTAAAATTCTAACGTTTCTTTCAGTAATGTAATTTTTCTCTATGTTACTAATTTCTTAAGTATATATAAAGGTATTTGTTACGCAATAATGAACATTCCTCTTGGAATTTATTTTAAGAAAATACTTTATAACATTCATGTAATCTAATACAATAATGCAAATTATATGAATTTTTTATTCCGAGAAAAATATTAAAATATTGTGAATTCAGATTTTGAAGACATTATCTTTTATAGAAGCACACCTTTTTAGAAAACTCTTTGAGCCAACAGTGTCTTCTTGAGAGAACTATCGTAGAAGAACTTAATAGCAATATCTGTGTTCCGAAAAGATTAAAATCTACTCACCTGCATCTTGTTGCTGCTAAGTGCGTTACGAATACAATTTTAAAAGTTAGTCTCTTTATTTTGGACATTGAATACTCGATTAAGAATCAGCTCAGTCTGTGTAAGTAGATGCATAAGCACTCAAAGAGCTCTGTTGACATTGATTTATTGTTACCTTATGAATCAATTATGAAAAATGACGAATGATAATGTATAAGGATAATTATAAAAGCAACTTATATTAAAAGTTATCATATTTATCAAATTAAGATGTATTGATCCATTTTATCAAATGTAATTACATAAATATGTCAAATGCTATAAATAACCTTAAGCAAAACTGTTAAACACAAACTGCTAAAATACACTATATTTGTATCAAAATATAAAATAAAATGATTCTAAGTCAAGTATATTATATTCCCAACAATAAATCAATAGGCAATAAGAATAATAATGTGTGTAAGAATAATAAGAATAATAATTTGACAATTATCATTCGTCATTTTTCTCTTTCATGTCCAGTTATTTGTATTCAGTACATTTATCTGTCTTTAATCTCTCTCACTCTTTATATATATAAATCTAAATATATATATATATATATATATATATATATATATATATATATATATATATATATATATATATATATATATATATATATATACATACACATTTATTGTTACCTTATTGCCTATTGATTTATTGTTGGGAATATAATATACTTGACTTAGAATCATTTTATTTTATATTTTGATACAAATATAGTGTATTTTAGCAGTTTGTGTTTAACAGTTTTGCTTAAGGTTATTTATAGCATTTGACATATTTATGTAATTACATTTGATAAAATTGATCAATACATCTTAGTTTGATAAATATGGTAACTTTTAATATAAGTTGCTTTGATAATTATCATTATCTCTGACTTTGTACTCATTTACTTTCCTGGATGATCCTTTGAAAGAAAATTTTACTTTTAAAAACAAGAGAAAAATTATTTTGATATTTTTCTTTCAATAGTTAAAGTCAGATGAATGGTATTTAAAAATTCTACCAATAATTTTATGTTTAAAGTGAGGAAGTTTATTCTATTTTGTTGTATATCAGGAAGGTTTTCATTGAGAAAGTTTGAATAATTTGTAATACATTTCTAATTTTCTGCTCTCTGAGAATAAAATATGAAAGAGAGATGAATAAAATAATTTTTTTCAGATATTTACTTTGAATTTAAATAACTCATTTAGAAAGTAAATTAAGACAGTTATATGTACGCGAATTTGAAAGTATAACTACTGTTATGTAGTCTATGAGTCAAACATTTAGAAAGCGAACTACAAAATCTGTTATTACTTCTAATGTTACTAGAGAGGAGAATAATCCAAAATTTTGCAACATCTAAGAACAAACATCAATATCTAGTGTTTGTATGAGATTATTAATATTTTTTTAACATCAATTTAATAGATTCGGAAAACTTGTGCTGATTGAAATTGTAATCATTATTTTAAAGTAGAAGATAGCTTTCTTTTTAAATTAGTCTACCTTCATTATAAGTAATTAAAATCTGTCATTAGTATCTGTCATTATAAGTAATTAAAATTATTAAAATTTTATAATTCAAAAATTTTTAACAACTTTTGAAGCGTAGTCATAACTTCAGTAAGATATTTTCTGATGAAATTCATCCATACTTAATATGATAGTTAAGTTAATGTGTGCAAAAATATAACAATTTACAAATGAATTCGTCATTTTACTCCTTCATGTCCAGTTATTTGTATTCAGTACATTTATCTGTCTTTAATCTCTCTCACTCTTTATATATATAAATATAAATAAATATATATATATATATATGCATAATATATATATATATATACAATATATATATATATATATATATATATATGTGTGTGTGTGTGTGTGTGTGCTTGTTTAGACGAACAGTGCCTTTGGTGTCACAACGAAATGGAGAATATTTAAGAACATTTCCCTAATGCGGTAAGTAGAATTTCGGCCCCGAGATATGAAGTCTGGTTGGAAATATGGTGCTGGAAGACTGTCATTATGGTGAAGGACATTCTGTTTAAAATGGTGCAACAGCATATTTAGTTTATTATAATACTTAGCTATATGACACCAATATTGATTTAGAAAACGCAAGCTCAAGTTTATTAAAGCACGATTGGGTGATCTTATAAAAGACATGAAAATTCTTCAATAAGATTAATATCTTATTATGGAATTTCTGCAGAAATTTTGTAAAACATTAGTTACTTATATAATGAGATCTATGTGAAATGAACCTTACACACTGGACAAATGATATGGCTTAATGCATACCTGGATGATTACCAATTGTTTGGATATACAGTACTTGTCCATTAGAGACAATTAAGAAATTCACAAAAGTGATATTAATTCAAATCGGGGCCGAAAGTGGGCATAATATGTTTGAGGACTAAGCCATCCATATGATAAATAGTGAAATTCATTGTAATTACGAAGGGATACTCAATAACTGTCCGTGTGGCTATGACTTAAATTCCATATGTAACAACCCCATTTGCCATACGCTCGTAGTAGAAAGTAAATTTCCTTTAAAGGCACTTGAATATAATTTATAATAGTGAAAATACTATTTGATTATCTTTGATAAATTTTACGAATGTGGGGAAGCGAACAGATAAAATATTTCTCTTGATGAATTAAATCCATGAAAATTTGAACACAGTTTGACACTCTTATAAATTTGGATGTAGAGAGCCATATAATCTACAGCTATGCGTGCCTGATTGTTTAAAAAAAAATATTGCTACAATGTTAATTACGACTATGTAAATATGGCAAAACAATGATTCAATTTATTTATACCAACTTACATTATTACCAACTTAGATTGCTACATGTTTTTACGAATGTGGGGAAGCGAACAGATAAAATATTTCTCTTGATGAATTAAATCCATGAAAATTTGAACACAGTTTGACACTCTTATAAATTTGGATGTAGAGAGCCATATAATCTACAGCTATGCGTGCCTGATTGTTTAAAAAAATATTGCTACATGTTAATTACGACTATGTAAATATGGCAAAACAATGATTCAATTTATTTATACCAACTTAACAAAAATGTTTCATTTTCAATTATAATAATATAAACAATTCAACATAAGCATAAAAATTGAAAAGGGGACATAGACTGCCAAACAAATTAAATTAAAACCTACCGTAGCGTTGAAAACTTATAACTTTTCAATAATAGATTGCGCAGTAGCAGCAAATCCACATATTGAAAAATGACAAATATAACTAAAAATAAATAAACCAACAGAGCAAGATAATTAAAAGAAGAATGTAGACAAAAAACAAACAGAAAAGAAGCACTTAGGACTCCATGCACCAAAGGCAAGATTCTGTAGTAGTACCGGAACTGAACCAGAAATCGAGGTAACCGACTGATTTGGTTAGGCTCCCTGATGACGAGACCAGTCGGTTACCTGGATTTCTGGTTCAGTTCCGGCACTACTACAGAGTCTTGCCTTTGGTGCATGGAGTCCTAAGTGCTTGTTTTCTGTTTGTTTTTTGTCTACATTCTTCCTATAATTATCTTGCTCTGTTGGTTTATTTATTTTTAGTTATATTTGTCCTTTTTCAATATGTGGATTTGCTGCTACTGTGCAATCTATTATTGAAAAGTTATAAGTTTTCAACTCTAATATAGGTTTTAAGTTAATTTGTTTGGCAGTCTATGCCCACTTTTTAATTTTTATGCTTATGTTGAATTGTTTATATTATTATAATTTATGCTTTTTCAGTATGAAGATTTGTTGCTATCGCGCAATCTTTTATTGTAAAGTTTTTTAAAAATAATTCTTCCGGTAGGTTTAAGTTTCTGGTTTTGTCTCCCGGGGTTCCTCATGTAGAAAGCAGGCTTTTCTAATGATTTCTTTGCTTTTCAGGTTAAAACTTATAATGTTATGCAAACGAGTATTAAGGATTTTGTCATGGGACATGGCTCGTCGCGTTCCGTATCAAGGAGCCCTGCTGCACGTCTTGTTCCGGGGAGTGTGGTGGTTAATAAGTTACCTGAACAACTGTTACGTTTATATAATATAAATCTAAAAAAATTTGCTAAATATAAATATAAAAGGTGCCTTACGTGCCCTATGGCGAATGGTAGTCAAGTGGGGGTTGGTTCCGGCATTTGTGATTTTGTTTTGTAAGTTTAAGGGCTTAATTTATATCATAGAACAGGGGTGGCCAAGCTCCTTGATAGTCCGAGCCATTTTTCAAAATTTGAAATTTTTCGCGAGCCGCAATTAAATACGTATTTAAAAGGTATGCAAAAAAGGTATTAAATTTTTTTTTTGCAAAAATTATATTTATTGAAAACATATAAATAAAAGTACAAAATATGTGTATTGAATTTAAATATTAAAAATTAAACACATTTATTTTACTTCTCTTGATAATTCTTTACAATTTGGTGAATAATTGGTGACAGCACTTCTCAGTAATTCTTTGAGATGCTGGTTAGTTAATACTGTAAATATGATTAAATTAATTATGTATGTGCTATTGTAATTAAATAAATATCTTCACCTTCTGAGATGGCGTTAGACCTGATTCCAGTTAGCTGATTT
Organism: Dolomedes plantarius; assembly: GCA_907164885.2. NCBI lineage: Eukaryota > Metazoa > Arthropoda > Arachnida > Araneae > Dolomedidae > Dolomedes > Dolomedes plantarius. Next base: position 160,871,771 of record OU015495.1, on the reverse strand, counting down.
ATTTTCGATGCTGAGCCTGACTAGTGGCGTTCTTTCCCGCCATAAGTGATGACCGTCGGACGCCGAACACTAGATAAAGTAGTGAAGTTTCCACTTCATGCTGCTGTCAAGAGTTGTCGTCACCGTCAGCCGCTGTTTTGCTTTGAATATCTATTTAGTTTTGGTTTTGGTTGGCGATGAACGTTGAAGCATCCCTCGTTCCCGCCACAAAAGACATTTTGAAACACATACGGAACGATAATAATTTTTAAAAATATAATAACACAAAAATGAAAAGGGAACTCGGGTACATTTATTGAGAGCCACAAATAATCCTTCAAAGAGCCGCATGTAGCTCGCGAGCCGCAGGTTGGCCACCCCTGTTATAGAATGTCAAGATTGTAACTTATGCTATGTTGGGCAAACGGGGACTGAATTTAATAAAAGGATTAATAGCCATAGGTCTGAAATCAGAAATTTCAAAGACGGAACCTCATTAGATTAGGAACTTTTACATTTTCAAGTACATGACTTCGAGCAGGCTAATTTGTATATTATTGATGAGGTTAATGATTTAAACAAAAGGCGGGATTTAGAGAATTTATATATTTGTAAGCTAAAAACACTATTTCCGTACGGCTTAAACAGTAAACTTAACGGGGAAGGGCCGGTGGATTTGAATACTAACTGTGTTTATAAAAAAATCATGGTTTTTGAACGGTTTAATTTTAAACATTCTAATTACAGGGGTAAAAGGGGAAAGGGTATCAATAGTTCAAAAACAAAATTGAAACTTGATGATCTGCAAAAAATTTGTAATTTATTTATTGATTTTAAGAACATTAAAATAATTAAACACTTTTTGTTTAACCAAAAAAATTATGGCTTAAGGTGGTTAATTAAACGTCATTTACCTTCAATTAAATTTGCATCGAGGTTTACAAAACTAATAATTTTAGATCTAATTAAATACAAGCTTAACTTGACAAATTTGGATGTTAAGAGGGGAAGGAAAGCAGATGTAGAGTACTGTACAATAAATTTTCTGGATAAAGTTTTGAGCATTTAAAATTACCTACTATTGTACACAATAATTTTAAATATCTACCAATCAAGGATTGTGGTGATATCGCCATCGCTTATAAATATCAAAAAATGTTAAGGGACCTAATCTGCAACTACAACTTTTATAGTCATAACTTAGGCAAAATTTCTAATACTGATTGTTATTGTACTCTTGAGGAGTTTAAAAACTATGTTAATCCAACTTTGGGACATATTTTAACTGGGTATCTAAATATTGTTAAAGTTGTTAGGTTGAGGGAACTTCTAAGTAAGGGCTCAAAATTTAGGGTCAGAAATAAGGTACACTTAGAGCAAATTTTAAGTTCTATCATTAAAGATTTAGATTATTTCATAGTAAAATTATCAAGGAAGTATAATTGGCCTATCGAAGGTTTCATGGAGTGGAAGGTACATTTTATACAAGATATAAAGGGGAACTATGGGGAGTGTGGTATGGGGGGCAAGCGGGGTTTCTTTTTAAACAAAGATTTGTACAGTAAAATTAAAGAGTTAAAAAATAAGTTAATTATAACGGTTGTAGATAAGGCTGCCAATAACTTTGGTTTTATGTGTAAGTATTATTTCAAGCAATTAATTTCTACGGAGTACAACTAAAACAATACCTATAAAAAATTAACTTTATTAAGAAAGAAATAGATAATAGAACTTTAGCATTTAGCAAAAAATTTAAGTTTAAGATTAATAGCCTAAAATATCCTTATCCTTACCTTTGTCCCACCATCAAATTCCATAAAGTACCTACTAAATTTAGGTTCGTTACGTGTAGTACTAATTGTTATAACACTATGTTTAGTAAAAAGTTTTTTAGCTATTTAAAAATCATTTTAAATAAAATCAGGGTTACCGAAAATAGCTTTATTATAAATAATAACCAGGATGTTCTACAATTTTTTAAGTGTAAGAATATAGATAGCATACACACGTTTGATTTTGAAAACCTTTTTACTAATATTCCCCACGATAACTTAATGAATATCTGCTCAGAAATATATGAATCCTATCTTGATTGTACTTTAATCTTAAAATGTGACTGGATTGATATATGTAAATTTAATATTTTTGATAACTATCTCTATAATGGCATATGTTTCTTTAAACAGATAAAGGGTGTCCCAATGGGTAATAGCTTTTCTAGCGCCTTTGCAAACAATTTCCTACATTCTTACGAAACTAAATTTCTTAACTCAAATAATGTTACTGGATTTAGGTATATTGATGACCTTATAATTTTTAACTGTAACGATTTGGAATTTCTTAATCAAATCTACCCAAAGGAACTAACTTTAAACAGGATTAATGATAATTATCATTTTGCGACTTATCTGGATTTAAAAACTAAAATTCAAAATAGCGTGTTAAAAATTGGGATGTATGATAAAAGATTAGATTTTAACTTTGAGGTTATCACGTTTACCAATTTTCATAGAAATCTGAACTATAAAATTTATTATAATATATTTCACTCACAACTTAACAGAATAAAAAACATTTGTAGTAACGTTGAAGATTTTTTGGAGGCATGAGGCATTTTCGAGGAAAACCTACGTAAGAACAATTTCCCTATTAATTTCGGCAATTTAAAAGTTTTAAAAAAATGGCATTTAGACTCGGGTATATTTTAAAGATGTTTAGGATAGGGTTTCTGCTTCATACATTTTTTAAACTTCATTGGGGTGTGACGCTGTGGTTTTGCTACAGTGACGTAACTACTAGGGTAAAAATTGGCTGCTGTTTTATCATAACCGTCACTTTCTGTTTTGGGGTACGTGTGCATCTTTGCTTTAGTCTTTGCATTAGGATTGTATGTGTACTTGCATATATGGTGCATTGAGCCCTTAGTGCAAGTTGTCCGTGTCTTTTCATTTCCTTTGACTATCTGTTTCAATGGGGATCTCGGGGCCTTGGGAGTCTTTTGGCTATACCTGCATCCTATTCAGAATGTTCCCCTTGAGGTAACTGATTTGGTTAGGCTCCCTGATGACGAGACCTGTCGGTTACCTCGATTTCTAGTTTAGTTCCGGCACTACTACAGAATATTGCCTTTGGTGCGTGGAGTTATAAATGCTTGTTTTCTGTTTGATTTTGTCTACATTCTTCCTATAATTATCTTGCTCTGTTGGTTTATTTATTTTTAGTTATATGTTTCATTTTCAAGTTATATTTTAATATTTCAACTCAAGGCTACTGTGTACTAACCCTATTGGATTCACTCGCATCAGTGTTAACCTATGGAGAAAACGTTTCTAAGGATTGCCGACATGGATTTAGAGATTTTAAAAAAAAAATTCTACTTAGTAACAGAGACAGAAATTTTACACCTTGGGGCTTTTTTTCGGTTTAAAAATAAATGCAAACAATGTTTTAAATTTAAATTATTCGTTGAAAAATATGGTACAGTGTGTTTTAAACTCTCATAAATTCCTTTGCTGGACGAAATTTATAAAATCAATCCTGTTGTAACGTGCGGAAAAGTTCAGTCTATCTAAAAATGCCAATTATATTTTACTATCAGCATTTATGTAGCTGTAAATAGAAGACAAATTTTCTCCATTAGTTACCATTTAGATGAGCGAATCCAATTGGGTTAGTACACAGCAGCTTTAATATTTTATCTTATCCCCATATCTCATGCTTACGTTATAAACATCGTTCTTACAGAAAAAATATAAACATTTTACATTTCCTAATCTAATTTTAACACATCGCGGTCTTGTATTATATTGAATAAAATATTTCATTTAATTACAGGCAGGTTCTAGAAATATCTATATGTTTTGGCTGAGTTTTGTTTTCAAAGAAATCTTTTTTTTTTTCATGTGAGGGAGAAATGTAAGTCTTTCTCCTTTTCTCAGCTTTCATTTTACTGTCCTTTTAAATTCCATTACTAGATAGGGTTTGGTTTTTGACTTCGATCATGTTAAAATATTCTACTGATGCAAGATCATAATTCCCCTTTTTCATGTGCATTCTTGCATATGACACTTTAGTGAATACCTCTCAGTCAGCTATCTCCAAGATTTCCCTAAGGTAACAGACCCACAGAAGTAAACATAAGAATGCATTTATAAATTCTAAGAAAAATATATGGGTTCACATCGGTTTTTCCTGTAAAATGATACACTTGTTTTTAATTTAATCTAGAAGTCAGACTGGATTTGAATGTGTATAATGGAATAGGCACGTGATGTATATGTATAGTCTTTTTACTTACTAATTCATTTTAAATTGAGAAAATTTAGCATTGGCGTTAGAAGTTTAGGCTTAAAGAAAATGTAGTAAACTAGTTAGGTTATATTACCTGTAAACGAGTAAATTCCCTTAGTTCCGAAAAAATATGCTTGAGAGACAGAAAAATTGGATGATTAAAAATAAAAACGACACATTATCCACTCATTATTTACTGGGTGGCTTGGGCACTGACCAGTAGCGTACGCAGAAATTTTCAAAGGAGGGGGTTATAGTCCAGTCAAATTAGGTTTTCATTTACGCATTAAATGAAGGGGTTGAGATTTTTTCAGGAATGTGTAGGGGTTGGTCCCCTGAACGACGCCTAATAATGTCCCCTCGATTTCAGGCACCGCTGGGTTCCAAAGGTCACTTTTTTAAGTTTTCGGCGTTTATCTCAAAAACAGGGTGTGGCACAGAAAATTGTCAAACCCAAAAATTAAAGCTTATAAAATTCCCTTCCAAATGGTATATCCATGTTTGTACCCAAGTGGTACCGTAGACATAGACATGGTACATTAACGAGGCACCAGAGAACAGGGCTCCATATCCTCGGTATGGATAATTTTTTGTGGCTATACTTCCGTTCTCAGGATTAAACGAAAAGTGTTGACTTGAAAGTTAGAATAATAATAATAATAATAATAAATAAATAAAAATAAATAATACTAATACTAGCAAAAAATAAATAAGTAAATGATGTGGCAGGTTTTATTTAAAAATAATTACGGTAGCAGACGATTAAGAAAAATTAGTAAGGACAGTCTTGAGGTCGATCCATCAAAAAAACGCAGGTCAGAACCAGAAGCAACGGCAAATGTAAATTAAAATTTAGAAGAGGTTCGAGGGAGAGTTAAGAAAGGGGAAGGAGACCAGGGTGAATAATCAAAGTGGCCTTAGGACGCCTATAGCATTATTTTATTCATTCCCTTGGGTCGTAGTCGGGGAGGTTAGATATTTCTTCGTTGTCTATTGAATATAATCTTTTGTAGAAGTTAGATGCGAGATCTTTAATGTGTTGCCGAATGGGTTCGATTCTCAGATCCCTGTGAATAAGTACGTTTTTAAGGTACCAGGGCGCCTTCCTAATACCGCGGAGTGTTTTATTTTGAATTGTCTGCAATCGCTGGATATGGGTGTCAGCCGCTGAGCCCCAAACAGGAACGGCTTACAACAGGATGGGACGCAGTACGGTTTTATACAAGAGTAGTTTGTTATCTAAACCCTTTTGATTCAGGTACAGGAGGTGGGCGATATACTTACGGGCTTAAAAAAAATTCTAATGTTATGTTCAATATTTTTCCTCCACGTCAGTCGACTATCGAGGTAAATTCCTAGGTATTTGCCCTCTCTCTCAAAGTGAACCAGTTGATTGCATACTGTGACCGGAGGAGATGGAATTCTATTGTAACTGAAAAAAATAGCTTTAGATTTTGAAGGACTTAACTTGAGCCTCTACCGTTCGAACCATCGTTCAAGAATTCCAATATGTCTCTGTAGGAACTTGTGCATATATTTAACATTTTGATGCTTAGGTAGTATTGCTGTGTCATCCGCAAACATGGCTAGAGTAGTGAATGGAGAGTTAGGAATGTAATTCATAAAAATATTAAAAAGGATAGGTGCTAACTTAGACCCCAAGTGTTACCGTTTTCGAGATATGAGCCGTTGAATATGAAATTTTTTCAAAAAAAGTGGTAGCGGTTCAGGTATCTCGTCAAACTTCCTCTTCTAACTCTTTCCCCTTCCATTTCTCAGAAAACTCGTGATAGAAAAAGTTGTAGAGCGAAAGATTTCCTTCAAAAATGTAGCAAGTTATGCTAATTTATCTTCACCAGGTAAATAGTTAGATCGTTTTGAAGTTTAGGGGTACTTTTCAACATTTTGCTAGTAAAATGCTCGTCACTCAAGTTTTGTTTCCAAGGTCAGTAACTATCTTAATCACTTCGTGTGCTGTTTAATTAGATACGTATAGTATTCATAACCCATATAAATAATAAATTATGTATACCTGTACGTATAATGTATATCTCATAATATACAGAAGAACACTTGTAGTACAAAGGAGGAAGTAAGAAAACAAACCAAAATGTATAAAAGTGTCACTAACTCAGATCATTTTGGAAAATTTAGATACCACACCATATGAAAAAGAAGTAGTTCAGTTTCTTTTGACCTCAGTAGAAATTACTCGACATCACATTTCCACAAATACCTCCCTTGCCAGCATTCAGTGGAAATTGAGCAACGAAATCAAAGGTAATGGGCCAACAGCAGCTTTGTGGGTCCAGTACTTTGAAATGGTGGTGTTGATGAAAAAATTCATTGCAGCACAGCGCAACTGGGAAGATCATATGACAAGCGCCCAAATGATGATACCTTACTTCCATGCCAGCGGGCATTTTCATTATGCAAAGTATACTCACCTATATGTACAACACATGCTGGGACTAACAACTTGCCACCTTCAACTTAAACAGGATTTCATTGATCCTGGATACTTCACTGTCAACAGAACTGGAACACCAATGGCTGGTGTGTGGTCTGACATGGCAATTGAGGTGACACTCATGTGTGACATGAAGAGTGAAGGAGAATTACCACGTGGACGGGGCTTTAGTGATTCGTTGTTGGCGAAATGGGTTGGGGGAGCACGCACAGCTACAGCAATAAGTAGTTCACTTGAGATGTTTTGTGGTGTCCATACTGCAAGAGGAGAACAACATGTTGAGTTTCGAGCATCACGCATAACCACAGATGATCTAGACAGAAGAAAGCTTGCTCAATGGTTGGCTGATCACCCGCCTTTTGCTGAACGTAATTGTTTGATGTCACTTCAACTGGGAGTAATTGGAACAAGTAACGTCAACTGCTACCAGGCCTTGAGAATTGGAACCCGCACAATGAGCACTTTTGTTGGAATGAATTTCTCAGAAGTGAAACAATCCAAGAAGGACTCAGTCGTTCCTTTAGCTGCGATGAGCAATATGATCAAAGTTAATGATGAGGTAGTGGTGGTAGAGCCTCTGATGAAATTTCAAAGAACTCTGATCACCAAGAAGAAAGAAGGGGATGTAGAGGAGTTGCTAACGTACGAGTTAGCCCCATACCCTATGTCTTTATTCGCCGAGGGGATAATGAGAAAAATCAAAAGGTCAGCACTGTCTGATAATTTCCCAAAATGCAATCAACTGATCAATGTGAAGAACAGTTTCACGGTAATCCATGGCGGCTTCCTGCTTCATAGAGTAAAGTGGAACACCAACACCACCTTCGCCTCCATCTGCAATCAATATGTATCGTACATAATCAACCATTACGGCAGCAGTTCAGCTGTGGTTTTTGATGATTATGAAGACACGAACTCCACGGAAAGTGACGAACAACATCAGAGAGCATCAAGTAAAACATCAGTGGATATTGACTTCAATAAGAACACGGTGGCCACTGTTCATCAGGAAAACTTCCTTTCCAATGAAAGGAACAAAACCAAGCTCATTACTATGTTAGTTCAGGCCGTGGGTGCAAGAGGTATACAGTCTACTACAGAAAAAAGAGATGCTGACTGCAGTATTGTCAGAGGTGAGTGGCAAAACACCTCTCATTCAACTGTGGTGATAGGTAAGACCTGCTCATCTAACTTGTGGCACTCACCCCACGAGACACGAATATGTGTTTCATGAAGGCCGGACGGGGCAACACAGAAGACAGGCTCTACTCTTCCCAACATCTTCAGGTCTTATCATTCAGCCAGTACCTTCTCTGCATCCATAGTTTCTCAGGATGTGACACTACGTCAGCGATTTATGGTAAAAGCAAAGCAGCAATAGTACAATGTTTCCAGCGGTATGCCAATGAAACAACAAACATCGCCAAAGTGTTTTATGACTCCAAATCTTCACCAGGAGACATTACTGGAGCTGAGGAACGAATGTTCCTGCTCATGTTCCAGGCCCCGCCAAATGAGCATGATCTCAATCACCACAGGTACCTTTCATTTTTCTTTTCTCGTACTGACCCCATTAAGTAAATTTAATAATTCATATAATTCATTAATATTCAATAATACATTATACACTATCCGGCCAAAAGTATCCGGACACCCCCCCCCCCTAAAGAAGTGGATCTAGCAGGTGACGTAATTTGATGCGTAACCGAAAGCTATAAAAGTATTGGTAGTGGTTTGTCAGGTTTTATTTATGTGTTTGTGAGACGATGAGTAAGTAAAAGGAGCTTAGTGACTTTGATCGTGGCATTATAGTGGGATGCCACCTTTGTGGAAAATCAGTTCATGAAAATTCGGACATTCTACAGAAGCTAAAATGATAGTGAAGACTTTGACTTGTTTGAAACTTTTTCCGAAATATCAGATTGACGGCTTTTAATATACAGGAAAGCAGTTAATGAAATAAATTGTATATAATATATTTAATGTAACTGTTGTTTGAACTTACTTTTGATAACCATTTTTTGATTATATGAACAACTTTTATACATTTTGGTTTGTTTTCTTACTTCCTCCTTTGTACTACAAGTGTTCTTCTGTATATTATGAGATATATATTATACGTACAGGTATACATAATTTATTATTTATATGGGTTATGAATACTATACGTATCTAATTAAACAGCATACAAAGTGATTAAGAGAGTTACAGACCATGGAAACAAAACTTGAGTGACGAGCATTTTATAAGCAAAATGTTGAAAAGAACCCCTAAACTTCAAAACGCTTTAACTATTTACTTGGTGAAGATAAATTAGCATAACACTATACATTTTTGAATGAAATATTTCGCTCTACAACTTTCTCTATCACGAGTTTTCTGAGAAATAGAAGGGGAAAGAGTTAGAAGAGGAAGTTTGACGAGATACCTGAACCGCTACCACTTTTTTTGAAAAATTTTCATATTCAACGGCTCATATCTCGAAAACGGTAAACTTCGGTACAAACATGGATATACCATTTGGAAGGGAATTTTATAAGCTTTAATTTTTGGGAATGACATTTTTCTTTGCGACACACCGTTTTCGAGATAAACGCCAAAAACTGAAAAAAGTGACCTCATAACCCCCCCCCCCCCCCGAGGCGCCTGAAATCGAGGGAGCTTTATTATGCGTTGCTCAGGGGACCATCCCCTACACATTCCTGATAACATCTCAACCCCTTCATTTAATGCATGAATCGCCGCCATTTTGAGCTAATTTGACTGGACTATTACTATGAAAGAGTAGTTTTGAGCAATCAGTGCAAAGCGTAAACCTAATTAAATAATATATGTAATCAGAACCAATGGGGGGGGTTATAACCCCCATCAACCCCCCCTTGCGTACGCCACTGGCACTGACGCTTGATTCTAGAGTCATCGTTTCCAGTCTCAACTTTGACAGAGGTGTTTGCCGCTGTTCGTAATCGCCTTTTCAAACTGTAAGGCCCCTACTGTTTACTTCCCTTCAAGTAAAACAACCGTAGTGATACAAACCAAATCAGCGAACTGGTCACTATGACCTTTGCTGAACATTCACTACTTTCTTCGTGAGAAAAATTTAAATATAATTGAATTTGTTGGATCTTTAGGTAAACTGGTATATAGTCACTTACAGGTGCAAACATAAAATTTCGTAATTAATATTTCTGTGTTTATAATTAACCCATCAGCGGGCGCGCCAATTTTTGGAACACCAGCAGGCGCGCGTGGCACAAAGTGCAAGTCTCTTTCAACCTTGATTATTCCTTCTGTAATGAAGTTTCTTTTTTTTCAAATTGAAAATAATAATTCTGCTTTTTATGACAAGATATAAAATGTTGATAATATTGAGATATATTTATAATTAAAGGACAAAGAATGCAGATGCAATCGCCTTATTTCAAAACTGTCCGGTTTATTGGATCTAAGGACAACTTGCGAATTGATTCCTATTATGTCCAAAAACCTAAAAAACAGTGAGATTGTCCATCTTCATGATATGTGGGATACCGTGTAATATCCTCACATTTGATCGACTACTTCAACTCCTGCTTTTGTCGTATTGTAATCCAGTATAACCGCTGGTTTACCACGGTTAAATCACGACTAACCGTGAATGGAAAGGAATACAAGGGTCAGAAAATCAGACCTGCATTAGAAAAGGTGCAGATACAAATAGAAACTGCTTAGAACATTTGAATCTTACACTGCATTTACAGAGTCGCAATAGTGGCGATAGTTTTCTGGCACGAGTCAAAGGGGCGAATGACGCCAGATGTCAGAAGACTGGCTGACGCAAGCATAAATGACAACCAGAGGCTCGAATGTGAGAACGGTCATTCGCGTCGATGCAGGAGCGTGACTAATGTCTCTCGAATGTCTTGCAGGTGGCGCGATCGCAAATGTGTAAATGCGGCATTTACATGTAAAAACAAACCATTCAAAATTACGAAAATGTTGCACTTTGTACATTGGCATGCCCTCTGAAGGGTTAAACCCTATGGAATAGATAATAATGGTGAGCTGTCATTAGTGCATGTTTACCAAAAGTAAAATTTTATGATTCTGAATAGTGAGATGAAAATTTGAAACCACTTCAAAGATAATCAATGATTATTTCATATACTTAATTTCCGGTTCAGTAAGTAACTTACTTTCCTTGGTTACTTGCTGTACCGGAGAAATCTGGGGAAAGTATTGTATTCAAGCCAATGCCATTTAATGCGATTTCAATCAATCTCGTTTATTCACTACTTATAAAAACTGTCTTCACATGATATACTACATTTGAAATTAATATATTTTTTATCAGGTTAAAAAAACAGCCTGCTATTTAGATTATTTACTCTTGGGTTATTTCTAACATCCTTGGGTAACTTTGATGAACATCTGTATTTGTTCGGTAACCTACTGCTACTTTTATCACCAGAGTTAGGGCCTGTTCACATAGGAGTCCGTTGCGTAGCGTTAAGGGAAAGATGACGTTGAGACGAAAATAAACTAATCATAGGCGTTAAAAATTTCATTGCTAATCGTTTGGAGGCCTATGATTGGTTTATTTTCGTCTCAACGTCATCTTTTCCTTAAAGCAACGCAACGGACTCCTATGTGAACAGGCCCTTAGGCTGTTTCAGCACAGGTAAGCCACTGTTATTTCAATCATAGTCTTCATGTGACCTGGAGTGCAAGAAGCTTCACGAGTTTCTTAACGAAGTGCAGCAAAATTTTTGTTCATTGTTTAGATAAATCGTTTATTCAAGACTTCCTTCGGAATCAGTTTCGATTCCGTACCTACATTCGATAGTCAGTAAGGCATCTATTATGACGTTAGGTGAAGTAATTTACCCCCAGGCCCAGATTTCCGCATGGGCAAGTGGGGCACTTGTCCAGGGCCCCCTAATTAAGTTGTACTTATTTTTGAAAATTTGGTTTTTCGTTAATACAGTAAATGGGGGCAGTGGCGGATACAGAAAAAATCCTGGGTGGTGCACTGTGCACCCACTAAAGTGAAAGCATACTTACATCCGTAGGCGTTTCTGGTTTAATTTTTTTTTTTTTTTTTTTTTTTTTTTGGGGGGGGGGGGGATGTAATAACTTCAGACTGTGATCAATTTGAATTTCAAAAGAAAATTTCATGCATTTATTTATTAACATTCAAAAGTAAATTAATAAGTTAACACATTATTATTATTATTATTATTTTTTCTTCAAATTTTTGACTTGTTGGTCAGAAATGTTTTGAATTTCTGGTCCCAATTTATGGGGGACCTGGGTGAGTGTCCACATGTTCATGTGGAAATCTGGTCCTGGGGGGGGGGCATGTGCCTCTCTGGATCTGTCCTTGGAGGTGGGCCCCCAAAGTCTGCTTTGCCCAGGGCCCCATTGGGCCAAAGTCGAGCCCTGTTTACCCCGTCTAACAATACGAATTTTATTACGAACACCAAAGTCAGGTCCTAGCTAAACAGTTAGAGTTACTAAATAGAATACCAAACATTGCATGGAAGTCGTCACGAGGATGTTTAAGCGCAGTTTAATTATTGTATTCGATGTGGTGGGAATTAAAAGTGCTTTTTTTTAATGATATTATCAAACGTCTTTTAAAGTTGTGAGTGAAACCTTGATTCAACCAACGAGCTCTTCACAAGTTTCTCTTTATTTGCTTGACCAAGAAAGTGTAGGTAATACAGAATAGGACTGATGTAATTACCCTGAATACTCCATCAAATATTGTTTACTTCAATGAATTATTGGGGAGTTTTATGCCATGTTTTGGGAGATAGTAATGAAGGTGTGGCTTTCGTTTAAATAGCTATTTTTAGAGATTACTAAATATAGTTAAGTCTATTTTAATGGTAGAGAGACACACGATTTCGGTCTGCTATAGAGACGATTGATGACGTTCTTAAGTTTCATTTCCGCCACTTTTCTTTACACGTTTGAAGACATCTTCCAGGTTGGGACTCAAATGGGTATATATTGTTAACCTGAGAACGGGAGGGTTTTACATCACAAGATCTCGCCTATACTTGAACAAATTACAGTTACTCTGCACTGACATGAGTTTTCGCATACAGCGAATTTATCTGGCAAAAATATGACTAAATGGTCCTGAATTAGATACTCATCATACTTTAGGATTTTTGTTTATATACGTATATAATCAATTTACTAAGTGGAAACGTAAGGAATGGCGCAAAGCGGTAATACAATGCAGAAAAATCTCAGACCTATTTGTGTATAAACATGAGAATTATTATTAGTTTTTTCATTGCAAGGAATAATAGTAATGGTCAACATATTCTGTTTAACTTCAGGGTAACATAGAAATTTTTGATAATCTCATTTCACGAATTCTTAATTTCATCCATTCTTTGACACATACTGACTATTTCCTTAACTGCTTTTTAATTTCCTTTTCAATTCTCTTGGGAGACGGGAAACATTTTTCTTAAATTCATGTTCTTTATTAAAGATTTAAGGGGGTCCAGGACACAAAATTGTTCGAATTTTCGAAAAAAGTTTTATTGCATTAAAATTTTTTGTATTATTTTGCGCTTAAAATGACGTTTAAATCATGTTTCTATCTTAATTAGAACAGGAGAAATTATTATTATTTTTGCAACATTCTAATAGTAGCCAATCGTAGTTTAAACCTGTAAGTGCGTTTTTCTGCATGATGGTTTTTTTTTCCCCATTTCTCGTCTTTAGATTGTTATAAGTCAAAAACCGTTAAAGATAAATGGTTGAAATTTGTAACATGACTTTTTCAACTATTATACTTTAATTTTAAGTCAGCAAATTTGAAAAAAATATTTAATTTTGATAATATGATTTTTTAAAAATAAGTTACAAATTTTTTTCGTAATTTTTAATCTAAATATTTAAAATTTTTTAAAAAAATTGATATTTTAAAAAATGGTGAATTAAAATTAAAACTTAAATATTTCTGTTTACTTAAATGAAAAAATTTTGAAATTCGACAAATAATATTTCGAGTTATAACGATTTTAAATTACCCCACTTTTATTAAAAATTTTAAATTAAAAAATTTTTTAAAACTTTTTGAGAAGTGTTATGATGTTATTTTGTTTACAAATTATATGGTTAACCTTCGCAAAAAATTCAAAATTTTAATTCAATAAATAAAAATATTTTCAAAATGTGTCCCGGACCCCCTTAACCTCTGCTGGTGTTCGAAAATAGGCAGTTCAAATTTTCACATGAAAAGTTTAAAATAAATTCCACAATACTCCTTGTCAAATGGAAAATGGTTGACAAGTTTCTTTCATACCTGTTGCAAGCAGATGGAACGTCTCTTACTTACCGAATTTTGACGTTTTCAAGAGGAAAACATCAAAATGAAGTTGTATGGTATTTTTGAGTGCTTGCTCTCTGAAACAGAAGTATTGTTTTTTATAAATATATTCATAAATTTCAAATCTAAAGTAGGTTGAGAAGTTCAGGGATATAGAAATGAAGGATCCATTCCTAAAAAGTGGAGAATTGCTATCTTTTTTTTCATTTGATTACTTTGAAACTAGATGCATTGCACTGCGAATCACTTGCATAATCTGAAAATAGATGGCAATCAAAAAGCACATGTCCTTGATATAGTTACCTTAAGTAGTTTGTTTTTAGCTTTCTAGAATTTTTGTGAAGGTTAAATGCAGATGTTAAGGTGGAATCATTTAATCATTTAATGCTAGAGTCCTAAATGAAAGCTAACAAAATAAGGCTCACTATTAAATTTAATATGTTACAACACAAAACAAAACACTTAATATAAAATATCTGCTAATAAAATTCTTAGAAATTCCCAAGGTAGCAATAGGGTGGAACCGAGGTAGCCTAGTGGTAAAACGTCGGCTTTCGGTGCTGAGGGTGCTTAGATCGAATCCCGACAAGCGCTATTAAATACCTCAGTCCGACAAGCGCTATTAAATACCTAAAGTCCCTGCTCGACAGCGGAGAGGGTGGGAGAGGGTACGACCCCCTAAAAATGTCTCCCCTAGGGTTGCTTCCTTGGCAGTCCTTGGACAAGTTTTCTCCATAGGTTAACACTGAAGTGAGCAACTCCAATAGGATTAGTACACAGCAGCCTTAACAATAATTATTTTATTTAAACAATAAATAATGATTAATATTAGGTTGCTAAACATTAAAAATAAATGCGGGACGTGCATTTTCGCTCGTATTAGTAATCAAATTAACCATTTAAATAAGGTTTTAAACGATACCGTGTAATGTTATGTCACGTGAATTCATAAATGAGGGCAAAAACGCTCTTATAACTTCGTGTTATATATCGCTCACTCCTTTCAACTACGTCATATCTCAAAAAACGGTATTTTTCAGGAGAGTGATTTCAAAGTTTAAAAGTACATTAAAATGAATTAAAAATAAATATTAATTCTGCTCTTTTGTGGATAAATATTGAACGGTGAATATAGCGATCTTGCAGGGAAATACTACTCTTTCAGGGCATTCTGAAAACAGGCATAATTAAAAATCGCCAATTTTTACCATGTTTTTATTAACTTGCTTTCTTGTTTGTGTGTGTGTTTGTGTGTTTGTCCAGTACAAATCTTGCTATCGATTTTTAACTAATTTCCCCACTATATAGACATTTAAAACTTTTAGAATAGCTCAGAACACGATGACAATGCATTTTTAAATACATTTAGCCATCTTTAAGCAAATTTTTACCATGTTTTTATTATTTTCAGTTAATTTTGTTTTGTAGACTGGTGCAGCCATCTGTCGGCCGGGACGGGAACGAAAAGTTAAACGCATGTTAACTTCCAATTAACTTCATTTAAGCTTTCAAGCTGATGGGAAACTTTCAAGCTGATGAGATAATTCATCAAAAAAATTTAAAAAAAGTATTTATTAATACATAGAATTGTCAAGTTTATATGATTCAACAGAAAATTTAAAAACATGGTACAAAAAATGTTCTTTTTACCATGTTTTTATTAACTTGCTTTCTTGTTTGTGTATGTTTTTGTGTGTTTGTCAAGTACCAATCTTGCAATCGATTTTTAACTAACTTCCCGACTAGCTAGACATTTGAAACTTTTAGAATAGCTCAGAACACGATGACAATGCATTTTTTAAATACTTTTAGCCATCTTTAAGCAGAATTAAATTAATTTTCTGTTATTTTCAGTTAATTTTGTTTTGTAGACTGGTGCAGCCATCTATTGGCCTGAACGGGAACGAAAAGTTATATGCAAGTTAACTTCCAATTAACTTCAATTTCTTTGAAGTTGATGGGACAATTCATCAAAAAAATTTAAAAAAATATTTATTAATACATAAAATTGTCAAGTTTATATGATTCAACAGAAAATTAAAAAACATGGTATATAAAAAGTTATTTTTATCTTGTAATTATTATCTTGTAATTATTGAGATATGACGCTTTTGAAAGGAGTGAGCTATATATGTATCAGATCAGGATAAGAATGGATGCCACGCAAATATAAGGAAAAACCAGTGAGTGTGCTTTGACTCGGTAAAAAATAAAGTAATAAGACATCAAGTCAAGATAAAAAAAAAAAAATAAATGTGAACAGTAGAAATTTAATTTAAAAATTTTCGTGATAACTTTTAAAGTGGTATGAGCAGAACTTAAATTGTGCTGATCAGAGTTATAGAATGGCATTTAAAGTAGTACTTTCCTTACCAATGTAAAACATTTGGACTGAATTTTTGCAATTTATTTTAGACAGGATACTGTAGATACAACTTTTAAACACAAGATTTCTCTGGAGAACAAGAGCAAAAATAAATCGGGCTAAGGCTCTTTTTTTTTAACTAAAAAAAAAATAATCTTTTTTTTTTTTGCTATTTCTTTAAGTGACTGCTTCAGAGACCAGACAAAGAAGATATATATTTATATATATTTTAACTTACGCTGAAAAAAGTTCTACGATAGCATTTTTGCTAAAACATACATGGCTGATTTCTTTAGGCTTTAGAACGGGCGCGCGGGGAAAATAGAACACAGTCCATACAAATATTGAACTTAAAATGGATGTGCTTGACATGAAGGCCAGTCGAAGATACCTCATTACGTTTTCAAATTCATGCATACTTGAATCTGAATTCGGTCAGCTCGGTATCATGCTCTTTGAATTATTAAATCCTAATATTGGGAAGAGCACCGCGGTTTTATCTGAGATGTTGCGTGATGGAGCTTCAAGTTAATAAAAAAATTGTTTTAAGTTTTTACTCTTAGAGATTTTTGCGGTTGGATTGCAAAATTTCAGAAAATTATATTAAGTCTGCTGTGTACTAACCGTATTGGATTCGCTCACTTCAGTGTTAACCTATAGAGAAAATGCGTCCAAGGATTGCCGACTGGTATTAAAAGATTATTTAAGGGGACAATGGACCTTCAACCTGGAATTTTTTAATTTTTAATTTTCAACTCTATAGGACATAATCAGAATAAAAAATATTCTTGTTTACTACATGGAAGACCCTTAGAATTCAAAACAAGGATATTTTGGCAGAAAAATGCCTGTCTTTCAAAAACAATTTCAAAAATTCTAGCATTTTTCAAAATGCTCCAAGCGTATTCTATGTCATTTGAAAACCTTAAATTTTTTAATGTACGTTTACCATACATACATAAATATAACTGTGCATTGAATTTTATATTTTGTAATTTTTTTATGAATCAAAAGTCATAAATAGTTTTTTTCCCCATCTGCCTGCTATTTTTTTAAATTTTTTTACTTTATTTCATGGTCTATAAATTTGAAAAATATTTGAGTTTTCAAAGAATTGTGCACAGTTTTATGAAAATCTCTTCACTTAAAAATCCCGAAAAAATTTGAAGAAATCAGAAGAAAATGAATGCGCATGGAGCATTTTGAAAATTTCCGGCATTTTTTAATAATTTTTTGAAACACAACTTTTATTGTTCCACAAAATACCTATTTCTGAACTCTAAAAGTCTTCAATATAGTAAAAATGTGTAATACTTATTCTCATGTTGTATAAAGAGTAAATACTGAAAATAAATAAATAAATAAATAAATGTGGGTGGAAGGTCCCTTGTCTCCTTAAAAAAATACTGTACTTCGTAACAGAGAAAGAAATTTCACACCTTGAGAAATTTTTCGTTTAAAAAAGGGCAAATAATATTTCAAAATTTAAATTATTCTGGAAAAGAATCTGGTGTAGTGTGTTTTGAACACTCCTAAACTTCTTTGGTGGACGAAATTTATAAAATGAATCCTGTTGCAAGGTGTAGAAAAGTTCAGGCTATCTGAAAATGCCATTTTTATTGGATTATCAGCATTTATGTAGTTGTAAATAGTAGACAAATTTTTTCCATATAGGATAACACTGAAGTGAGTGAATTTAGTAGGGTTAGTACACAGCAGCTTTAACGGATATAAGTTTTATGGCATTTTCTGTTTTCGTGAACGGTTTGTTAATCTTAAGGAATCGAACCTTGTTCAAATGCTTTTTATTAAGCGTATTTATTTTAAAACTGAAGGTTCAGATGTCGTTATACTATGGTGCATCTATGGTGCCCGGTATAAAGGGATTAAGTCAAAAACAGTGATGTAAATATACCAAGTTAATGGCTTTTATACCAATTGCAGAGCAACAATTTCGACTTGAGTCTTTTGTACAAGGAAATGTATTTTTGTATACAACATTGATAGACTTAAGCCTTTTATACAAGTCAAAAGATTTTTTTTTTTTACCAATGCTAACAAATATCTAAAAATCACTTTTCTTGACTTAAGCCCTGTGTACCGGGCAGCGTAGATATGTCAGGTGTAGGGAAAATAAAGCAGAAGAAAAATCCTACCTTCCGGAAAAACACCTAAAATTTTGGGACGTCATTAATGTCGTCACTACGGCATCATTTAACACATATTTTATATTATATCATTTTATTACTTGTACTTCTATGTTTCCGAGTATTGACGTCACATGCGATTAGAAAGTTCAAGGCGGAACTTTATTGACCACACAAATCTCTAATCGCTATATAAATCTATGGAAAATTTTCCTATTAGTAATATCCTAATTGCACATATGCAAAAGTATTCGTTTGAATCATGATTTTAGCATATGAAAATAGATCTTTAAATGTAATGCGATAGTTCGTAAAATCTGCTTTTAAATTATTCTGTTGTCAGAAAACTATTTTAATTTTCTAGAGAGCAATATCCATAATTAATTGAGTTGTGATACATTAACTATTAAAAACTACAACGCTTGAAAACCTACGCGACATTTATTTAAACATCTGTTTGCAGAAGTAATAAAGAAAATTTTAAAAAGCATGCATTTGTAATGGTTTGATTGAAATTATGCTGAATACAAAACAACTTATGATTTTAAAGTTCGAATAGAAGATGTTCTAGGTAATCTGGTGCAAGTGAAGGAGAGAAGCTAATATTGGAACTTGGCGAAGTAGCTAAGCGAGCGAATATCCCTTGAATCTAATCCTTGAATCGAATCGGTCAAGTAACTTTGGCAAATGAGTAGGTCAAGTTTTCCCATTCGATTGTGAGCTGTTGATCGATGTCGATCTGCTGAGTACTTGGAAGAGAGACAGAATACCGCTTTTACTTACTCAGACGATGCTATAGTTCTGCGAGTTCTGTATGGTTATTTAGATTATGTATACCGAGTAAAGTGGTTATTGAAAACAGTGAATTACCAAGTTTATAATTAAATTTAAATCCCGATATTTACATAAAGATCAGTGTTTAGTCTTTGAGCTATTTCTTTGGTAATCAAGTTGCTCCTACAGGATGAATATGGGACACTCATCAGATAGCATAATTTTCCAACGAAAAGCGCTTATAAAATTACTCAACTCTTTTTTCATGACGCAGATGAAACTTCCTAAGTACGGGATTTTAGATTAATGCTGTTGTGTACTAACCCTATTGTACTCTCTCATCTCAATGTTAACCTATGGAGAAAATTTGTCTGCTATTCATACATAAATGCTGATAATCCAATAAAAATGATGTTTTCAGATAGCCTGAAATTTTCTCCACCATGTAACAGGATTCAAGTTATGAATTTCGTCCACCAAAGGAATTGATGAGCGTTTAAAACACACTATACCAGATTCCCCTCCCCGAATAATTTAAAATTTAAAATATTATTTGCATTTAAAAAAAAAAACGAAAAATGCCCAAACTTTTCTGCACCTTCCAACAGAAATTTCGTCCACCAAAGGAATTTAGGAGCGTTTAAAACACTATACCAGATCCCCCCCTCCCCGAATAATTTAAATTTTAAAATATTATTTGCATTTAAAAAAATGAAAAATGCCCCAACTTTTCTGCACCTTCCAGCAGAAATTTCGTCCACCAAAGTAATTTAGGAGCATTTAATACACAATATACCAGATTTCCCCCCCGAATATTTAAAATTTAAAAATATTATTTGCATTTTTTTTAAGCAAAAAATGCCCGAAGGTGTAAAATGTCTTTCTCTATTACGGAGTGCAATAAAAAAAATCTTTAAATCCTTTTTGACAATTCTTGGACAAATTTTCTCCATTTTTCCAGGTTAATATTGAGGTGAGCCAATCCAATAGGGTTAGTACACATGCAGCCTTAACTCAGCGCTAAAACCTAGCTTTTCCACTCGCCAAATCATTTTCGAATGAACCGAGGGAAGAATATGACACTTAAAAATATTATCTGTCTTCATTCCCTTACGTCCAAACTCCGTGGCTTTTTAAATTAGAGTTCAGGGTAGCTCATGGAACGAGATCAGTGTTGGATCGGAGAAATGCGTTCCTATATCAGCGGAAAAGAGTAACATGCAAGAATCAAGGGTAAGAGCTACGATTCTCAAGGCTTTTATTTCGAAAGCCAGAAAAATAGATTGCATTCAGAAACAGCAAATATATAAACTAATATGCAGATTCACATTAGTAATTTTATAGGAATTTTCGATGGAGATTCCCAATAATTACAAGATAAAAAGAACTTTTTATATACAGGTAACCCTCTTATAACACGATAGATATATTCCTAGAAAAAGCCGTGTTCTGTGAAACCATGTTATATGGGACCCAGAGCCAGTACAAAAAGGGGGGAGGGGGTTACGTTCCAAAAACTTATAAAAAACAAACTTTTTTTAAAAATTCCATATAAGCAACTTAATTAACTATGACTCAATAATTAACTATGACTCAATATATTTTCAAGACTGCAAAAATTATCATTAGGAAGATGAAAGGATAATGTACGAAATATATGCATTTATTTTAATTATGTACTAGTTAAATGAAATTTTGAAACATATGATAATAATTCCTCTCATAGGAAATTATAATAATCTGACTGAATGGAAAGTTTAGCGTTGCTCGTCGATGTATAGGCGACATGGCATTTGACGTATTTCACTTGTAATGCACCGTATAATCAAAATGTTAAAAAAAGTGTCTACTATATGTTGTTGTGGTTATTGAGGTTTCTGATGTCCCCTGATTGGAAGTTTCAGACCAAGTCCATATAGGTTTCGGGTTGAAGTGTGTGGCTCCGATTTAGGGGAAGCTCATGTACCTAGGCCGTGCTACAAAGCATGGTGGCCCTAGGTACACGATGGCCCTAGGTACAAGAGTTTCCCCTATACTAGGTCATGTACCTAGCTCATGTGCCGGCTATTTTCAAATGGCAGTATCTTTACTTATAACTAACTTACAAAAATAAAAATAGTTTGTATACATTACGTGCTTTATTCTATTTAAATAAAAATCACATCAAGTGTAGAAAAAAAATTTGTAAATGATATTGAAAATTTAAAAAAAATTACAAATGGCCCTAGGTACAATAACACTATTTTACCCAGGGCCAGTTATTTCCAAAAACTGAAATTGTTGTTTACAATAAAAAAAACAATTTGTATGCATTATTTCTTTCATGCACAACTTCTAAAATCTTCGTATGGAAGAAATGTTAATTGTAGGCAATGTCTTATAGGAAGAAATGTTCATAACTTTCTAATGTATGTTTTTTCTCCATTGTCTTCTTAATGATCCCACATAATTTTTCTGATTCAAACAGATTTCGTAATCTTTTTTTTAACAATTACTTTTTTCAATATTTGTGATTGAATTTCATTTTTCTCGGGGGTATCAGTGAGAATTCTACACTTGCCAAGTTTTCATCCACCTCTTTTTTACCAGAGGCCATGGCCCTAGGTACTGGCAAAATGGCTTCCATAGCCAAAGACCTGCCGAAACCAAACTTCGTTTTTATATCATTTTTTCCTTTAATGATCACAAAAATTATCTGCTATACATTAAAACATAAGTTTGCACTTACTTTCACAAAATAAGACTTCAAATTGAAGTGAAAAATTTTAATTTTGATCAGCAAATCAAGACTTTCTTTTATATTTAACTATAGCTTCTTCTTGCTTTCATTAAAAATGGCTGTTATGATTTGAAACAGTGTTGTCACTCACTCCAATGAGTAAAAATGCTGTAAAATAATAATTATTTAAATAAAGCATGGTGGCCCTAGGTACACGATGGCCCTAGGTACAAGAGTTTCCCCTATATAGCACCACAAGGGTCGGAGTCCGTCTTACCCCGCGAATACACATTCGCGAAAGAGGAGCGAAGAGTAGGGGGAAACAGTGATTTATGGGTCCCCTCGCCGATAACCACACTATTCTTCTCCCCACTAGGGCGCTCGCTTCGGTAGCGGTCTTTTGACGAACGATCAAAGGAACGAATAACTTCTCTCCCACGTTGGGGGGGCCAAAGGGTGAGTCCCAGGATCGCGCTTTTCGGAAACGGATGACGAGGAGGGGGGTAAAGAGTCAAAGGAGTAATGAAATCGGAGAGGTTGCGAGACGCGGGAATACGAGAGCGGTCAGTCGGGTAAATTAGTTACGATCCTGGAGCGTGACTAATGTCTCGCGACGGGACGGGGGGTGGCTGATTCACGTGTGTGTAATTCGGCCTTTAGATAGTTGCCACCTCAATTTTGAACGAGCAACCCCAGTGGCGACATCTGTGAGGATCGCACCATCTCCCACATTCTCTTAACTCATAGAGGGACTTTCCAGTCTACGGATTTAACGTGCCCTTATCCGGCCTAGACACTGAGGTATTTAATGGTGCGTGTCGGATTTCGATCCGAACACCCTGAGTACCGAAAACAAGCGCGCTACCACAAGGCTACCTCGAGCGTTTACTGTATGTAAGTGTACACATTGAAAAGAAGTATCACCGAATTTAAAAAATTCAAATAACAATACACTAACCTGGACTCAAGAGTCCCTACAGCAATTTTTTTCTCGAATCAGTGCAACCAGCCATCTCAAAAAGCAATGAACACTCCGCCTGAGACTAATAGTTTTACCGAGTCAAAACCTCTTATACGTTCACAATTAAATCCGTCCCCATGACTGTGTTCAACCTGAACTACTTTGTCTCTTTTCTCTCTTTTTTTTTTACTTTGTTTGTATATCTATATACATCAATATTCTAATATCAAAGCAAACAAAACAATGTATGTATCAACCCGACATACAAATCATAAATAATAATCATTACAAATGTACTATAAAAACACTCACAATTTGTTTTAGATTATAGCAACAATTCTAATAACAAAGCAAACAAATCAATGTATGATCCAACACGACATGCAAATCATGAATAATATTCAATACAAATATACTTTAAACACATTGTCACAATTGGTTTTACATTATAGCATCAATATTCTAAAAACAAAACAAACAAATTAATGTATGCTTCCAACCCGACATACAAATCATAAATAATAATCATTACAAATACAGTATAAACATATTGTCATAACTGGTTTTACATTACAGTTTCATATCTTACATATATTGTTGACAAGTCGTATAGCATACTATTTTATCATATTTTCTTGACCTGTATTCTTCATCATTTATGACATTTATCAACATAGTTTTTTACACAATTTGTTTATAAATAATTATATATTAATCTTATTTCACAATAATTTTATTAACTTATAATCAATTTACCTATAATTCCAATTCTTTTATTTATCAGTATTTTATTATTATTATTGCAATGCTCATTGTGTCTATTATACATTTAACGCCTTTACTGTGATTAAGCCCGAACCCTGGACCTGAGCCTCTGGAGCGCGGTGTTGAAACCGAAAAATTTAACAAAATAATTTTTCTCAGTAATTACCGAACAACCTTCGAATAGTTTGCGCACTCTAATTAATTAAAACCACAAATAAAAACACGTATGTAGTATAGCATGACAAATATAAGGCGCATCATCGTTTTGACAAACATACTTCCATAAAGATTTCGTATTTAATCCGATGAAATCCGCTGACAGTTACATATTTGATTAAAGCCTCTTTTGGAAGGCGGATCTCTCTCAAACGACGAATATTTTCTTCATCAACAAAATAATATCACTCAAACTAATCCCCCAATTATTGACGTAATTGCTTCAGGATATCTGAAAACATTACTAACACGGAAAGGTACTTACCATATTAAATGCGATTTTGAAATTTGAAGATAATCAGGGATTTAAGAACATTTGCCATGTATCATAATTTGAGTAACCGTATTACCAAGTCCTATGGGTAAATAAAGTTATAATTCGCTTACAGTATCATACTAATTCGACCAGAATAATATTGGAGTATTACATAAGATATATTGAACTAAATTTCAATCAATGGTATATAAATGTTTCAGTGCATGAAAATAGGAAAGAAATAGGATATCGTTAAGTATAACAGTGTAAAAAGGTAAAGAAAGGGAAAAAATGTTACGCTAACTGTTCACTCAAAGTAAGAAGAAATCTCGAAATACTAAGGGAATAATCAAGTATCACACTTCTCGAAATACAGGATTATAAAAGATTTAAATTTACATTTTTTAATTCTAAAAAAAGTTAACTATTTAATTAAATATTAGGAAGTTTTCAGATACAATTGTAAATTACGGGAATTTGGTTAATTTTTATTTAAATGTAGCCCTGTCAGAAATGTAAAGTAGAAACTTGTTGTGAGTACTCACTTATAAAATGTTTCATTAAACTTAAAAATGATACACCCAGTAACATTGGTATTAAAGAATAGAGCTGGAAAGGAGGCAAATATTGGGGTTGAAAAGTTTAAATAATGCTGCAATTTCTATTGAATTTAATATGACGTAAAACCTAGCATAAAGAGAGGAAATGACAGAACAAGGGAAACATATAGAAATAAAAGTTAATTGAAATTATTGTGCTAGTTTCAGTAAAATAGCCCAATCTGGAAGGCCTAAGGGCACCCCAAATTTAAGATTAAAAATCTAGTAAGCGTTTATGTAAAAATAAAGACAGTAAATGGACATATATTTATTGCGGATTCAAAAATTTTTGAAATAACGCATGGTGCCACCGTATTTAAAACTTAGGTGTCAGTGGGCGTTTCCACATTTCAAAGAGAGTTTTCCTAATTCTTTTAGAGTGGTTTGCTGAGTTAACGAAACGGAAATAATTTTATTAAAAATGGTGTATTCACTGGAGGACAGATTCTTTACTGTTTTAGGATTCTGTCGATTGAACTGAATTCATTTAGTCTTGTTAAATTTGCGTTTGAAACATTAATCTATTCTTTATTAATTAATATATTTTGTTATATTGTTTTAGGGACAACTTTCCAATTTTTCTCTTTGTGAATACTTTGATGAAACAACTTAAAATCTTAAATATTTCCCCCAAGTTTTCGTCACATGCCATTATTAAAGATGGACAAAAAATATCTTCCTTTTAAAAATTGTCCTTGACAGTGAAATAATTATTTAAATTTTATGAACAATATAATTGATCAATAAGAAAGAAATCTATTTCCCGAAATATTCCAAATCGGGTAAAAACAAGAGCACACAGTCTGGAGCACTCATACGTGGTATACTTTTATCCTTGTACCCATGCCTTTCAGACGTCTAAATTCTCTCTAATTAAAACTCTTTAAAATCGCTTCCTTTACCGTCAGGAAGAGGTGAAGTGATTAATTGCCTTAATATAACCACGAGTACATCATTTGCCGGAAGACCCAAGTAATTACTTTTTAATTCCTCGGAAGAATCTCTTTAGAACCATAGCTTTTAATACTAATGAAATATGTACCTCGGAAAACACTACTTAAAGTCCAATAAGTCTTATTAGACTTTAGATAGCGGTAGATAGGTAATGTGAAATTTCAGATATCTTTAATTATTTGGAGTTTCAGGTTATGGATTTTAAGCTTAATTAATTTATAGGCTTGAGGGCTTCGAAACGGAAGATTAATAGAGAAAAATCAACAACAGGAAAAGAAGTAAAAAGGATTTTATATTTAATTGCGTGTAGTTCAAAAATTCAGTTCAGTTTAGATAATTTTTTCCCAAAGTGGCAGTCACTTTGTCCCGAGGACATTTTTTATCCACTGTGATTTTGTTGGCTGCTTTATTATTGGAGCCAATCGTATAGGTGAACCGATACTACACCCTATGGGGGAACAGCACAAGGACGTTCATTTCTTAACTGGGATTCGAATCTGATCCTAATTTGCTGAAGTTCACAACGCTAATTACTATACGATGTGGGTGGCTCAGTTTATATAATGAAGCTTGCATTATTATATAGGTGGCTACATGAGCAGCAAATATGTTGGTAGACATGACACTAGGATTTTGTAGTTCACAGCGAGCGTCTCTCATAAACCAACTTACATTTTTGCCACCTGGTGACCAAAATGTTAATATTCCAAAGTGGCGAAGCAAAACTGTTTCAAAACACATTGTTCACTTCTTAAGTAGATAGCATGAAGTATTGTCATATAGTGTTGTCTCAGTGCAACAATACTGGGTCGTTATAACGGCCAGGGGAATAATGAAGATATATCAGTCTCGGTGACCATGAAATAAATTGTTCTTCTGAACCTGATATTTTAAAGATGTTATATTAAAAAGAAATACTTAGATGTATGGCAATGCAACATAACGAAAACTGAGTATTGGTATGACTAAGTCATGGTATGACTAAGACATAACTGAGGCACTGCATGAGGTTACAACCATGCTCAAGTCGCGTAGCAACGTTTGAAAAACGTTGCTACGTACGACTGAAGCTCGTCCAGTGTGGTGGGATGGGTCCTGTAGACAGTATTTTTTAATGTGCTCCACAAAAAGCAGTCACAAGGACTCAGGTCCGGCGAATATGGAGACCAATCTATGCCTACACCAGTAAATTGCAGTAAATTTGGCTAACGGCGCCTTCTGTTAGCAGCTTTTGTAACTATTTCGAAAATTAGTATACAAAATTCTTACAGCTTTCACGATAAATATACCGTTTGTTGCATTCTTCTACAGATCTTTGTTTTCGAGATTTTTAATTCTGAAATCAGAGACTTCTTCGCTGGACACCCTGTATATATATGTATATATATATATATATACACACTCACAGGGTGTCCCAAAATTTACACAAAAAGTAATTTCGATAGAAGACACAGGTTTATAATTAAAAATTGTAAATTTTTATTGATTCATGAAGTATACAATATAGGGTTATGTATGGAATATTATATCGGGTAATTGGCCTCCACGGATTTGCTGGCACGTGCGCACTCTTTTGTTGAAATTTTCCATGGCCGTTTTGAATAAATGTGACTGAATTTAGTTGATACAGCGCTCAACTTCCTCCTTTAAGGCGTGGGTGGTCGTGGGCTTGATGGCATAAACCTTAGACTTCAAAAAACCCCAAAGAAAAAAGTCCAACAGCGTTAAATCGCATGATCTGGGCAGCCAATTCTGATCCCCAAAACGGGAAATTACAGGACCAGAAAATAACTCATGCAGTAATTGAATTGTTTCTTAGGCTGTATGGCATGTGGAACCGTCTTGTTGAAACCATATGTCGTCCACATTCACATTTTGCAATTTAGGCACAAAAACTGGATTATCATGTCGCGATAGCACGCACCATTAACTGTTAAAACCTTCATTCAACAATGAAAATGTGTTGTTCTTTCATGTAGCGCTCCATTTTTAATAACCCTGAACTATCAGCTGTCATGCTGTCTTTGCTTTTCGTTGGCAACATTTTACCGCACGAAAGGCGTAAAATTCAAATCTTGCGTGAATTTTGGGACACCCCATATATATATATATATATATATATATATATATATATATATATATATATATATATATATATATATATATATATATATATAAAGAATGTTAATTTGCTTTTAATGATATCAATTCTCATTGATTGATGACACTCAGATTAGGCTTTATCTTCATTTTTTATGTATATTGTATGAAAGTAAATATTATTTAACTTCGCATTATATAATGTGACGAATTAAAATAATTCGCACAATTAAAATATACGCTGCACACATGGAATTTGTCGCAGCTGACCGACACGCCCCCCTTTAACGTATAGCAGGTGAGGGTAAGCTGGAACGAAAGGAACACAAAGCGGTTGGAAAAACGTGACATCTAGGCGTACCAGAAATTCACCACGGCGCACCAGATTAATGACGCAGGACCACCGGGAAGCCGGGAAATCACTAAAATTTCACCTTCCGTTCCAGCAAATCGAAAAGTCTAAAAATGACATCACCATTAGAAGATCCAATAAGAGACGAGTTCTCTGGACGGAGCGAAGGAGTCCAAAATTCGACGGGAGAGAAAAAGACAGTTAGTTAGCGATCTGGTGAGCTGTTAGAGACTCCGACCATCCAGGGTCGAAAAAGGCTATACGCGGACTTGTTAAGTCAGCGGTTTATTCTTCACGAAGATAATTTTTAGCTTCAGCTAGGAAGCTTAGTTACATTTTGACGAGGTCTTCAGAAGAGAACATTCGTCACGATCATCCTGATCTTATAAATTGCCTCGTAGTCATCCGCCCTGCAGGGAGCGAAAATCGAGGAACTTGCTCGAATTTTAATGAACTGTTCGATATTATTGAATTAGAGGAACTTCATACGGTAACTCCTCCTAACGGACTCCGTCGCCATCTTAGAGGACTATCATGAACTGTGTAACTGATTACTGAGCATCAATTTCCAAATTTTGTCCTCCTAATCGTAATAAATTCGTCGATTTTAATTTACTTGGCTGTGGTTTTTGTTCATTCGATTGCTACCTCCATCAACGCGTTACAATAACTAGCAAATAAAACACATTTTGATAATGATTATATAAAAGTAAGGTATAAAAATACACTGCTTGACAATTGCTAAGGAACAGTCACGTTTTTCGGAATATTTCATAATATACATTGATTGAAGAATGACACTTCGTACATATTTAGTAGAGATACTGTGCATTATGTATTATGCAAAATGGTACAGATCACGCCACATGGAAAAAGAAGAAAACGAAAAACCAAAAAAGATGCTCTTTGGAGCATTTCCAAACAGCCACGAAAATTGGGTCTTCCTGCCAGAATGAAACAGTTATGAGTACCTTAGTAAGGTGTGTGACCTCCTCGGACACTAGTGCACATTTTGGATCTGTTTTCCATGCTGTCTACTAAAGTATTTAGGAGTCCTTGGGGGATATTGTCCCACTCCTCTCTCAAGGCGATTTTCAGTTCTTGCATGATTCGGGGAAGGCAAGTTATTTGAGAAACACGTCTGCCAAGAGCATTCCAGGCATGCTCTATAAGATTTAGGTAAGGAGAGTAAGCAGGCCATGTCATACGTTCAATATTTTCACTTTCTAGTGTGTCCGATAATTCAGCGGTCCTGTGTGGGCACGCATTGTCGTCCATAAACAGAACATCTGGACCTACCGCACCCCTAAAAAAAGACGAACATGATCGAGAATAATCTCTCTGCAATACCGCTTCGATGTAACGGTACCTCGCTCAAAGATGTGAAGCGATGTTTTACAATTGCGCATAATGCCTGCCCACACCATCACACCTTGGCCATACCGATGACGTTCCTGAACATTCTGTGGTGCATAACGTGTTCCCTTCTCTCTCCACACTAACTGGTGGTCAGAATCCCTTGTCACAGTAAAACGGGATTCGTCAGAGAATATCACTCTGGACCACTCTTGCTGACCCCAACCAATATGTTCCTTACAGCAACGTAATCTTTCTCGACGATGACGTGGTTGAAGTGGGGTGCATTGAACAGGCTTCCGTGCATACAAACCAATCTGATTTAATCGCCTAGAAATGGTTCTGTCTGATACATTTGTACCGGTAGCGGTTGCAAGGTCTGCAGCTATCTGACTAGGAGTGAGATGGCTGTTCCTTTTCCCCACTAAGGATACATATCGATGCTCTTGAGGTGTGGTGTTCCTTCCACGACCACCGGCATGCTTTCGCATAGCATTTCCACCTTCAGTGTCCTTTTAAAATCGCGATATGGCACTTTTTGCCAGTCCCATTACTCTGGCCACAGTAGTGACACTTTGTCCTGCTTCGAGCCGTCCAACTGCTCGTCCACCATCGTACGCATTCAAATGATGCCTTACAGACATTTTGCACTTAACTATAGCCACACCACCCTAATTTTCACAGAAATAACTTCCAACAACCTACGGCCCTAATTTCGTCAAACAACTAACTGCATGAACTTTCGAATGAATAAAGAGTTTTCGTGCACTGCCTTTTATACAGATAACAGGTCCTGCCCTATAAAGCCCTCTGTATTTCATTTTACCGTGATTAGTATGCTGTCGGGAAAGCTAGTTTGAAAAAACCAGTTGTTCCTTAGCAATTGTCAAGCAGTGTATATCTCGTATGACACTGTGTTGTTATTAAATTAATATAATATTCAACAATGTACTTTGATTAACACAAAGATATAATTTAAAATTTATTTAACTACTTAAATAACTCCATTGCATTAAATAATGGTAATTAACGTACACAAATAATGTGATTTAAATATAATATGAAATACGCGTAATATATTAATGGAATTAACGTTATCTATTTTTTTGTGTGCTGAAACTTGTTATGCAACTAATAGAAGTTCTGAAATATTATGCCTATAACTATTACATTAATGATTAAGAATTGAAAATATATAAATATCTCCCATCTTGTCGGTGCCATATTCTTCGAGCACCTGAAC
The DNA here is from genome assembly GCA_907164885.2 of Dolomedes plantarius. Lineage (NCBI taxonomy): Eukaryota > Metazoa > Arthropoda > Arachnida > Araneae > Dolomedidae > Dolomedes > Dolomedes plantarius. Next base: position 160,840,889 of record OU015495.1, on the reverse strand, counting down.
TTTACTTAAATGAATTCTCTCTAAACTCTCTTTCTATATCATTCCCTCATCAAGAGAGGCAGAAATGATTAATTACCTTAAAATATAACCTCACACTGGAGATTACATTACTACGGAAAACACATGCCTAATCAGCTTTTAATACTTAAGAAGATTCACCCTCCGAATCATTCCTTACTACTTAGAACCCGCGTGGCTCTGAAAACAGTGTTTAAAGTGCCATAACTTTCATCAGAGTATTATAGCAGCAGATTGACAAGGAGGAGCAGAGAATCTTAGTTATTTGCCTTCCGCGATAATGAGTTTTGCCAGTCATTAATTAACAGCCTCGAGAGCTGTGATGCGCTGGTTTCCTTGAAAGAATTTAACAGCGTGGAAATTAATAAAAAGCTTTTATCTCATTCGGGGGATTTCGATTTAATAGCGTGTGGTTTGATCGTCGCGCATCCAAGATACGGTCAAGGCTTTTAAAAGATGTTTAGGCGCCCAGATGGAGTGTTTTGATAGAATTTGAACTAAAATTCGATGAAAATTTCCTCTTTATTCCTTAGGGCCTGTTCACATAGGAGTCCGTTGAGTAGCGTTAAGGGAAAGATGACGTTGAGACGAAAATAAACCAATCATAGGCGTTAAAAATTTCATTGCTAATCGTTTGGAGGCCTATGATTGGTTTATTTTCGTCTCAACGTCATCTTTTCCTTAACGCAACGCAACGGACTCCTATGTGAACAGGCCCTTACTCCCTCTTTATTTCTTAGTTCTTTGGTGGTTGTATGCGGTTCAGAGGCGCGTGACTTTGTTGTTTTGATGCATAAACACATAACGAGCATGACCTGTTAAAAAGTATAGAATACTTAATTGAATTTATTGAATACAACTAATGTCACATACAAGAGAATTTTTAAAAATCTGGATTGTGCATTAGGATAAAAGTATGAGTAGGGCCTGTTCACATAAGGAGTCCGTTGCGTTGCGTTAAAGAAAATATGACGTTGAGACGAAAATAAACCAATCATAGGCGTAAAAAATTTCATTGCTAATCGTTTGGAGGCATATGATTGGTTTATTTTCGTCTCAACGTCATCTTTTCCTTAACGCAACGCAACGGACTCCTATGTGAACAGGCCCTTAGGGATCGAGAACCGACGCCGAGGGGGGACTTATTAATCTTAGACCAGAGATCTTAATCTTAGAGACTTCTTAGGCCTCTTTCAAACGAGGTGGTTTGGTTGATTTAACTAAGTTGCCTTGTTGACTCTCAACTAGTTGAACAGCCGTATGAAGACTCTTTATTGGCTGGTTTCACACCAGGCAACTTGTGGAATCAACTTCGCTTCCCAATGGGAGGTCAGTACGATGTTAGAACCGGAGGAAGCAGGAGCACTTCTTGTCATCCAACGAAGAAGAATGTCATCCAACACTTTTAAAATTCCGCCAGTGGCGTAACAAGCATAACTGGCGTCCAGGGCAACATACCTTTTTGACGCTCTTTTGGGATACCTTTTTGGAAAAACTTGTTTGTATTGGGGACCATTTGCAACCCCTTTGCGAGTGGCGGCCGGGGCATGATAGACCCCCTTTACCCCCTCGCTACGTCACTGCATTCCGCCTGCATGCCCAATAGTAGAAGGAGCGTGTAACATGAATTATGTGTTTGTCGGTGACGAAGCGTTTGGATTGTCAAAACACACGATGAGGCCTTTTGCAGGAAATAGCTTGACTAACAAGCAAATCTTAATCTTAGACCAGACCCCTTACTGGGGCTGCCCATGTTCACGGGCCCGGGGGGGGGGTATTGCCCCCATACCCAGGAAGTTCCTTTCCCCATCCTAGCCATAAATTGAGGATGTCTTCAATTGAGGTCATTTCTAGAAAAGGATAATTTGTTCAAGTTTACACGATGACTTTCCCCCATAAATACGCAAAGCGTGAGGAGAACAGGAGATTCAGCACCACTAATATTTAGTTCTGCTGAATTTAGTGAAATATTTATGTAGGTGAGTCGTAAAGCAGGCATGCACACATGTGAGTTTCTTTAAAGGAATGAATTCATATTTATTCTGCAGGGATGCATTCCTGAACTAAATGGTTTCGTCATGGCAAGCAGCATTTGGGATTCTTTTTTGTGGACAGTCCTTTTCTGCAGTATCGTTTTGGTACAAACAAAGCATTGGAGATGATTTTAAACATGCATAGAGTCTTTTTAAACAGGAAACTCCAGGGACAGATCAGTTTTAATCATCCTCTAAAAATTTTATTGAGAAGGGTTCTTTTTTTCCCTTATGCAGATAGCCCTATATTGTTATAAGCGAGTAGATTTAAGATATAAAAACATAGATAATTTTAAATAATTATCTTGAAATGCTAAAAAAGATACCTCAAGATTTTTCTCTGCTTCAACATTTTTTTAATTAACGAAATTACGAAGGAAATAAATAAAGAATTACAAAAAATTACACGAGTTTATTAACTTTTGAATCCCGTAATGGAAAAAAAATATGATGTAACTGTTTATTAATTTCATAGGCTGCATACCGCACAATATGATTATGAATTAGGATATCATTTCCATAATTTTCTGAAATATTGTAAATAAAGTACTGCATCTTTGATCTCAGCCTTTTATTATTAAAACAACTAATCTGGACAGAAAAACTAACAGTTTATTGGAACTGAATATTTTTGCTCATTATGTTTGGAGTTTGTGTTTCTTCAAGCAAGACTTAATGAAAAAACATTTTAAAAATTAAAACTTTTCTAAATTTGTTTTGTTTGTTTTTGTTTTCCATTTGAAAATTATTTTTATTGATTTATTGTTTTTTCCTCCGGGATCAAAGTCTCCTATAGACCAAATTAAGTAGTATCTAGATGGCTAATTTGATTACAGGTTGAAGGGTTAAGAATCAACGAGACTTTAGATAGACCATGCAGTCTATAATGGATCATACGCAATTTATTCCTCTGTCTGTTAGATTTCGGAAGTGGAACCATCTGTTGCAGCTCGATCTATAGCAAGGGAACTATTAGCTACCTAGTAAGAGAGAACAATTTGATTTATGTAATTATTATGATACTTCTGGGGTATTTATATACTCTTTGCATAGTGGGGAATTTATAAGAGGAGCGAAACAGTTCACACTGCTGCTTAGACGTATTAAAATTGCAAATCTTGAAATACGTTGAAAAACATTTTGAAATATAATTAATTATATCACTATAATTTAAAAACTCTCTCGTTACGATCTAACTTCTCATTCAGTCTTTATGTTTGTTTTCTCTTTTTAAGGGGACAGGGTACCTTCAACCTCGAACTTTTTAAATTTTCAATTTTCAACTCTATATACAAAATGAGATTAATTAGTTTTCTTTTTTACTACATTAAGATTCCTAGAATTTAAAAATAAGGATTTTTTTGGCAGAATAATGCCTGTTTTTCAAAATAATATTTCAAAAATGCTAACATTTTTCAAAATGCTCTATGCGCATTCCATATCAATTAAAAAACTTTAAATTGTTTATTATAAGTTTACCATATATGTATAAATATAATTGTGCATTTAATTTTTTTTTTGTATGAACCTAAAGGTTTAAATATTTTTTTCCTATTCTGCCTGTTATTTTTTAATATTTTTACATGTTTTCACTATATTTTATGGTCTTTGAATTTGAAAATTAATCGTGATTTTAAAGAATTATGCAAAGTTTTGTGGCAAACACTTCAATAAACAATCTTGTGATATTTGGAAGTTTTCAGGAGGCAATAAATGCGCATGGGACATTTTGAAAAATTCTAGGATTTTTGAAGAATCTTTTGAAAAACTGGTCTTATTCTCACAAAATACTTATTTGTGAATTCTAAGTGTCCTATCAATGTACTAGAAAAAGAATATTAAATATTCTCCTTTTTTATGTACAGTAAAATATTGAATATTACATAAAAGCAAGGTTAAAGGTACCTCTATCAGAATTGTCTGTATCAGAATTAACTTACAAGTTTTTATATTTCCTACTTTTTGTTGAAAAGGGTCCTTTGCATAAAACTATTTTTATCGCCCACTGTTCTAAAATAAGTTTCATATATCAGAGGGTCAAATCTGTTATCAAAGGAAATAAGAATGTTCAAAGAAAGAAAGAAATGTGGATAAAATAGAGACTAGAAATAAAGGAACATTTATTGAAAGCAAATAGGCTTCTGTTTACTCAAAGAAAGAGTTTTTAGTATGAAATGCTTTTTAGTGATTGAAGGGGATATCGGGGTTATGACCAAAAATTCAAGGATTCTGTTATCTTAGCACATAAAAGAACGCTGGACTGATGCGTACTGTATAAAAAAATGTGATACAAAGGCTTCTTCAAAATTCACTTAGTCATGTTAAGGTTGTATCTAAATCATATTGTTTTTTACATTAGTATGTTATCAAAACATGAACATACATTTTTAAAAAATAAGTTCGAAAATATAAAAGTATAGCAGTATGAGGACGATAGGTAAATATGATTACAAACATATAAGAAAGGCATTTATCTAAAGGGATATAAAAAATGTAGATATATATAGATGATATAAAAAGGGTTCTTTATGTAGAAACGTGTACAAGAAATTCTTTGCAGGGATATTTCCGGTAGGGTATTCTCCATGATGATTGGTTTGGATTGGCTTGATTTCAAGCGACACAGGCAATTTTTGCTACACGAGAGCTAATTAGACCAGGACCTACTGGTTAATGCCGATCGCGAACGGCTACAAACGTCCATGTGGTACTCGAACGCACACTCTGGTACCGATTGCCAGCTCCCAAGCCATTCGGCCATCGTCCGGTATTCTAGAAGAAGATGCACTCGAGAAATGTTCTTTCTTATTGGGTCATAAAAACCAAAGAAAAAGAAACTTGCACATCGGTTGTATTTACTTAGGAACAAAGATTTCAAGGTTGTATTTATATAATAAATATTAAAAAACAAACAAACAAACAAACAAACACACAAACAAACACACACACACCCTCTTTCAGTTTAGTTTCCGGATCCGTTCGCAGCTAAGGCACGGTAATTGTTGTATACTGTTCCCCAAGCCCTGATTTTCCATTAGGCCCGGTAGGCCTAGGCCTAGGGGCCCCCAAAAAATTTTTATTTAAAAAAAAATTCCCAATTCCATTTCTTTTACCTTTTTTAACAGCAATTTTTTTAGATATCCTTTCAGATTTGATTTATTGGTTCATCATATGTATAGTTATATATATAGTTCATCATATGTATGTTATAATGTATTTAAGGGATTAATAAGTTTTTCTGGTTGCATTGTATTGGTGTTTTAATGATGAAGTTAATAAGTTGTATTGCTTTTTGTTATTTGATAATGTTCTAGGCTTCTACGCTTCAAATAGCCAATTCTTGGTAAAATGGTATTTTTACAATGATTCATGATTATTTTTTTTTGTGTATCAATTTTGGAAATGTTACGCCCACATCAGTGTTAAGGGGCCCCTATCCAGGGACGGATTTACATATTTTTATTCCCTAGGCCAAACCACCATTTTGCGCCCCCTTCCTTCCATTTAAATTTTTGACTTATAACATTAGATTTAATATAGAGTAAGAGTTTTTTAAACATGTATACTTAATAAACATTTGAATAACATATTTTTAATAAAAATTTTCTACATAATTTCTCCTAATTTATCTAAAAATTACAATTAAAATTTTTTCCTTCGTGTTTTCGCCCATGAAAATTCTTTAATAGTTTCATTGAAGTCAACAGATCTTGTTACATCTGCTTCAATGCAAAGAAGTGCCAAGGCATTTAGTTTGTCTTGTTGCAGCAAATATCTTAAATGATCTTTGATTCTTTTTAGTGCAGAAAAAGATCTTTCTGCAGAGGTATTTGTGGCAGGTGTGCACACAAACATTCTCAATACGATATCAACATTTGGATACACTGTTTGTAATCCACTTTCACGTAGCCACTTGCAAATTGCTAAGAGATTTTTTGAACCAGTGCTGCACACAGTTATGTGACATTGTAGATGCTGCAGTTCATCACATAATGCAGGCTCCAAATCATCTTTAAAAATTGCCTGTAATTTTCTTCCCTCTTCTTCAGGCTCAGGAGAAGTCAGTGACCAAATTTTCGTAATTCCTTTAAATTTTTCCCCGAGCTCTCTATAAGCTTGTGACCTCTTCTCAAGCTCTGCTTTGAGTTTGTCCACAATCGTGATATAGGTATTAACTCTAAAGATATCACGCCCGTTTAAATTAACTTCGCCTTCACGTTTTTCGCCAGCTTGTAGTTTTCTGAAAACCTGACGCTTTTCATCACGCTCATAAACTTTCTTTTCCGAAATATCCAGAGCTTTGTTTTCATATATCGCTCACTCCTTTCAACGACGTCATATCTAAAAAAAACAAGATTTTTCAGGAGAGTGATTTGAAAGTTTAAAAGTACATTGAAATGTATTGAAAATAAATTTCAATTTTGCTCTCTAGTGGCTAAATATTGAGCGGTGAGATATGATGATCTTGCAGGGATATACTACTCTTTCAGGGCATTCTGAAAACATGCATATCTAAAAATTGCCGATTTTTGAGATATGACGTTGTTGAAAGGAGTGAGCGATATATCAAATTGTTCTCGCAGTTCTAACAAGAGCTTTACGAGTGACTGAAGAACTGTGGCAACTTCTGAAACATCAAGTTCTACGTTTTGTACATACTTATTGACTTGGTGAAGTCTAATCAGAACCGTTCCCCAAAACTGTGCCATGAATACTGTTTCGAGCCTTTGCAACTTCGTTAGTAAACTTCTAGCTTCTGCTCTTGTTCCTGATTTTTGACTTTCGTCCTTTTCAAAGTATTTTAGAGTTTTTATGACTGCAAACCAATCTTCTTTTAATGCTCTACAAGCATCATATTTTGCCGACCATCGTGTCGTGGAGAGGCTTTTTGCGGTAAGGGTGCTATTTTTCTTCAATGCTTCTCACCTCGCTGTAGACGACGAGAAAAAATTATAAAGTTCTTGAAGCAAATTAAAAAAAGATGTGGCTTCAATGCAGCAATCTACAGCATGTGTGCCCACTAAATTTAAAGAGTGTCCTGCACAAGGTATGAAGGATGCAAGAGGAGAAACTTCAAGTATCCTAGCCTGAAGACCTGAGTAAACACCAGCCATATTAGCTGCATTGTCATATGATTGACCACGACATTTCAAGATATCAAGGTGGAGATCAGTGACAGTCTTAATAACAGCTTCAAACATTTCATGGGCTTTGTGGCCAACGTTAGGTAAAAATTTTATAAATCTCTCAACAGGTTTCCCATTTTCTTTCACATATCGCAAAACAAACGACAGCTGATCCACATGCGAGATATCAGGAGGTGAATCTACAAAAGGGAATAGTACTTTGATGTTTTAGCTTCATTAGCAATATGCGTTAGTACTTTTTTAGATAGGAGCTCGATGAACTCATCGCAAATAGTAGATGAGAGATAGGATGTCTGTCCACTACCTGGATTCCCGAATTTCCTGATGGCCTGATGGATTTCAGCCAAAAATGGATCAAACGCAGAAATTGCCTCCAACATCAGCATATAGTTTCCATTATTATTAGAACCAAATATTTCATTGCGACCTCTAAATGGCAAGCCACGCGAATCAAGAGCTTTAATTACTACAACCACTCTGTGTAACACATTTCTCCAGTACTCAGTTTCTTGATCAACCATTTTAGTTAGTTGCATATCGATTCTTCCAAGTTTAGCTCCTCTATGTTTTAAAATTAGGATGTTATTTCTGTGATAAACCGAATTTTCGTGTTCCTTCAGTCTAGATGATACGTTTTTCCTGTCATTAAATCCATTTCTTACAAAAGATGATTCAGTCTTTGTACCAGAATGGAAGAAAAGACAAGGTCCGCAGAAGACACTTCCTTTACTTTCTGAATATACTAACCAACCTCGGTCTTGTGTATCGCCGTTTACTAGTTTGCGGCTAAAGTAACTACCATTAAATGACCAGCTTCTATCGCCGTATTGCCTCTTCGACTTTGAGAAATCTACATTTTTATTCTGATTAAGACCATATTGAGATACGTATTCTTTTGTGAGGTTCAAGTCCGACTGCTTTCTGCAATCATTATCCCTTCAAATTGCAAGAATTCTTAACCTGCTTCTCGTTAACTCATAATGGATGTTTGGGAAAAGAATGAAAGAAAAAGAAGGAAAAAATAATTAGTCAGTTGACGAAAAAGTTATTTCAAAATGCGTATATTGCAAATAACATTTTTAGCGATACTAAGAATATATAAATAAAATTGAAAAAGAAAAAAAATTTTGAGCTTTCTCATTTTATATCGATAAAAATTTTATAATTTGGTTGTTACTTCTTCTAAATTTACGCCCTCTTAACGGCTGCGCCATAGGCCATAGCCTAGGTTGGCCTTATGGGAAATCCGTCCCTGCCCCTATCCCGAGTTCTATGTATAGCCAAGAATTTTCTATATCGGGCCCTGCTTTTCCCTCATTCTGAGTAATGTTTACTTGCCTATCCATTACTCCCTTGATCACTCCCTCTTGATTACTCCCATAATGAAGAAGCTTACAGAAGGCGTGCATAGCATAAGTGCATGTTTGCATCGAAAAACAAGTTTCACCCACTGGTCACACGTCTAAGTGAAAGAAAAATTTGCAAAATATTATGGAATATATTAAACAGGAAAGATTAATAAATTCTTTTTAAGAATTTAATAGAAGGGGAAATTACTTTTGTTTCTTTTATACGACTTTGAGAATTTTATAAAGCCTTTTGTGTCTTTATAATTCCTGGTAGCTATGATAACAAAAATATATAATAATTATAATTTTTAAAACAAATTAAAACAAACAAACTTGTTTTGTCAGTTGTGAACTAAGATATAAACTAAGATATATTTTATAAGACTTAAATTTTATGTTAGTTGTAAACGGATTGAAGTTAACTTAAGTTTATTGTTACACACGAAATAACATTAGAAGAAGCTAAATTGTATTCTAATATCAATCGGAGTGGGATGATTGGAACGTTTCGAATGGCAATAAAGAGAATCAAGGACCATGATTGGAAAAATATGAAAAATTAATCGAGTAAACTTTATTTTATACACATGCAATGCGTTTTAAATTCATTGTGGACGGAAAACCTTTAAAAGCAATTAGAAAATTTTTAGGTAATTATTACGATATATTTGCAAAAAATAATATAACATTCACAAAAATTAAGAAAGTGACATAATTTTATTATGTTAAATTTATATTAATATAACTTTCATAATCTCTAAATATGTCACACCAGGAAAATATTTAATTGCTCCAAAATAAAATAAACCAATATTATAAATGACATAATTTTATTATGTTAAATTTATATTAATATAACTTTCATAATCTCTAAATATGTCACACCAGGAAAATATTTAATTGCTCCAAAATAAAATTAAGAAATATTATAAAAGTCAAAATGTTTTGGAATAAAAGTTTTATTGTGTTGAACATCAGTTTTACATAAGCTCAACAGATGGCAGCACAAGTTCAGACTAAAATATAACCTCAATTCGTCTGCGAGTGTATTATGCGATGGAAAAATAAAACACCGCGCCTTTCACGAAATTTGAAATTGAAGTAGGCAGGCCAAACCTAGTTCCCTGCCATTAAGATTATTCGTGGGATCTTAGCTCTCCAGTTTTCAATGGAGGTCTCTCCCTTATTTTTTTTTCTTGTTTGATTACTTTCCAGAGACTTCTTACAGGGAGCGCGAGGGACTAAATTATATTATCTGAAAAGCATTCAGCAAGGATGATTCTTCGTGTTTCTTCCAAAGTTCGCTACCTTTTCTGCTTTGATGCTAGGTCAGGATTCAGAAATAATAAGATTATGGGGAAGATTGCTGTATTCCCGAGGTGAAAAGCCTTTGCGAAAAATATTCGGTTAGATTTGATGTTGAAGTACAGGATCGTGAAAAGTTTAGGTTCAGATAAGTCGGAATGAGAGATGTTTATGTTACGAAGCGGAAATAGGTCATTCATGACCAGAATTTGCATCTCATTTCATACAGAATATTTCAGAATGACACTAAAAGAGTAGAGATATTTTGACTAGAACGGAATTTAGTTTTCGATTAATTAAAAATAATCCATGAAAACAGTTTAAAAAGTACATATCACTTGAAAAAAAAATCAGAGAAATATCTATATTTAATTTACACATTACTTTTAAGAGCATTTTCAGCCCCATTTTACCAAAAAATTTTAGTTAATATTTTTCCAAGTTTGTTTTTTTAATCAGGATTTACGTGGATACACAAGGTAATAAATAAATAAATACTTATACAGACTCCTTAGACATGTCTGTATTGAATCCTCTTCCTTGCGTAATAGTTATAGCATATTGACACAAAGCAGTGGCGTAGCTAGAACTTTTGCCGCCCGGGGCGGTCTCCAATTTGCAGCCCTTTCTAAGTCAATCAATTGGTGGTTTTTATAAATTAATAAACATAAATAAATAATTATAATTGACACAAACTATAGGAGGGGAACTTTTTTACCATTGGATGCCATATTTAAATTAGGCAGTAATAAAGGAGGCCGCTTAAGTTGATATACCTGTAAATGCAACTTTTATAAAGACCACAAGAAACTTACGGAGGTCGCAATTTCCCCACCTATGAGACAAAACATAGACCTAATTTATAAAAAAAATTCCATAAAATATGTTTATTTTATATTTTTATATTTATAAATAAAAATAAATAATTTCATATCTTTTGGATAAACAAACAAATTGTACACATGTGCGTATGTAAACAAAACATATTTATATATTTACTCTTCTAACTTTCATAGTAGAAGAATCATGTATAATGCTCTCAAAATTCATATTATTTGTAATTTCTTGTTCTATAGACAATATTGCAAGATTTTGTAGTCTTAAATCTCTCACTGTGGAACGAAGATAATTTTTTATCAATTTCAATTTGGAGAAGCTCCTTTCGCAACTACCGACACCGATAGCAATTGTTAAAAAAATTCTTAGCAAAATTACAATGTTGGGTGCAGAATTTTCCAATCTATACTGTTGAATAAATTTTAGTAGATCAAGAGGGCCTTCTAATACTAAATAAAAATATGCCGCCCCAAAATATGTACCGCCCGGTGCGGACCGCACCCATCGCACCCCACTAGCTACGCCACTGATACAAAGTTAACACTGGAAAGACGGCTACCGTCATTTTGACGGTTTCGGACATACCTATTGAGCGCTATGTCTGTATCTATGTCCTCAGGCTTCTGGAATTTCATGACTTTTTCTAATTTTACGTGAAATATGCACACACATTTACAAAATTATATTCGATAGTAAAGAGGGGGAGAAAATGTGTTCTACTAAGACTGAAAGCCGTCAACTTGACGGCAATATAAAAAACAGGCAGAAATCTTTAAACTGATACCGGTAAAATGTTAGTTACTTTTCGTCTCTTTCCCCTTTTGCAAATAACAGGAATATTGGCTGTTCGGAAATATTGGTGTTGAAAAATAAGGACTGCGCAAAACATGCATATATATTTACGGATAAACCATACCAGGTAATCAGCTTGGCGTACCTGCATAAAAATATACCTAAATATATACTAATTTATTATATATTGCTATGAAATAGTTCAAAATTTAAAGTATTTAACGATTTTTTAAAAAAAATTAAATATTTTAAATTCTCGATTTTATTTTTAACCGTCAAAATGACGCCGTTCAGTCTTAAAAAAAATAAAATTCCCGTGTTTCTAGTTAAAGCCCGGTTGATACTTGGGACCTATTTTCTTTTTTCAATCCGGCAAGCACTTGTCTCTGATGGTAGGTACTTCTCGACATTGTCCCATGATGATCCGTGAAGTTTTGCTGGCTACTTTATTACGGGAACGCCATACGGGTGGGCAGCATTACTCCCAATGAAGGGGACAACACAAAAATGTCCAAGCCTTATTAGGGATTTGAACCCATGCCCACTGCGCTGACCACTATGCAATGTGCAAACTAGTCAGAACGCAAATCACTATTCTAAACGGGGGGGGGGGGGGGGGGGGGGGCGGGCGGCGGATTTAAGAAAGTAGTATAGAATTTTAGTGCACTGTTATTTGTTACCAGTTCTCTGTCTGTGCTATCGAGACTTGAATTTTTCACGATACTTAAACCAATCAAAACAGCTGCTTTTCAGCAACTGACAAAATCTATTGGTAAGGCATAAGTTTAGCATAGGTGAAAGGGATTGATCCCTCACAATGGAATTGATCTCGTCGAATAGCTGAACCAAAACTTTTCATATCCCTCTTTGAGATGCATCTGCATACGAAATAAATATCAATACTAAATTTTGTGCATAACATATATAATTACACTAGCTGAAAACCGGCACTTCGCTACCGAGTACATTCAAATTAAATACAACGGTTAACGTATGCAATTAATGCCAAATAAATAAATAAATAAATATATATATATATATATATATATATATATATATATATATATATATATATATATATATATAAAAAAATCGTAAGGGACAATTTTAAAGACAAAATAATGTAGAAGAAAATATTCAAATTAAATCTAATAGGACATACTAAAGAATAGTACAGTTTCAGGAACATTTCTTTAACTGGATTTTAATATTTTTTGGATAATGTCCAATCTTCTGCCGCATTAGCAAGAAAAAAAATATTTTTTTTTGTCTATTTAGTTTTTATGCACGTGACGATAAATTTGTTTAAAGTACCAGAAAAAGAAATCACGTGATCAGCATTTAATAAATTAAATTTTAAAAATTAATCTTTAAAAATTCACCAAAAATCAGAAAATGGAGGTAAAGATTCGAAAAAGATTTCATTTTAAAGGAATTTTTATGATCTTTCTTGTGATATAAATTTTTTAACCCTCAAATTATTATTTTAAATGCAAACTTAAAAAAAGTCACAAAAACAGATTAAAAATTTAATTAATAAAAAAAATCTAAGAAGAATTTTTCAAAATTCTTTCGTAGTGCACCCCTACACTATCAGAAGAATCGTCATGCAAAATTTCAGCCCTTTAGGTCCAGCGGTTTGGTCTGTGCGTTGTATGTCAGTCAATCAATCAGTGAGTCAGTGAGTCAGCGAGTTACGGAACTGTTTTATATATATAGACTAGCGGCCTGTCCCGACTTCGTCCGGGTTGAACAAAATATTATACGAATAAATTTCCAGTTGATAGCCAATAAATTGTATATCTTTTTTTACCTTAAATGTCCAATAAAAAGCGTAGTTCCAAATGTAGTTTTCTTCAATAAACCATTTAACGTTGCCAGTTTCAAAAATCCTTTTTGTATTTATCAATACCTCCTCTACTTGAATCTTAAAAATATTAAACCTTTTCCTTACGGGGTGGGATAGCATATATCCGAAGCACATACTCTCGAAAAATACGGTGTGATGTCGGCAGATATATAGTCTCGAATTCCACTTCGTTGTGACTTTCCTAACGTCTTTGCCCCCAAAGAACAATTGGGTGACATTCTGGGAACGGGGGGTCAATCTTGCCGAAAAGAACTGAATAATAATCTTTTGTCGTTCTAGCTAGAGGCTATTTCTTTTCAGGCGAGAGACATCAGTAGGGCGGTTCACCCGCGGTTCATCCATTTTCAGCCTTTTGAGAGATGAAAGAGGCACGGAGTGCCGATAAACTACTATTGAAATTCTTCTTCAATAGTAAGAAAGCAATAAGAAAGCAATTAACCACTCTTTCCCCTGACCCCCCCCACGCTGAATGTCCCCCATATAAAATGGGGATAGGAAGTAGATAACATTTTCCCGTTGTAAAGAGCGATTTCGAAAAACGGACCCCGTAAGCTAAAGGGTGTTACTATGGTTACTTGACTGCGGTTGACAAAGGAAAAGATGTAAGGTATATTTTAATGTACAAAAGTTGTACATTACCCTCCACATACAAAATCTGCTCTCTCTCTTTGTATATTATTATAGAAGTATAGATACACATTGGTATCCCAAAATTAGAATAAGAGATGAAATAAAAATAAAAAAATAAAAAATGATTTTAAGTAAAGAATTTTTTTAAAATTATTTTAAGCACCTAAAATAATATTCAAATTAATATTACGTTATTTATTAATTAAAGTTAATTTTTTAAAAGAAAGAGGTGTGCTTGAGACCGTAGCTTTATTGAAAAATAAAAAAGGATTTTAAGTAAAGAATGTATTTTTAATTATTTTAAGCACCTAAAATAGTATTCAAAGTAATATTACGTTAGTTATTAATTAAAGTGAATTTTTTAAAAGAGAGAGGTTAAGAGATGAAATAAAAATACAAAAATAAAAAAAGGATTTTAAGTAAAGAATGTTTTTTTAAAATAATATTAAATTTTTTTTCATATAATATTCCTAAAATAATATTCAAATTAATATTACGTTAGTAAATAATTAAAGTTAAATTTTTAAAAGAAAAATGTCGTGCCGGAGAACGGCTAGGTTCTAACCACTATCGTAAAAACAGAAGCCCACCGCGATAGCACCACGCTAAGGATCGTTGAAGACTTCGGCACAAAAAGTGGTAGAGGACAGTAGAGGTAAGAATGGAGATTGTTAGGATTAAGCCCCTAACTTTATTTCTACTGATCAGATATACATAATATATAGCCTATGTCCATCTGGAATAATGTACCTTTCAAACAGTGAAAGAATTTTTCAAATAGGTGCAGTGGTTCTGGAGATTACCCTCAACGTACAAAATCGCTCTCTCTTTATATGTAAATATAGATAGATAAATTGTAGAAGTATAGATACACATTGGTATTTCAAAATTAGAGTAAGAGATGAAATAAAAATACAAAAATAAAAAAAGGATTTTAAGTAAAGAATGTTTTTTTAATTATTTTAAGCACCTAAAATAATATTCAAATTAATATTACGTTACATAATAATTGTGTGCACTCCGCCATCTTGGATTTTTTTGCGTCAACTTGGCGATTTTACCGTGTTTTGAGGAGTGGAAAAATTCTCGCCAATGTGTTTTAAGCGGTGTTTTCAAAACGCTGGACTTTGAATTTTCTAGCTTTTTTAATAAAAACCACCTGTTTAAATTATGAAACTTAGAAAAAATTTTGAAAAATCATTTAAACGTTGGACTTAGATTTATTTTTGGGTTTTTGATAAAAACCAGTTTTTAAATTATGAAACTTGGAAATTTTTTTGAAAAAATAATTCTCAAATATTGGAAATTTTGGATTTTTCTTTTAGTTTTTTTAATAAAAACAACCTTTTTAAATTATGAAACTTAGAAATATTTTTGAAAAATCATTTAATCGTTGGACTGAGATTTTCTTTTTGTCATTTTTAATTAAAAACTACCTTTTCAAATTATGATCCATATGAAAAATTTGGTCAAATGAATTTTACTTACAGATAAAATTTCAATGCCATGTATTCAGTTTGCCCTAACTCTTTGACTAATACCAATGAATCACCAAAATATTATGCCAATATATTGTTAATTAGAAAAAAAATACAGCATTTTCGTACCACCTAAATAACTTGCAATTTAAAAATTATCTCAAATTCAGCTTTGAAAAATGTAAAATAATTATGAACCCATAAATTTATGGTGAGTAACCAGATACTCTTTTTTTTTTCGGGTTAGGGCATTGTGGTAATGAAATTTTACTTCAGATTTGACCTTAACCAAATATTTGGTGCATACAATAAAATCGGGACAATGATTATTTGACCATTTATCCTGCTGTGTTGGAAATAAGAAAAAAAACACTTTTTCTAAACCAGTAACTTAACCTTAACTAACTTCTTAACTTAGGTTCCTGGGGAGAGAGAAGTTGAACTTCAGTTATTTAAATTTATTTGTAATCCACTACAACTT
Organism: Dolomedes plantarius; assembly: GCA_907164885.2. NCBI lineage: Eukaryota > Metazoa > Arthropoda > Arachnida > Araneae > Dolomedidae > Dolomedes > Dolomedes plantarius. The sequence goes on along the minus strand of OU015495.1, from coordinate 160,824,949 downwards.
GGAATTATAAAATATTTTAAAATATATTGTATTTAAAATGTATACTGTATTTTACATTTTACGAAAAAATGATGGCAGATAATTTTTACTTCAAATAAATGAAATGGTGAATCATTATAGTATACTAATTGACAATCGATAAACAAAATTAAAAGCAACTTAAATTTAAAAAGTTACCGAAAAACTGATAATGGATTCAAAAATTTTCAACAAAAAGACTCTTAGTTTTAAAAATAATTTACTCTTTTGAGTATAGTCAATTTGACTCAGATTTCCAGTTCAAGGCCGAGATCTGACTTAAAATTATTATACTGTAATTAAAAGATCACATCAGAAATAACTGTTTGATCTTAAAATTAGAGAATTTGACATTGGGTTATTTTTACCAGAACGCAATAATTATCGCCATGCGAAATGCGCCAAACCCTGGCGGAAAAATCCAAGATGGCGGCCGTGCACACAAATCTAGAGTATCCCCCTCTAACTTTATTTCTACTGATCAGATATACATAATATATAGCCTATGTCCATCTGGAATAATGTATCTGTCAAATTGTGAAAGAATTTTTCAAATAGGTGCAGTGGTTCCGGAGATTACCCTCCACGTACAAAATCCGCTCTCTCTTTATATATTAGTATAGATGACAAACATTTTTTGTTTGTTTGTAATGAATATCAAAGACTTTCGATGTTTCAGATGTTCATACTAAGGAATTTAAATTATTGTTCTACGTCATTCCTGTTAACTTTCATAACAACAAAAACTGTAAGTAAGCAGGTTTGATATTCTTATAGCTTCCCCTTTAGTGGTGTGTTTAAACGAGGACATAATCACTTGAAAATGTTTAAGGTCCGATCTGCGTTTTTCTAAACACGCAGTTTATTTCCAAAAGCCATATTTCTAGTTTTCCAATTTTTTAAAATTAAATAATAATTTTTACTCTTCTGAAGCGCATAAATCGTTGTTAAGGTACTATAAATGGTTATTATTCGAAATCAAAAACTCCGTCCTATCTTCAAAATACTCCACGAATATCGCCTTGGACAGTAAAGAGCTATGCCTCAAACTCACGAACAGTCTCTTTTTTTATTCGGTTCTTTAACGGGCTCTTTTTAATTTTCTTTCGGTTATACTAATGAAATAGTCCCTTTTACATAAAAAACGAAATTAAATCCATTGGGAAAGGATGATCTGTTAAAGTAATCATAAAACTCCATCCCTTATTCGTTCATGTGTTCTCAACTGATATACCTTAGATACATTGTAATACTAGCTTACGTAATCATTTATTTCTGTCAGTCAGATGAGGGTTTGAAATTTAACCCGTTTTCTTTCTTCGATGTCTTCAATGTTGTTGTTGTTGCTGCTTATTACATTTTGGTCTGAATTTAGGAATTCAGACCATGAAGGAATATACCTTGAAAAAGTCAAGAATCAGGTTCGAACTTTTAAAAAGGCACTCCTAGTCCAGTCCCAAGCAGGGGAGAAGATATTTGGAGAGACCTGTTCCAGGTTCCATTTAGTGCATGTCCTGAAAACTTTATGGCTAAGGATGAAGAAGTCTGTTTCAGTGTGGCCTCTAGCATGTCGAGAGAGCGTGTTCTGCATTTTTCTGTCTCCATCAGATTCAAGTGCAGCTCCAGGGTGGTTACGATAGTACCAACTGTGAGTTTGAAAGACCTTCCATACTTAATTATTGGAAAATTCCATTTTTGTGGAAAGTTAAAGGGTAGTCACGGAAAAAGATAGAAAAAAGAATTGGTTGTGCATTTTTTTTAGGCTTTGATTGTTACAGTTTCGCAATTCGTTAAATGCGTTTTCGATACAATACCTTATGAAAGTTGCATATTAACTTCAAGCAATAGTGCCTTAAAAATTTTGGTATATTTTGCAACTGAATACAGCTTCTTTTCACTGAAAATTCTAAGCCAGTATCCACGAAATCAGCATAACCATGTTAACTGCAGCTTTCTCTCCCAAAGTCAGCCATCAAAATGTTTTTAAATTTTACTCATATTTCATTTTTGTTGATCACCCATCACTCTTAAACGTGTCCCACCAATTTTGCAAACCTAATTGGCAACTTCTCGAAGAGTCTTCTTTCAGATTTTTGCTTCGTATTTTAATTTTCTTTCAGCTCTATCAGCATTCTCTATTCCCTTTGATATACCGTCAACTGGGGTAACTTTGGCCCTTGCGAGTAACTTTGGCCTAACAAACGAAAAAAAATTATATGGGCTGTATCTAGACAAAGGAGAGTGTTTATCATTTATTTATTGTAAGGACCAATAGGTGGCAGTACTGCCTTGACTTTCTCATAGTTTTGTTTTGTAGTTCCTTAATTTACTACAACTACAGTGCTTCTCCACTTTGGTATCACTAAAACGTATATTGCTGTTGTCTTCCAACTTTTCCTTGCACATGTGATTCAGATCAGGTAAAGCGAATTGCCTCAGTTTATTATTAATTGTTTTAACTATTCTCACTGTCATTATTTTGATTTATTTTGTGGTTTTACAACTAATGAATATTTACTACATTAGGCAAACTTTGTTCCAGGTCTTCGGGTAACTTTGGCCCAACATGGCAGTTGGTCCAAAGTTACTCCAGCTACTCCTTCTACTTCTAAAAAGGGTCCAGTTTCAAAGAGGCGAAAACGACAATAGTATAGCTCATCAGAAAGTAATAAACAAAACATTACAAACAAGCAAGAAAATCTCAAAGACGGACGGACTCTGAATTTGTACATGTATGCTCTGAACTTGTACATGTATACTGTAGATGATTTTGTTATTGCAAAGTACGATGATGATAAATATCCTGGAAAGACTTTAAGTTTAACAGATATCGGACCGACTGTGGAATGTATGGAAAGAAAACTCAAATTTTGGCGTTGGCAAGAAAAACAAGACTGTATAAATTATGAGTAAGAAGAAGTGTGCGGGAAAATCAATCCTCCGAAAATCGAGTCAAAGAGGAATCAGTTTATTGTTCCAGAATTGGATTATGTTTCTTCTCCATAGTGGACTGTCAATTCATCAAAACATACAAGACTGTTAAATTGCTGTTTACTGTTTATCTATTATTATTTTCTTTTCTTTGAAAATTCCACTTATACACTGGTGTAAGAAATTAAGAGAATTTGCAGACTTGGTCGATTATCTCTAGAACAAATACAAAACAAATAATCATTCAATAATTGTAATACACACGCATGATTGTGCGTAACCCTCGTTGGAGTCGGAAGGTATGAAACAGCGGTTGCAGAATAAACAAAAAAAATGGGTTAATAGATGATGTTATTTTGCAGCAATCGGTTAATTTCAAATTGTAACAGTAAAAATGAGTAACCACCAACGTTTAGATGATGGAATGAGGTGGCGAATAGTGGGGAGGCTAGAAGCAGGCCAATCTCAAGTCCAAATTTGTAGAGAGTTCAATTTAACGCCCAGCGTCGTGTGTAACTTATGGAAACAGTTCCAGGATACCGGATCCATCGAGAGAAAGCTTGGGCAAGGTCGTCCAAGAGCCACGACGGCCAGAGGAAATCGCCATTTGTCGATTATAGCGAGGCGTAACAGGAGTGCTACAGCTTCTCAGCTCTCTCGTGGCTTGTATGCAGCCACAGGAACCCATGTATCAAGGGTGACTGTTTCCAAAAGACTTCACGAGAGAGGGTTGTTTGCAAGAAGACCTGCTGTTTGCGTCCTGCTCACTTCTACGAATAGGAGAATCTGTTTATTATGGTGCAGAGAGCATAGAGATTGGAGTATGGATAAATGGGCGACCATTCTCTTCACTGATGAGTCCCGGTTCAGCCTAAACATTGATTCTCGCTGTACGTTCATATGGAGAGAACCAGGGACTCGCTACCTACCCTCCAATGTCCGCGAAATCGATCATTATGGCGGAGGAGGTTTAATGGTCTGGGTAGGTATCATGTTGGATGGCTGCACACCTCTCCATGTCTTTGAAAGAGGCACTGTGACTGGTGTGAGGTATAGGGATGAGGTCTTGGAGCCCCATGTTCGCCTTTTCAGGAGTGCAGTTGGCCCTGAGTTTATTTTAATTGACGATAACGAGAGGCCACATAGAGCTCTTTTGGTCGACGAATTTCTAGAGAGTGAGGATATTCGCCGGATGGATTGGCCAGCCAGATCTCCAGACCTTAACCCTATAGAGCATACCTGGGACGCTTTGGGGAGGGCAATTGCAACTCGCAATCCCCTCCGAGAACCCTCCAGGTAATGAAAACAGCGTTGCTGAACGAGTGGAATCAATTGCCACAGGAAATGATAAACTACCTTATTTCAAGTATGAAATCACGCTGCGAGACCTGTATATCTGTAAGAGGGGACCATACTCCCTATTAACCCATCTATTAACCCATTTTTTTGTTTATTCTGCAACCGCTGTTTCATACCTTCCGACTCCAACGAGTGTTACGCACGATCATGCGTGTGTATTACAATTATTGAATGATTATTTGTTTTGTATTGCATCAATGTATTTACCTATCAAACTTCATTAAAATCGGTACAGTAGTTCTAGAGATAATCGACCAAGTCTGCAAATTCTCTTAATTTCTTACACCAGTGTAATTTAAAAGTAAAATCCGTTTTGCATAGAAAAAATGTTGATTTATTAATTTTTTTTCCAAATTGAGTTTGAGATTAACTCGGATTAGATAAGATATTATTGATAAGTAATTTAGCAATACTTGCACAGGTTCCAACATTGGCCTAAGCTATCTGAACAATTTAAATGTTTGATTTTCAAGAACTGGGCCAAAGTTACCCCAATTCAAGGTAACATTAGCCCAAAAATTAAAAAAAATTAAAACATTGTTTAAAGTTTGTATATATACTTTAACAATAGGTTATATTACAGTTAAATATGTTTAAAATAATATAAACGACATACTATATCAAATTTTAATTGGCTTACAACTATTATTTGCTTTTCCTGTGAAATAAACATGAAAAAGGGCTTTTTTTCTTGCCCAGTTTCTAATCTTTTGCTTTTTCATACCCTAATCTCCCCCCTCCCCCTAAAAAAATAAAATAAAAATCTCTGTCCTATTTATATGTAATTGCAGTCCTAATATTTATCCGCTAACTTAAGTCTGTTGATCAGAATTCTTTTTATCCCCCATCAAATAACACTACTACCCATATTTTAGCATGTTAGTTACTTGTAAACTTGTTAGAAAGAACCAGCACCAAGAATCCAATAGCAACTACAGAAAACTTTAAAGTTTTTAAATATAACTTTTATATAAGTTTAATAATGTGAAACACTATCTTAAAAAAATATTTATTCTAAATATAATTACGACAGAAAATGTAATTACGAATTCATAAATAAAAAATTAAAAGTAAACTTTTCATAAAATATTCCAGCCTCTGAAAATCCAAGTTAAAATTATTTGAGTTTCCATTTACGTTTTCCATTAGGAAGTTTTATGAATATTTAGCGAACTTTGTCAGGCACAGAGAATTTTGTATGCTGTAAAAATTAGTTTTTTTTCTTGAGCGTTTTACAAATATATATATTCATATATATAAAAGCAAATCTTGAGAACAAAAGCCTCCTGAAAAATTAATTTTTTTTTTCAAGATGCACAATAATTTACGACGAAATTTTCTTCCGATAAATTAATTTATTCCCGGCATCAAAATTTGTTGTTTTCACTTGATTATTTACAGATTTTTGTATGCCTCCACCTTCTGGGAATTCTAATTAGAACTTTACTGTGAAGGGCCGACTTTTTGCTTTTGCGTAGCATATTCCGTCTCCAAATAATATTTTTAATACAGCGCGTATATTCTTTGTTCTCTTTTGGACAAAAAATATTATCACGTTTCAGGCTTCCTCAGAGAGTTTTGTTAAATCTTTGGCAAATGGGAAAGATCTTTTTTTTTTTTATGATAATGTAAATTTTTTTTTGTGTGGATGTATTTTATAATTAAGCTCATTATATTTAATTTAATTGAATTCTTTTTCAAACTATAAGGGGAATTATAAGCGCGAAACGTACGAAGAGAGACAGCCCATTATTAAAGTGATCTGAAAGTGCGAAATGAAATTTTACGAAATTATAAAGGAATATGAGGACAATAAAAGTATTAGGGATAATATATTTTTATGTGTATTTGTTTTCCCGTCCACACTAGAGTTCTTTTGGTAGCTTTGCTTAAATTTGTAAACAGCATGAAAGTTGAAAAAAAAAAGTTACATAAGAATTTAAATTTCTGAAACTCATTAAACTTCTACTGCTGATTTTCATCTAGATGCGTATGATATTTAAAGAAAGTTTTCGGTATTTGATAGTTTGTGTTTTAATTCATCATGTTTGTTGATTCAAAGCTTGAGCCTGCATTTCATCTGTGATGTCATCGTCTTATAAAATTATTTTCAGATTTTCTTTAGAACTGAATGTTCCTATTTAGAATAAATAATCCAACAGAGATAGATAAAAATAATACTAAAATAGACAAAAAATAAACAGAAATCAAGCACTCTGGGCATCCACGCACCAACGGCAAGATTCTGTATAAGTGCCGGAACTGAACCATAAAACAACAGAGGTAACCGACAGGTCTCGTCATCAGGGAGCTTAACCATGTCAGTTACCTCAAGGGGAACTTTCTGAATAGGATGCAGGTAAGCCCAAAAGACATCCCAAGGCCCCGAGTCCCCCAAAGAAGCAATTAGTCAAGAAGAAAATGAAAAGACAAACACAACTTACAGTATGGGCTCAACGCACCTTACATGCAATCACACAAAAATCCTAATGTAAAGTAAACGATGCGTACACACCCCAATTCCGTAAGTGACGGTTATGGCGAAACAGCAGCCAATTCTATCCTAAAGGTTACGTCATTGTAACATTACTATAGCTCCACCCCCCATTACAACTTAACCAAATGAAAACACAAATACTATTCTAAACATCTATCTATACTATTCTAAACTTCCTATTTAGAAGGAAGCAATGTTCGTATTAAAAGTCTAAATCAGGCATGTCAAACTCGCGACCCTCAACGATTATTTGTGTGGCTCAGGTCCAGCTAATATAACGGTATGTAAATATCGTGTCACCCTATCGTATTACACGAATTGCTTGAATGATACGTTTCTTCAACTCATCCACAGTTTCAATTTTTGTTTATACACAACGGATTTAATGAATCCCCAAGCAAAAAAGTCTAATAACTCCTAATATACTACGAAACACTTGGAGAAAACTCGATTGCCATTTAGACGTTAGTCGTGCTACAAAAGGTGCACACATCGAAATCTATGATACTACTAGCTGAAAACCCATACTTCGCTACGGAGTACATTCAAATTAAATACAACGGTCAATGTATGCAATTAATGCAAAAAACAAACAAACAAAAAAATATAAAATTGTAACGATATTTTTATATACAAAATAATGTAGAAAAAAATATTCAAATTAAATCTAATAGAACATACTAAAGAATACAGTACAGTTAATATAGTACAGTTTGAGGAACATTTCTTTTACTGTATTTTAATATTTTTTTGGATATGTCCAATTGTCTGCCGCATTAGAAAATTTTTATTTTGTCAATTTCTTTCTTTGTTATGCACGTGACGATAAATTAATTTAAAGTATCAAAAAGAAAAGAAACCACGTGATCAGCACTTAATAAATTAAATTCTAAAAATTAATCTTTAAAAATTCACCAAAAATCAGAAAATAGAGGTAAAGATTCGAAGAAGATTTCAATTTAAAGGAATTTTTATGATATTTCTCGTGATATAAATTTTATAACCCTCCAAATATTATTTTAAATGCAAACTTTAAAGAATGTTTCGAAAACAGCTTAAAAATTTAATTTAAAAAAATCTAAGAAGAATTTTTCAACAATCTCTCTTAGTGCACCCCTACACTATAAGAAAAATCGCCATGCAAAATTTCAACTCTTTAGGTCCAGCGGTTTGGTCTGTGCGTTGTATGTCAGTTAGTCACTCAGTTACGGAACTGTTTTATATATGAGGCGGTGAAAGGCAAAGTGGTGTAAGTCACATTTTCAACTTTTTTTATTTGAAGGAAAAAATGCAATCTCCATGTTCAATTTATAGTGGAATTGCAAATAATTATTATTTTCAATATTATAATAATTATTATTAATTATAATTTGTTCGATTTATAGTGGAATTTTTGTAGTTTTTGCAGTAAAACGCTTTTGACTTACACCACTTTGCCTTTCACCGCCTCATATACAGACGATCGAAATCCATGACTGACATTAAAACTTGGTGTGATGTTCTTTCTATTTAAATAAATTGAATTTCAATTTAAATAAGTGGTGCGCCTTACATACAGGCGCACCATTTCCCCCAACTAGCAATAAATACAGGGTGTCCGGGCTAAAGGTATCCAAAAGTTATGACTTATTTTTACGAAACCACCCATTATAATTTAAAAATATTTATTTAAATAGAAAGAACATCCCACCAAGTTTTAATATCAATCATAGATTTCGATCGTAGTATCATATATTTCGATGTATACACTTTTTGTAGTACGACTACCGTCTAAAGTCTAAATGGTAATCCAGTTCTCTCCAAGTGTTTCGTAGCATATCAGGCGTTATCAGACTTTTTTTGCTTGGGGATTCATTAAATCCGTTGTGTATAAACAAAAAATTGAAACTGTGGATGAGTGGAAGAAGCGTATCATTCAAGCAATTCGTGTAATAACTCCTGATATGCTACGAAACACTTGGAGAGAACTGGATTACCATTTAGACGTTTGTCGTGCTACAAAAGGTGCACATATCGAAATCTATCATACTATGATTGAAATCTATGATTGATATAAAAATTTGGTGAGATGTTCTTTCTATTTAAATAATTTTTAAAAAATTCTAATGGGTAGTTACGTAAAAATAAGCCATAACTTTTGGATACCTTTAGCCCGAACACCCTGTATTTTATCAGCCGACTACCTTTTTACTACCTTCGTGCAAGGCTATGGCCGTCCGCACACGGAGCAACTCAAAAGAAACTGATAACCGACTGCAATCACAAACCAGTCCGTGATGAGTCATAACCTATGTAATTGAATGGAGCCACGCACACGGAGCAACTGGTTACAAACCAGTCAGCAACGCGTTTGTAATCAGTCGCAGGCAACTCAACGTGTCGAGTCGCTAGCAACTTCAGTCGCCAGTTTCTCTTGCGTTGTGCGTGTTATTACACAATCTATGTTATAGCCGCTCTTTTGGCAAGCTGCCAAATGACTCACACGAGTCACGTGACTTCTGCCTAGCGATGAAAAGAAATTCTAACGTTTTTTGCTGTATGGAATATGTGCGCCCATATATACAGTCCATTTTAAACGATTGATCAAAGACAATCTATTGTGACGATTTTTTAAAATAAATTAATTTCTGATAATAATTTAACTAAAAATAATGCCCGGAATAATGATGTTCTTCCTTCCATGACAGGTCGCAAACTATTGATTTGAATCACTTTTGAATCGGCCCGTGTGCGGAGCCGCATCACTAACGAGTTTGCAACCGATAAGCAATTTCAGTCGCTAACCAGTTGAGTTTCCTTTGAGTCTCTCCGTGTGCGGACGGCCTATCAGTTGTCTTGTAAGAAGTGATTTGTTCGGTGGGTGTAAAACAGGTAATATTTGAACGCTCATTAATGTGTGCAATTACTAAGCGTCTGGTAAGTTAATGTTTAAGAAAAAAATAGTGTCAGGAAGAAACATTAATATTATTGTTGTTCTTGTGTTTTTTTTTATACTATACTTTCCGAAAGAAACCTACGTTTCTACGAAAATTGATTTTGAATTTTTTTTTCTGCCCACATAAACTTAAACCTAGTTTATTTGGCCCATGCCAGCCTTTGAATTTGACACGCTTGGTCTAAATGCTTCACGTTGGTCTATTTTTTTCTTTTATGTCTACGTATTTGTGCGATAAATGCTTAAGTAAACCTCATAGTTTTTCAAAACCAATGGACAGAGTGCGGGGGAGCCGAAAATAAAATAAAAGATAAAAAGGAATGAAACAAAAAAATAAATGCTAAAGTTAAAATTTTTTTTTCTGTCAATTCTACAGGCACTTGTGTCTGACGGTAGTTACTTCACTAACATTGGCCCAGAATGACTTCTTAAGTTTTGCTGGCAACTTTATTATGGGAACACCATATCAGTGAGCCAGCATTGCTCCCTATGAGGGGTACGATACGGAAACGACCAAGTCTTTTTCGGGGGATTTGATCCCTAATCCCACTGCGGGGCAGCTCAGAAGGCTAACCATTATACCATGTGGGCGGAACGAGCTGGTAAATTAATATATTAAATACAGTACAGTTATAGAGAATGCATAATAAAAATAATAAAATAATGAAGATAAAAAAATTAAAAGATGATTAAGTGAAATATAAAAGCATAATGGTAAAATAAAAGAAATCAAAAAACATGGAATAAATGAGAAACACAGTTAAAGTAAGAATAGTAGTGGCAAAATATTAGTATTAGCAAAATATTGAAAAGTAGTAAGAAAAAAGCAACAAAGTGGTTAAAATAAAAAAGGAATTTTAAAATTTAAATAAAATTATACAAAGTAAGAAAAGTAATGGCAAACTATTAGTATTGGCAAAATATTGAAAAATAGTGAGAAAAAAGCAACAAAGTGGTTAAAATAAAAAAGGAATTTTAAAATTTAAATGAAATTATACAAAGTACGAATAGTAATGGACAAAATATTAGTATTAGGCAAAATATTGAGAAGTAGTAAGAAAAAAGCGACAAAGTGGTTAAAATAAAAAGGAATTTTAAAATTTAAATGAAAATTATACAAAGTAAGAAAAGTGATGGCAAAACTATTCGTATTGGCAAAATATTGAAAAATAGTGAGAAAAAAGCAACAAAGTGGTTAAAATAAAAAAGGAATTTTAAAATTTAAATGAAATTATACAAAGTACGAATAGTAATGGCAAAAAATTAGCATTGGCAAAATATTGAGAAGTAGTAAGAAAAAAAGCGACAAAGTGGTTAAAATAAAAAAGGAATTTTAAAATTTAAATGAAATTATACAAAGTAAGAGTAGTAATGGCAAAATATTAGTATTGGCAAAATATTGAAAAGTAGAAAGCAAAATGCAACAAAATTGTTAAAATAAAAAAGGAATTTTAAAATTTAAATAAAATTACACAATAAAAAAGGGAATGTTAGAAATATCGAAGTGAGTTATGTTTAAATATTTCATTAATACAAACTTCAGTGATAATTTCACTCTACCTATTATAAAGGACAGCTTCTTGGTTTACCTAAAATATATTTACACGTTTAGAAATATTCGCATAGTGGTTAACTTGGTTGATCGAAATTGCCACCACAACTAAAAATTGCAAACACAGGGAAACTCTCCCCCCCCCCACCGATTTTTTCAAAGGTAAAAAAAAGAGATTACCACTTATTTTTGTTATTTTTCTGTTGTAGTGATCGTTTCGTTCTACTTCATTTTTTTAGTGGGTAGTGAGAGCATTCTGCATTCACAGAGGACTTATTATTTTTTTTTTACAGTAATTGTATTTTTTCAGCTGATATAATGGTTGATATAACGGCAGCTGGCAACAAGACTTGTTTGTGAAAAAGTTTGTTTGATTCTGTGCAATAGTTTTTGTTTGGTGCCATATCGAATATGGAAAGTTGAAAGCAGCATTTTCAACATATTTTACTTTACTATCGAAAAGGTAAAAATGCCGTTCAAGCAAGAAAAAAATTATTCGATGTGTATGGAGAAGATTGACAGGACGCCAGTGCCAAAACAGTTTTGCAAAATTTCGTTCCGGCAGTGGAGTAAAAAAAGATGAACCAGTTCAAAGCATTTCGTAAACCGATATTCATAAAAAAAGGTGATGCTGTCTGTTTGGTGAGAATTCAAGGGAATAGTTTTTTTTCAAGCTTCTACCGTACAATACCACGATCAATTCTGAAATGTACTGTCGTCAACTGGACAAATTGAATGATTCACTCAAACATAAAAGGCCAGAATTGATCAATAGAAAAGGTACAGTGTTCCACCAAGATAATGCGAGACCTCATACAAGTTTGTTAACTCGCCAAAAGCTTTTACAGCTGAGATGGGATGAACTACTACACCCACCATATTCTCCAGATTTGGCACCTTCGGATTATTACTTGTTCCGGTCTCTACAAAATCTTTTAGAGTACAAAACATTTACCTCAAATGAGGACACGTCAAAAATGACTTGGATCAGTTTTTTTGCCAGCAAAGATCAGAAGTTTTATGTGCGTGGAATCATGCTACTGCCAGAAAGATGTCAAAAGGTATTGAACCAAAATAATATATAATTCAATAAAATATTTATACACTATAAGAAAATCGCCTTTTATTTTCACCAAAATAATGAAATGAACAACCCAATATTATATATATATATATATATATATATATATATATATATATATATATATATATATATATATGTTGCATTAAAAAAGATGATGGTGAAGTGGTCACGTAAAAATATTATACTTGACTTAGTTGCAGCATTATAAGGATGGAATAATCAGGTTACACTGAAAAAAAGAAAATAAAAAAAAGGTGACAGAAAAAGGTTGATTTTATAAACGAAGTACTTCAAGTTTATTTTAAATTAAGCTAGTTGAGGCTTAGGGCCGGTGGCTTATTGCCGTTTTTACAAAAAGTTACATCGTTGACATCAGCAAAGGAGGGTCAGGCGACCAACGCGGAATCACCGAGAGTTGTTGGAGTACTTTCTGCCAGGACGTCGGAAGCGGGAATTGTGGAGGCATCCTTCCTCAACCAGCGTCTAGACGAGATCTCCTTCTGAAATTCAAACTCCACTCCTGTGCTGGCACCGTCACGTGAAGTGAAGAGGAAAACATCTGGAAATTGGTGACCCAGCGCTCGCCAGCAATTCCGCCAACGCTGTAGTACAAAAGATTATTTTGTGTGTTTTACGAGGGGAAAGGGATAAATGGTGAATCTTATAGCCTATCGTTTGGCAACCCCCTTTTGGGGATTAAGGAAGAATTTACTAAGTTAGGCATTGAAGTTGGGAAAAAGAGTTGCATTTTCATGTGTTTTTCCCGACTGTCTGGGGAAAATACACAAATGGAGGAATCATGATGGAACAGTCCCTTATTGCGTTGCGTAGTCGTATGAAACAATATGAATTAGCAAAAAGCGTTACGACAATATATATATATATATATATATATATATATATATATATATATATATATATATATATATACATATACGGTATGGTGGCTATTTGCAAGGGAAGCTACATTCTTTCATAGTTGAAATATGTTGTATGACCTCGAAAGTTTCGAAATAAACCTCAAAACAAAGGAATTTAGCAATCATTTGTTATCCAAGAACGTATAGTTTACATATGCAATATATAATTTATATTCTGTAAAACTGCAGAATATATTTTGTGCGTTTTAAAAAGAATTATGCAACTTTACAGTAGAACAGAGAATTACTGGGAAGAAGTACACAGGCTGATTATGCATCATAATGCAGAAAATGTGTGTAAAAAGATTATGTAGTAACCAAATGACGCCATCAGATGACATCATACGACGGAACCACTGAGCTCTTTTGAAATGGAACGTTCGACTGGTAGAGAATGCGCATGTTGAGTGTACTGGAATGAGAAAATTAAGTCTGCAACACAAGTTCCAGGATAATTTCACATACTATACAACAGAAAAGCTCTTGGCTCCTGATTGGCAACAGATGCTAATAATAACCTGGAGTTTAAAAAAGAAATACATACTTAAAATCGAAGAACATGCATAAACCCCACGGAGTTTATGCATGTTCGTTTAGTGATAGTTACGGTTTCGAGTGAAATTAGATTCGATAAAAGTTTGATCTGTATAAAATACTTTTTTACGACAAATTGTTGGAACTACATACCAGAATGACTGCCTCTGTCGCTGATATTACGGAGAATATGCTCTGCTACGTGTGGGAGGATATATATATAACACATGAAGATCTAAAACACTATTTCCAAATTAAACTTTATATATCTGTGTTAAAATTTGAAATTTATAATACACTGCTGGCCACCCAAATTGCAACACCAAGAAAGACAAGAGATATCACAACAAAATTTATTTTGTAGATAACATGTTGACCAAGTATCAAATGATTAAATTTATAGACTTCTGTGAAGTGTGGTTCCTGCCAAAATCAGTAGCCAGAGTAGCCGCCATTGTTGGAGATCACCGCTGCCACACGCCTCGGCATTGATTCAAAGAGACTTTGGATGAGTTCTTGACGTACAGCAGACCAAGCAGCTTCCACACGTTGCCAAAGTTGATCTGCTGTGGCAGCTGGGGATGGAATGTGGGTCAATCGTAGAGCAACCATGGACAACATGTTTTCTATCGGCGAAAGATCCGGAGAGCGAGGCGGCCAGGGAAGCAATTCAATCTGGCGATTGACGAAGAACCGTTGGACAATGCGTGCCACGTGTGGTCGTGCATTATCCTGTTGAAATATGGCTGTGGGCAAGCCCTGAATGTAAGGAAGGACTGGCTCCAACACCTCGGAGATGTAGCGCTGGCTGTTTAAAGTACCCGCAATGCGTACGAGAGGTGTGCGAGAGTGATATCCAATACCGCCCCATAACATAATACCCGGTGCAGGACCAGTGTGGCGGTGCATAACGCAGATGTTCAGCATCCTCTCTTCACGGTGTCTCCAGACTCGAATGCGACCATCGTGGTGTTGCAGACAGAAGCGTGACTCGTCAGTAAAGACAATTTCATTCCATTCTGCCGTCCACATCCTTCTGTCATCGCACCATTGGCGGCGGAGACGTCTGTGGTTCTGCGTCAAGAGTAAACAAAGCAATGGACGTCTTGCGGACAGACTACTCTGCTGTAAACGGCGTCGAATGGTACGCTTAGATACTGGATGATGCGTTACAGACTGCATGTGCTGTACTATGGTTCGTGATGTGACTGAGCGATCCGTCACTGCCAGGCGCACAATTTGCCTGTCATCACGTGAAGTGGTTCGCTGAGGTGGATGCGATCGAACACGCCGGTCCGTCGTACCCTCCTGCATCCAACGATCACATATCCGCATTACAGTTGTTTGGTTTCGTCCAACACGACTACCGATTTCCCTGAAAGATAATCCACAATCTCGGTAGGCCACTATCCTTCCTCTGTCGAACTCGGATACTTGATCAAAAGATGATCGCTGTTTTCGACGAGGCATAATTGATCGTTTTTTTGAAAAAACCACAAGAAAAACACAATTGCCGAACTTGAAATCGTCGAACTTTTTTAAAATTTACATTTAAAATAATAATCCAAGGGTTATAAAATTTACATCACGAAAAATACCATAAAAATTCTTTTGAAATGAAATCTTTTTCGTATCTTTACCTCCATTTTCTGATTTTTGGTGAATTTTTAAAGATTAATTTTTAGAATTTAATTTATTAAATGCTGATCACGTGGTTTCTTTTCCTTTTGTGATACTTTAAATTAATTTTGCGTCATGTGCATAACAACGAAACAGACAAAAAAAATATTTTTTTTCGTAGCTAATGCGGCAGACGATTGGACATTATCCAAAAAAATATTAAAACACAGTAAAAGAAATGTTCTTCAAACTATATTAACTGTACTATATTCTTTAGTATGTTCTATTAGATTTAATTTGAATATTCTCTTCTAAATTATCTTGCCTATAAAAATATCCGTTAAGATTTTTTTTTATAAATATATTTTTTCTTTTTTTACATCAATTGCGTACATTGATCGTTGTATTTATTATATATATATATATATGTATACTAGCTTTATATACCCGGCGTTGCACGGGTGAACCCTTAATAAAGCTTACTTGTATGATATGTATATTTGTATTTTATGGCAATCTATACCCCTCTCCACTGGTCATCATCCCATCAGCATATTATAATAACCCACCCCCCTTGCTAATGTCAACATTAAAATGTTTCTTTCAATTTTGATAACCCACTGGATCCCGGCCCTTCGAGGAGTTTGAGGGCTTCCCAGTAAACCCTTGTGAAAATCGCCGGTTTCATAAACAAAGAATTACCTCACGTTGCCCAGGATAATAAAAATGAATGGAGTTAACCTGAGCTCTAGATGTATACGTACTAACAACCGAAATATATACAATTCACACACACACACACCTTTCCACACTTCATTTAATTAAGGTTGATCTCTCTCTTTTCTCCTACCACCAATTTGGTGTTCAAAATGGTGATATATAGGAAATATAAATTATTGGATTGTTTCTAGCAATTTTTTCAAAATCTAAAGCGAATGTCGAAAAATCGTGACATTGATCGTGTTTGTTACATTTAATCGTGTTTCTTACATTTTAAATCAAGAATCTTATGGATATCTGTTTCCTTCTTTGAGATATGACGGAATATGTAAAAAACGCGTAAAAACACGTTTAGCCCCCCTAACCCCCTTGGGGGCCGAATTTTGAAATATCCTTAAATTGGTTTTTAGGTATTCGTATTCCTTACATTTTAAAGCAAGAATCTTATGGATATCTGTTTCTTTCTTTGATATATGAAGGAATACGTGAAAAACACGTTAAGCCCCCCCTCCCCGTCCCCTGGGGCCAAATTTTAAAAAATCCTGAAATTGGATTTAAGGTATTCGTGTTCCTTACATTTTAAAGTAAGAATCTTATGGACATCAATTTCCTTCTTTGAGATACGAAAGAATATGTAAAAAACACGTTTTGCCCCCCCTCCCCCCCTTGGGGGGCGATTTTTGAAAAATCGCTTCTTAAATGACGCCTTCAGCCCAAAAGTAATAAGCTCTTAAAATTTGATATCTGTATCTCCAATAGTTTTTGCTGGGTGTTGATTTCTTTATATATATAGATAAAACACGTAAGAACACGTTTAGCCCCCCTCTCCCCCTTGGGAGACGAATTTTGAAAAATCCTGAAATTGGTTTTTAGGTATTCATGTTTCTTACATTTTAAAGCAAGAATCTTATGGATATCGATTTTCTTCTTTGAGATATAAAGGCATATGTAAAAAACACGTTTTGCCCCCCTCCCCCCCTTGGGGGGCGAATTTTGAAAAATCCTGAAATCGGTTTTTAGGTATTCATGTTTCTTACATTTTAAAGCAAGAATCTTATGGATATCAATTTTCTTCTTTGAGATATAAAGGCATATGTAAAAAACACGTTTTGCCCCCCTCCCCCCCTTGGGGGACGAATTTTGAAAAATCCTGAAATTGGTTTTTAGGTATTTATGTTCCTTACATTTTAAAGCAAGAATCTTATGGATATCTGTTTTCTTCTTCGAGATATGAAGGAAAATGTGATAAAACACGTAAAAACACGTTTTTTTCCCCTCCCCCCCTTGGGGGCCTAATTTTGAAAAATCCTGAAATTGGTTTTTAGGTATTCATGTTACTTACATTTTAAAGCAAGAATGTTATGGATATAAATATCCTTCTTTGAGATATGAAGGAATATGTAAAAAACACGTTTTGCCCCCCTCCCCCCCTTGGGGGGCGAATTTTGAAAAATCGCTTCTTAAATGACGCCTTCAGCACAAAAGTAATAAGCTCTTAAAATTTGATATCTGTATCTCCAATAGTTTTTTGCTGGGCGTTGATACGTGTATGTATATATAAGTCAGGACTTCTTCCTTTATAGATATATATATATATATATATATATATATATATATATATATATATATATATATATATATATATATATATATATATATATATATATATATATATTTGATTTGCATTAATTGCATACATTGACCGTTGTATTTAATTTGAATGTACTCCGTAGCGAAGTACGGGTTTTCATCTAGTACTATATAAATTCGTTTAAATAAATAAACATGTCAGCTAATTTAGAGTCGCGGGTCCTATGTTGACTAAGGCAAATTAGTCTGTGACTCCATGATTCAGGGTGTTTCCTAAATTTTAAAGGAATGTGCTTCAAAAAGAGAGGTAAAGAATTTCTATTATAAATAGACCAGATGATATAAATGAAATCTTCAAATTTTTGTGTCATAGTGTGTTTAGTAATTGTGGCGAAATGTGTAACGTCGATTGCAGCGCCCCCACCGTGTTTAGAATTTGAGCAGTTGAATCTGCGACTCCGCCATGTAGTCTTAGATTAGTGGCATTTTGTAGACCTTTAAGTGTTGTACATTTGTAAATAAATTTAGTGTCGTTTTTAGACCTCTTGTTTAGAATATTGATTTCATCCATCGATGCAACCTTGATCTTAGACTATTTAGATACCCCTTTGATTCGAACATTTTTCTATATGGTGCATCGCAACCGGAATGTTATTAAAACTGCTAGTATTTGAACAATAGATTTTCAACTCATCTTGTGGAAATAGACAAATAGATCATTTTTGGATTAGCACATTTCAGTACGAAGACTGCTCACCGTAAGATCGTTTCAATTATTCAATCAATAATGACGGACGAACTCACAAAATTGAATTCGAAACGGAAAGTTATTAGATCTGCAGTTTCCAAAGTTTTAAAGAACACTGAAACAGAATTTGGAAAGGAAACTGCGGATGAATTGATCTTAGAAGAAAACTTAGAACTATTGACAAATAAATATGATGAACTAAAAGAGATTGATGCCGCTATTGAACCACTTCTTGAAACTAAGGATCTCGAACCAGAAATTTCCACTGTAGGAGATTATAAGGATAAAGTTATTTTATGGAAATTTAAAATTAATAGAAGATTAAAAAATAGTAAACCAAATATAGCTGCTACTGTAAACGACAACGATCCCGAAAACGCGAAACCACAAAACAAGGTAGTTCGTCTACCAGAGTTGGTTATGCCGAAATATTATGGCGATTACACGAAATGGACAGATTTCTTTAATTCATTTAAAGTATCGATTGACAATAACAATTCACTATCCAAAATTGAAAAATTCAATTATTTACGTTCCTTTCTAGGGGGAGCAGCATTGAACGCAATAGAAGGGTTTGCCGTGTCAGATGACAATTATGACGAAGCCATCAAATTACTAGAGAATAGATTTGGAAGGCGTGAATTAATCTTCAATATTCATATGACTAAGTTACTAAATTTAACTCCGGTTATCAAATCCAGTGACATCTCGAAACTTAGGAAATTTTACGACAATATTGAAATGCACGTACGCAGTTTGAAATCACTGGAAGTGCAACCCAATTCTTATAGCAATATGTTGATCCCGGTGTTGTATAAAATTTTACCCCACGATTTGACATTAGAATTCAATCCCAAAAATCCAAACTTTTCTTCCCTTTACAATATCGAAATGCTTTTGGAATTCTTTCGCACAGAACTTGAATATAGAGAGATAAATATTCTTCTTGCCCCCCCCCCCCCCCATTCGAAAGAGCGCAAAGCGGAAATGAATCTAGACAGTTTCTCTCAGTGAGACATAACAAAAACAAAGTGTTTTCCAAAGCAGCCCAATTACTGGCGCCAGCGAAAATCGAGTCTCAAAATAATTCAGATGATTACTGAATATTCTGCAAACAAGAAAAACATACCTACAAAAATCAAATTTGCGAATCTGTTAGTGTTGTTGATAAAAGAGACATTTTATTTAAACAGGGCAAGTGTTTACTTTGCTTAATGCAAAGGCACAGGATTAAAGACTGCGTTTCAAAGCAATCTTGTTCGGAATGTAAAAAGAGACATAATTCAGAGATTTGTTTACAACTTGAAAAAAAGCTGAAAGAGAAAGAGAAGGCCGCTGAGACGCAGGTTTTTACTGGGATTTCGCATTCTAGATCACCCTCAATTTTGATGCAAACTTGCGGTGTTAAAATTAGACACAAATCTCGCAAAATACAAGCCAGACTTTTACTTGACTGTGGATCTATGCGATCTTTTATAAATGAAAATATTTCGAGCAAATTAAAGCTCCCAGTACTTAGAAAAGAGACTTTGTCAGTCTATACCTTTGGCGGTAAACAACCCATTCAACAAACATTCGATGTTGTAAGTTTAAAATTGGAAAATAGAGAAAAGGAAAATTCTAATAGTCAA
Organism: Dolomedes plantarius; assembly: GCA_907164885.2. Taxonomy (NCBI): domain Eukaryota; kingdom Metazoa; phylum Arthropoda; class Arachnida; order Araneae; family Dolomedidae; genus Dolomedes; species Dolomedes plantarius. Next base: position 160,804,810 of record OU015495.1, on the reverse strand, counting down.
GTAGAAGCACTTGTGATGGATCAAATAACAAGTTCAGAATTGTCTCCTAACTTGAAATCGGAAATAATATTGTCAAAATTGAAAGATTTACAACTAGCTGATTCAGCTGAATTTAAAGGTGGTATAGACATTCTTATAGGAACTGACAATTACTATAGTATAGTAACGGGAAATTTGGAAAGATTAAGCAAAACCCTTGTAGCCACTGAGACAATATTTGGATGGTGTGTACAGGGAAAAACTGATAATGTTCTAGAATCTTCCGTAGCTAAACATTACAGTTGAAGAGAAATCAATTTCGGACTAATTGCAAAAAGTTTGGACGCTTGATGGATGAGGGATTAATCCAGAAAATGAAACTGTTGATTCTACAAACGATGATATTTTGAAGAAATTCGAATCCGAAATTAAGTATGAAAATTCTCGTTATATGGTAAAATTGCCCTGGAGGTCGGATCTAAAGTATAAATTGCAGGATAACAGGGTGGTCGCGGAGAAACGTTTTTCACGACTTAAACTCAGACTTCGTAATGATCCTGATCTTTTTAATTCATATAAATCTATTTTAGATGACTATTTAGAACAAAATATTATAGAACCCGTACAGAATACTGATGAAGATGAAAACCACGTTAAATTCTATTTACCCCACAGGGAAGTTATTCGTAACGATAGAATAACTAGTAAACTCCGCATCGTGTTTGATGCTTCATCGCATCTTCCCAGTGAAATGTCTTTGAATGATTGCCTGCATGTTGGACCCAATTTGCTCCCTGACATGGTTCAACTATTTCTATCCTTTAGACTCCACCCAGTTGCTTTCACAGCAGATATAAAACAAGCCTTCCTCCAAATAGAAATTGATGAGGAGGATAGGGATGTTACAAGGTTTTTTTTCGCAGATGATCTAACCTCTGATTTGAAACCACCTGCGATTTATAGATTTACACGCGTATTGTTTGGTGTAAACAGTAGCCCCTTTCTTCTTGCAGCAACAATTCGACACCATTTGAAACGATTTGAAACAGTATATCCTGAAAAAAACGAAATCCTAAACAACAGCGTATACGTAGATGATATTATTGGTGGTCATTCAGACGTAGAACACGCATTTAAAACTTCTTTGGAATGCATTAATATTTTTAAAGATGCGAGAATGATTTTACATAAATGGCAAACCAATTTGAAAATACTACAAAATTTGTGGGTTAAGGAAGGTATCACTACAGAGGAAACTCAAAAGGACTTTGATGCAGAAAAACCTCCCTTCAAAGTCTTAGGGATGGTATAGGATAAAGATGGGGACATTCTTTATTTTGATATTGAAGACTTGACGACATTTCTGTCAAAAAGAGAAAATACTAAACGATTTCTTCTGCAAGTTATTGGCAGAATATTTGATCCCGTAGGTTTCTTGGGACCATTCGTATTAAAAGCAAAATGCTTGATACAAGAGATTTGGACGCGTTCATTGGACTGGGACGATAGACTACCAGAGGATTTAAATTACGCTTGGGAAAACTGGTGCAAGGAAATTTCTTGTTTAAAGGAATTCAAAATTCCAAGATATTATTTTTCGAGTCATTTAGACAATGTTGAATCAGTCGAATTGCACTGTTTTTCCGATGCAAGCAAGAAAGCATATGGCAGTGTTGCTTATTTACGCATAACTTACACTGACAATAGAATTCAATCTATCTTGGTGGCCTACAAAACCAGAGTGGCACCTCTAAAAACATTAACATTACCCAGACTAGAATTGATGGGTGCTCTCCTTTCAGCCCGATTGAGCAACCATATCATCAAGACTTAGACCGAGGATGAATCCCAGGTTTGAGATTCAAAGCAACACTCATTTTTGGACTGATTCGAAAATCACCCTTTTCTGGATCAAAGGTGTGCCTAAGAAGTTTAAACCCTTCGTGAAGAATCATCTTGAAGAAATAAACAAATTGACATCACCAGTAAATTGGCATTTTTGTCCTGGCAAAGTAAACCCAGCAGATTTAGCCTCAAGAGGAGCCAATATTTCCACTTTGAGCGATTCGATTTGGTTAGAAGGACCACACTTTCTTAAGATGCCTGCAGAAAACTGGCCAGAACAGGAAAATGAGAAGAAATTCGACGGTGAAGACATAGAATATCGGAAAACCAGCAATGAAATATACCAGTTCGGGTGTGCAGTGGTCAACGACATACTTATCGACATTTCGAAATATAGCACTCTCAGAAGACTCTTAAGAGTTACAGCTTGGGTGAAGAGACTTTTGACAAATCTTAAAAACTCCGTTAAAAATCGTGGACCTTTGACAGCTGAAGAAATGCAGTTAGCTGAAGAGTTTTGGATTCGAAACACGCAAAAGGAATTCTTTAGTTCAGAAATTTCAGACTTGGAAAATGATCAAAAAGTAAAATCTGATTCTTCTGTCTGCTCATTAGTACCATTTTTAGACTCCAGGAAAGTACTTAGAATAAAGGGCAGGGTCACCGAATCAGACATATCCTTTGATGAAAAACAACCGATCCTACTCCCTGAAACTTCGAGGTTCACGGAATTGTTAGTCAAAGAGAACACGAAAAGGTAATGCATAGCGGTGTGTCCTTGACGCTAACAAAGATGAGAAAAAAATTTTGGGTTCCTAAGGGACGACAATTAGTAAAAAAGATTATTGGCAAGTGCATGATTTGCAGGAAGTATTCGGAAAAACCTGCTGACCAAATAACAGCCCCTTTACCCAAAGATCGAATATCTCAAACGCCTCCTTTTAACATTTGCGGCGTTGATTTCGCCGGACTGATTCATGTAAAAAATGAAACGGGAACTGTGAAGTCTTACATAGCACTTTTCACTTGCGCTGTCACCAGAGCGATACACTTAGAATTGGTGACAGCGATGTCGACTAAATGTTTTTTGCTGGCCTTTAGAATATTTGTGGCTAGAAGAGGAAATTGTTCCATCGTATACTCTGATAATGCGAAAGCATTTAAAAGGGCCAGTAGAGAACTGCAAAACATTTCCGAAATATTACTGAACCATGAGCTACGATATTACCTTTCTTCACAGGGCATTACATGGAAATTTATTGCGGAACGATCCCCATGGTGGGGAGGGTTCTATGAACGTTTGGTAAGGTCAGTGAAAGATCCGTTGAGAAAAGTGCTAGGTCACGCTCTATTGAACTTTGAAGAATTATCTACTGTTCTGGCAGAAGTAGAAGTAGTTGTGAACAAGAGACCACTGACGTACGTTAACGATTGTTTAAACGAACCTTCGCCTTTAACACCATCTCATTTCTTAAAATTTGGAAGAAATGAAAATGAATTTCCAATAAACTTCATAGAACTAGAAAATACATCTAGAGAAGGTTTAACTCGAAGAAAGATGTACCAAACACAACTTCTCAAACAAACCTGGAAGAAATAGAAGAATCAGTACTTACTGAATTTGAAAACTGCGTACCATTTCAAAACTACTGAATCCTCTAAGGATATGAAAATTGGGCAAGTTGTCCTGATCGACGGAACATCAAAATCCAAACTCCTGTGGGACTTCGGTGTCATTCATGAATCGTTTACGGGAAGAGTTGGACATGTTCGGGCTTGTATGGTGAAAACCTCAAGGCGACTGTTTAGAAAGTCCATACAACTTTTGTACCCACTCGAAGTGAACGAACTTTAGATTTTTAGACTTTGTTCCAGCATTCATTTAATCAGTACAATTTTTGAACTTTTGAGTATTTAGTAATTTCTTTATTTAGTTGATTAATTTGTCTTATTTGTGTTTTAATTTTAGTAGACATTCAAGAACATTTTTAATTTGTAAGAATTTGTAATAGTAAGTAATTGTAAGTATTTTCATTATTTTAGATTTGATTGTTATTCTTCTTCTTTATTTAGTGAACTTAAAATTTAGTTTGTTGATTTAACTTTTCTTAATTTTAAACTTTAATTTACAATTTGCATATTTGTTTATAATGATTCATTTTGATTATTTGATTTGAATTTAACATTCATGTGTTAAATATTTAGAATTGAAATTTGTCTAACTGAACTACACTATAGATTTATATGGATGTGTATAAATAAAGGGAGAACTCGTGGAGTTCAGGTGGGGAGTGTGGCGAAATGTGTGACGTCGATTGCAGCGCCCCCACCGTATTTAGAATTTGAGCAGTTGAATCTGCGACTCCGCCATGTACACATGGCTCTCAGATTAGTGGCATTTTGTAGACCATTAAGTGTTGTACATTTGTAAATGAATTCAGTGTCGTTTGTAGACCTCTTGTTTAGAATATTGATTTCATCCATCGATGCAACCTTGATCTTAGACTATTTAGATACCCCTTCGATTCGAACATATTTTTATAGTAACAAAAGATAGACTAGATTTGAAAGGTTTGCTTTCGCTTACATTTTGTTTTTGGTAACACTGATGTTATTTCCCTTTTATAGAATTCGAAGTGAAATTGAATTGTTATCATGAATATCTCGTTGATCGGCTTGTGAAGTATAAGAATGGAGTTGTATTACGTATTCATCTTTATTTTCTACTGAGCCCACGAGAAAAGGACACCATCAATACTTTAAACGAAATATTTTATCAGAATTTGGCATTTCTGAGATAGTACTCAGACAACCAGAAGACATTTGAGTTTATTTCATACGTTATTCAATTTCCTTTGGCTTCTGGAAGCAGATCTTATAACCAAGGTTTTATTTCTACGACTAGGAAATGGCATATCGTTATACTGAAAAACAAAACTGGAAATGCATTTTAAAATCATATTTCAAAAATAATTTTTTCGAATTAACTTATCTATATCTATATATTTAAAACAGTTCCATAACTGACTGGCTGACTGACTGGCTGACTGACTGACTGACAGATAACGCACAGAACAAACCGCTAGACCTAAAGGGCTGAAATGTTGCATGGCGATTCTTTTATAGTGTAGGGGTGCCCTAAGAAAGATTTTTGAAAAATTCTTCTTAGATTTTTTAAATTAAATTTTTAAGATGTTTTTCTAACTTTTTTAAAATTTACATTTAAAATAATAATCCAAGGGTTATAAAATTTACATCACGAAAAATACCATAAAAATTCTTTTGAAATGAAATCTTTTTCGAATCTTTACCTCCATTTTCTGATTTTTGGTGAATTTTTAAAGATTAATTTTTAGAATTTAATTTATTAAATGCTGATCACGTGGGTTGTTTTCTTTTTGTGATACTTTCAACTAATTTTGCGTCACGTGCCTAACAACGAAATAGACAAAAATAATATTTTTTTTTCTTGCTAATGCGGCAGACGATTGGACCTTATCCAAAAAATATTAAAATACAGTAAAAGAAATGTTCCTCAAATTGTACTATATTAACTGTACTATATTCTTTAGTATGTTCTATTAGATTTAATTTGAGTATGTTCTTCTATATTATTTTGTATATAAAAATATCCTTTACGATTTTATATATATAAATAAATATATATATATATATATATATATATATATATATATATATATATATATATATATATATATATATATATATATATATATACACTCATGGACAAAAAAATTAGCGCACCAAGAAAGAGTCGTCAAAATGAAACGAAATTTTACATACGTAATGACTACTTTGATATAAGTAAATGATAAGAAAATCAAAGAAGAAGGATAATTTATTTCAGAAAAAAAGGCAAAAGAACGGAGGAGTTAATACTCCGTTGGACCCCTCTAGCGCGAATGCACGATGCGATACGATCGGGCATTGAGTGATACAAGTTCTGTATGATGTCTTGAGACATTTCGTTCCATATTTGCTGTAACCTTGCCTCTAGTTCGTTCAAACTCGTGGGATGCCCAACTCGTCGTCCCAAATGATCCCAGATATGCTCGATTGGAGACAAATCTGGGGATCGGGCAGGCCAAGAAAGGGTAGTAACAGTGCGGAGACAGTCTTGTGACACCCTTGCCGTATGAGACCGAGCATTGTCTTGTTGAAAAATGGCTCCTGGGAGCCGTTGCATAAGTGGCAACACATGTGGTTGCAGAATTTCATGAACATACCGCTGGGCTGTCATGGTGCCACGGAACAATAGTAGGGGTGACCGTGTATTGTAGGCAATGGCACCCCATACCATCACACCCGCTGTGGGAGCGATGTGTCGCTGTACAGCAAAGGCAGGATTGAAGCGTTCACCACGGGCTCTCCACACACGAACACGATTGTCATCACTGCCGAGATTGAATCTTTATTCGCCGCTAAAGACGATCTGGTTCCATTTCGCTGCAGTCCAGTTTCCTCGTGCTGGGCAAAACTCCAAACGGAGGCGTCGATGGGTGGGCGTCAAGAGCAGCACGCGTAATGGGCCCCGCGATACCAACTGTCCTTCAGCCAGGCGCCTTCGTATGGTTCGAGAAGACACAGAGGCCCCTAGTGAAGGTGCTACCTGTGCCTGGATGGCGGCCTATGAAGCAGTTGGCTGTACGCGTGCATTTCTTATGATGTGGCGGTCTTCTCGACGACTGGTCTGTCGAGGGCATCCTGAGCCTGGTCTTCGAGTACATGACATCTCTCGAATCCACTGGTCCCAACACCTCCTCACAACACAATCAGAGCGGCCTAATTGACGAGCTACTCGCCTAGCTGACCACCCAGCTTCCATCATCCCGACGATTCTCCCCCTCTCAAACTGCGACAACTGCTTATATTGTCTTCGAACACGGCGTAATGGCATGTCTATCTCAGCTCTTCATTTGTAAATGATTCAGCACACTCAAACAAGCTTTGGTTACCTGTTTTATACTCCACAGAGTACGATGTTCAACGCCCTCTACCGGCTATACGTAATGCGCAATCACGCTGCATTTCTAATCATTTGCATATCTCCCCGACATGTACCTTCATTGCAAGTTTCGTTACGATCCCGCAATTATTTCTTGATGCGCTAATTTTTTTGTCCATGAGTGTATATAAATGTGGGTTCCTGAGCCTACATCGGTCTGTGATACCTGCATATTCCACTACATGACAGGGAAAAAGTAGGGTTGACCTACTTTTTCCATTCTTCTCTTTCACATAGAGGGTTTTTAAGCTATACGCGAAGTAGATACTTTTTACTGATTTGTAAAAAGATAAAACTGATTCCGAATTTATTAAGCAAAACATGATTAAATTAGATTAAAAATTTATCAAATTGTCTTTAAATCATCAACATTATTACGAACACAATATTTAAATATTAAATGCAATTTTACCTAAAATTTTTATGCACTTCCAACATAAATTTAATTTATACTTTAACAAAATTCAGTTTCATCACTTAATCATGAAAACACATGACATTTATAGACAATTTGTCTTACCTTTAATTTCTGTTCATTTATTTATTTATTTCTTTATTTATTATTATCATTATTTTTTTTTCCTCGTCGGTGTAAATTAATTTTAATTTAGTTTCTTAACAGATGATTACAAATTTTTTAACAAGGAAAAAGTTCTTGGGAATGAACTGTTGCTGGCGGAAGTTGCTGGCATATTTCTTCTTAATGCAGCACAACACAGGCCAATGTAGAACACAAGCCGTACATATGAACACATTTTTTTAAAAATGCGGAATAATTTTCACGATTAGGAGAAGGATTCAAAAACACACTGTGGCGTTGTGGGAAGCTGAATAATTTTATGCTGTAACATTCACCTCACTGAAGATAGGAGAAGCGTGTAAATACCGAATTCAGCACACAGATTGATAAAAGGGTGGATCCGTTGAGATGAAGAAGTAGACACCGCGTAAATTCCTTGTACGAAATATTATCATTTAAAGATTCTAAAACAGCTTTGGAAATTCTTGTATGGAATTAAACACATTGGAGCACATGACTTAAAGACACTTGAAAATTTTCTATTTATGAAAGATATCCGCTGAGGATTCCAGGACAGGTATAAATCCTGTCGACTTTATAAATGTGATAATAATCACATTTGGAAAATTTTAACACAACTGGGAGAGATGCAGTCGGCACGAGGGTGTTGATCATACAGTAAATCGCTGCGCACAAATTGGAGAGATGCAGTCGGTACGAGGAGTGATGCAGTCGGTCTGAGTGTGGTTCAGGAAAACACTTTTATTCAATTATGAAGCATCGCGAAGGCTGCAGCGGCCACATGACTTGTCCGGCGTACATACCAGGACGGGACGCCGATTACATACGGGCGCGGACAGCAGGTCCGACAGCAACAAGTCTTAGAAACGAAGAGAGAGAAAAGTCTTCTGTTCATGCAATATTAAATGGGTGTTTTGCGATATTGACGCCAGAGGGCCTAAACTACTTAATTTTTAATTGGGCGACTTCAGATTCGTGGAGTTCACGTGTCCACTTAAGTTTATCGGGGACTTTACTGCTAGATCCCACGCTTGTTAAAACCGCGAACTGTTGAGGGCCTGGGCGTAGGATAAGTGGCCATAAAGTTCTTGCAAAGTGGGGTTTTTGACGTTATAAAGACATAACTTCAGAGTGTTTAGAGGGCTCTTCGAGAATTTTGACACTATACTGACATTCGGAATCTCATAAACTTCTAACACTCATATCTGGGAATGTTATTGAGTTCCGATACTTCACATGCCTGCTTAATGATCTGCAGGGCTACGATAAATTATCTTATTTTACTTTTAGGTCACAATTTTGGAAAAGGGGTCGTACTTTATTAACAATAGAATACGCTTTAAAGTAAAGTAATTTAGGAAGACGCGTTTTCTTGTTACATATATATATATATATATATATATATATATATATATATATATATATATTGGCATTAATTGCGTACATTGATAGTTGTATTTAATTTGAATGTACTCTGTAGCTAAGCACGTGTATTCAGCTAGTTTTTACATATTAAGTCTTCATTGTTGCCATAATATCCCCAATTTTTCTTCTGGAAGTTTATTTAACATAAATTTCCGGACTCTAATAGATACAGACTATAATGAAGTATTGTTCCGGGCAATGAAAAGAGTTTCTACGAAACACAGCCTAAAACTTATTTGTTACGCAGTGTTTCTATATAAGGAATCATGGCGTAAATAAAAGATTTTAAACGGCCATCTGAAGCGTTAAACATAAGTTCTGAGCGTTTTTAGAAATACGTGCCCTCCTATTAAAACATGTTTATTTTACACTAACTGAATACCCGCTCTTTGCTACGGAGTGCATTTTAGGATAATTACATTGAAAATATAGTAGTCTAAGTTGTTTTTTAGAGGATTATAATACAGTACAGTTAATATATAGTACAGTTTGACTAACATTTCTTTTACTGCATTTTAATATTTTTTTTGTCAATTTATATCGTTGTTATGCGCGTGACGCAAAATTAATTTAAAGTATCACAAAAGGAAAGAAGTCTCGTGATCAGCATTTAATAAATTAAAGTCTAAAAATTAATCTTTAAAAATTCACCAAAATTGAGGAAAGGGAGGTAAAGATTAGAAAAAGATTTCGTTTTAAAAGGGGACTCAGCATCCTACACACCGAGCACCACACACCGAGAAAGTAATTTCTATGTTCTTTCTCGTGACATAAATTTTGTAGTCCTCAAATTATTATTTTAAGTGCAAACTTAAAAAAATGTTACAAAAACAGCTTAAACATTTATTTAAAAAAATTTAATTTTAATATCCATAAAACATACTATTTTGAATTAAATTCTTAAAAAACTTCCATCTCAATTAGTCTAGTTGTTAAATTTTATCTTTTACCGTATTTTAATATTTCTTTTGTCAATTTATTTCGTTGTTATGCACGTGACGCAAAATTAATTTAAAGTATCACAAAAAGGAAAGAAACCACGTCATCAGCATTTAATATATTTAATTCTAAAAATTAATTCTTAAAAATTCACCAAAAATCAGAAAATGAAGGTAAAGATTCGAAAAGGATTTCATTTTAAAGGAATTTTTATGATCTTTCTCGTGATATAAATTTTATAATCCTCAAATTATTATTTTTAATGAAAATTATTTTTAAAAAATTACAAAAACAGCATTTAATTAAAAAAAAAATCTAAGAAGATTTTTTCAAAAATCTTTCTTAGTCCACCCCTACACTATAAGAATCGCCATGTAAAATTTCAGCCCTTTATGTCCAACGGTTTGTTCTGTGTGTTATCTGTCAGTCAGTCAGTCACGAAACCGTTTTACATATATAGATTTTGTCTGTGACAAAGCAAATCCCAAATTAATAAATTTCACGGAACTCGATATTCTCTTTATATAATTAGTCTGTGCATCAGTCTGTGCGCTCATTTTGAAACTACTACTGTAGTTTCCCCAACGGAAAAAAAGCAAATTTATTTAGAAAACTTTTTATATTGTTGAATAATTATGAATCAATACGAAGGTACGTTATTTTATTTTTGTGGTTCTTTTCTGTTCTTGCTTTTACACTCTTTTGACTGAGGGATGAATGTTTCTCCAGGTTTTCCATTTCTTACAAATTTTTTTTTTTCAATATTAAACATTTAGCCAGAATTTAAATTATGAAAAATGCATTTTTAGGGATTTTCTTTATGAAATGAAGGTATTTTTAGGGATTTTCTTTATGGCATTTTAATGAAAATATGAAGGGTGAAAATAATGGCGGGGGGGATGGGGCTGTCTCATGATGCATGAAAACTACTGAAGAGGGTCGCGACTCGAAAAAGATAGGGAAATACTGATTTAGACCAATTAAATTAAAAGCATGTTTATTATATATTTACTTGATTGCATGATCCGAGTATTACAGGTCACAACAGAATATGGAAAAACAAAAATATTGCGTTTTGATACTATTACACTTATTAATTTTTGTAAAACATAGAACAACGAACTTCCTTCAATCATTGCAAAAAAGTTATTAAAAGCTTTGATTTTTCTCTACGTTCTTTCTCTTGCTTTTTGACATCTTCATAACACTGCGAGCATTCCATCCCCTTTTTTCTTAAGGTGTTTTTCTTAACCTCATTTCTCTCTTCTGAGATCTAAAACTTATGTTTCCCATATTAAAGTTTTGTATAAAATTCCAATTCAGGGAGATTTTTCAAAATACCATTCATAATTACTATATAAACCCCTACATGCCGAGTTAATACAAAACTCTATTTTTTATCGTCTGTGATGTTCACTGTTTCCTTTACCCTTAAGGAAATGTATATATTAAACAATGAACTCTCCATTAACAATATCCGACGAGGTTTTCTACACTAAACTATTTATTACAACACAATTAGACTACATAAATACCGTACTCAATTGCTAGCAGGCAACGGGGAATTTTCTATCGCGTGTGTTAATCCCGGTAGTTATATTACGGAAACTCTACCAGAATTCAGTGACGGCACTGATTGTACATACTCTACACTAACCTTTCTGTCTTCACTTTATCACCAGGTCGCTGGAACGATAGCTAACATCAAAACGCCTTCGGTAAATATGATAATGTCCGGCTGCTGTACTGCAAAGTGATCTTCACTCCAATTTTTTTTCGTTCGCCGCTCATCTCTGTCCGACCTCGCCTAGTAGTGTTTCTCTCACTGTCAAGCGTGTACGCTATCCACGGGGATTCCCATCTAGTAGAAAAGCGCCGCTCATTTGAATAAGGCGCTTCTTGTTCTTCAAACGGCGATCTATTTAAACCAGGGGGGTTAATTTTGATTCAATACCTCACACGTCTTTGGGAAGACCACAAAGTTCTCAGGGCCCAGGCCCAGAAGATAAACATTTATCGGGGCTCTTAAATGGCATTCTTCGCTGCGTAAGTATCCCTATACAGTCATACGAAAGAATCAGAAATGTCGGTCATTTAGTACCTTAAATCGATAGAAAATCTTGTATTTTGTACAAATTATGCATTTCACCTTTATAAATATTTACTCTGCTAAAAGAGAATAAAAAAATGCATTTAGATGCAAGTATGTGAGGTTTTTTCCACTCTTTACGAGAGCTTTGCATGCGAAAGAGAAATATTTTTACCATGCATGAATATTTCATGACACTGTTTGAATTTCTCATCTTATAATATTTACTTAAAACTCTATATCCAAAGAAAAATATCGAAAGATGAAATGAAATGTAACACGTTTAGTGAAAAAAAAAAAATAAAGAAAAAAGAAAAATCTCAATTTTAAAAAAAAAAGGGTTTTGATATATGGATTTACATATTCTGCTTAGCATGATTCCCTTGCGTATCACACACTAAAATTTTATCTCTTTATGTTGAATTCAATGTTGCAGTTATAGATTAAATATTGCAAAAACAAATCTTAAATCAGTTGTGATACTTTATTTATTAAGTATTAAGTTATTCTTTTCCAAGTAAGACTTTACTCTAATACAATTAAAGGGTTCCCTTTAGTCCTAAAGAAAATAATTTGGGAATCTGTAGATTAAACAGTGCTAAAAAGAGCGAGTTAAAAAAAAAGCATTTAACCTGTATGAATTCTTTTACCTTCGATGCTAATATCATAGAACAGAGCAAAATACTTCTGTTTCTCTCTTTATTAAGAATAGTTACATTTTTAAAAACATATCTGAACTGTTTTAATGTCCATGAAAATGTTTAGATTGGGAATAAATGCTTATTTACTCTCTATTTAACACTGTTGTTGTGTAACTGTCATTAATGTAATTACTGGTGTTAAACCAAAAGTAATGAAGAAAATATCGGGGTTAAGTTTAGAACATGTTTAATTACTCTAGAAATCACAGTTACAAGGGACAGATTACATTACACAGTACAAAACAATTAAAAACATTTAGAGAAAAAAGTAAGTTGACTGAACATAGTTCAAAATTGGGCATCAGACCGGTAGGTCCACTGTCGACGAGATCCACGCTCTCTCTGTCTTAAAAAAATGACAGCACAACGGAAGTTGCATGCAAAGTCTATCTGTATGGTGGCGACATCTACATTTGAGGCTTGGAAGTATTAAAGCATGCGTTACAGACTCCCCCTCTGGTTCTGATGCCGTCCCAACAAGGAACCAGAAGCTAATTTTTTAGGGCGTCCTCTTTTCCTTAGAGGAGCCACAGGTTCAGTGTCTCTTTCTACTTCAGGCTCACGATAGTCCTTTAGGGCAGAAATATGATACGTTCCAAGAATTTGGTCTGGGTTGGCCGGGTAGGCAATCTCATATGTTGTTGATTATCTCAAGCTGAAGATGAGGTAAGGACCTTCTCTCTTTGGCATGAATTTCTTACTTCTGTTGTTCCTACTTACGGGATGAATGGTCACCCGAACTTTGTCGCCAGGTTTGAAGTATTTTTGTCTTCTTCGTCGATTGAAGGTTCCCTTGTGACGATCCTGTTTCTGTTCAACTCTATCTTTGGCATCCAAGAGTGAGTTGGCAAAACTCTTGAGATATGGGGGGATTTCTGGTACGAAGTTATCATTGTCGATCACTTGTCAAATGTCATGCCTGATATCGTCTGCCGTTCTCAACTGTCTTCCAAATTCTAAGTAGGCAGCCGTGTGACCGGTGGTGTCACACACTGAGGTATTCATTGCGAAACGAATTAGAGATAACTTGTCTTCCCAAGCCGCATGTTCTACTCACACCAGAATTGACAGTCGAGGTCTTAAATCACGATTTTTACGTTCCGATGGGTTGGCTTGCGGGTGGTAGATGGGGATGAGGTCTTGCATAATCTCTAGGAAGTCACAAGTCAATTGCATGACAGCACTTACACACTGTGGCCCGTTGTCACTCATTAGTCTTCGCGGAAGACCATATCGTAGGAATAGTTCTTCGATGAGTATTTTGGCACAGTTTGCCGCAGTGGCTTCAGCAAGAGCAAATAGTTCTATCCATTTAGTGCCTGTATCTTCAACAATAAAGATCCACTTCTTGCCAGTGGAGGTTGTATTTTCGTATACATCAGATGTTTCTCCTGTGCAGTTTGCTTCTAGAGTAGATCTTATTACTGGAGTAAATTTCGCAAAAAAAGACATGTATTTTGCTTAATATAGTCTGTAGAATCAATGATAATTCTGGTGCACATATTAACAGCTTTAGATTCTCAGTTTTAAGATAAATAAATCAGTAAGAGAAAATATATTTAATCTTTTTAATAATTTAGCTTTATTCAGATGCATAGGAAAATTGGAAAATTAACATTTATAGTTAACATATTATTATTATTATTATTATTATTACAAACAAATACTGAAATAAATAGTGTTACACAGAAAAAACAATAGTGGCATGCTATAAAGCGAAAATTCCCACTGAAAAGTTTTCAGAAATGATGTTTTTAAGGGTTAGTTTCCCGGATAAAGTGCTTGTAGAACTCTATATATCGCTACGCGTAAGAAATGTGTCTCATTTGAAATATATCTGTTAGAAACAAAAATGGTGAAGGCAACTAAAATCAAACAATTCCGTCAAATTCATCATATCATTCCAAAGCCGTTTCAGTTTTATGAAGCTAAGGTAAAATTATTTTACAATTAGTATTTGTTACAATTCAGTTGTGTTTAAAACACAACTGTAACGCATGCTATAATACTTCAAAGCTTCAAATGAAGATGTCGCCACCATACAGATAGACTTTGCATGCAACTTCCGTTGTGGTGTCATTGTTTTTAAGACAGAGAGAGCGTGGATCTCGTCGAGAGTGGACCTACCGGTCTGATGCCCAATTTTGAACTATGTTAAGTCAACTTCCTTTTTCTCTAAATGCTTTTTAATTGTTTTGTACTGTGTAATGTAATCCGTCCCTTGTAACTGTGATTTCTAGATTAATTAAACATGTTCTAAACTTTACCCCGATATTTTCTTCATTACTTTTGGTTTAACACCAGTAATTCCATTAATGACAGTTACAAATTGGCCCCCCAACGTTTGGCCCGAAGTAAGATGTCCCGGCTCTCTCTCCCGTTTTTTTTTTTTTACAGGCTTAGGTTCCTGAAGTGGTTGTCGCCCTGACAACAAGAAAAAAATTTCGCATCATGCGAATGACAAAAATTTCGCACCCTGCGAATGTGATTACACATAAGTGTTGTTCATTCTACATAAATCATGATCTTCTATTCTGCATAAAAATTGCGATGATCTTTCTCATTTGTTTACTTCTGGTTTTAAATCATGTTAATATTCTATATTTAATTGTAAAGTAAAAATTTAACATAATTTATTATTGTTAGTGTTGTATGTTACAGTATAGAAGTATAGTTGAATTTTGAGTTGATATTCATTTATTTTTCCGCTATTGAAAATGATTTCGGTTTCAAACGATTCTAAAATGGCGGTTGAATCAAAACTTAAAATCCGGTTAATCGGAAGAAGTTATAAACATTTCGACTGCTCTTGAATGTTTTACTTTTTAACATGTTTTTATTAACTCGCTTTCTTGTTTGTTTGTTTGTTTGTTTGTGTGTTTGTCCAGTACAAACCTTGCAATCGATTTTTAATTAACTTCCCGACTAGCTAGACATTTGAAACTTTTAGAATAGCTCAGAACACGATGACAATGCTTTCTTTTTAATACTTTTAGCCATCTTTAAGCAGCACTGAAATAATTTTCATTTAATTTTGTTTTGTATAACGGTGCAGCCATCTATCAGCCGGAACGGTAACGAAAAGTTAAACACAATTGATTACGCATTTGATTCCTCTTTATTACGCATTTGATCATTTTGCTTCCCGTTGATGAGATAATAAGAAGAATTTAAGCTGAGGATAGATTACTTATTTTATTGTCAGTGTATTCGTTCTTTTTAAGTTATCAAATTTTGAATGTGTCGTTTGGAAATTAGAACAGTGATTGATCAAATTGTATCAGTATTACAAACTAAATTTAATTGGTGTTGTTAAATGTACACAAAGTTTCTGATGGAAAATAATTTTAATTATTTCTGCTAACTGTAAACAAGTTTACAATATTTATAACTTCAAAGTGAATGCAATAATTTATCAAGGATATTTCAAATTAAACACATTCTAATATCATTTATCGGTGCTTTAATCTTTATGAATTAGTGTTAATTAAAGAAGAATTTTTCATTTGTGCATTCTATATTTAAACATATTGAATATCAGTTAAAGTGCTATTGAGTTCATCAAATTAATGTAGATTGTGGGAATACTGTTTCCCCCTCCCATTTGTAAATTGATTCTTGAACTTTATAAAACTACGTGAAATTATTCTATTTCACGTAACACACTAAAAATGATATTTTTGAGAAGATCCAGAAAAGAGGATTTGAGGATTTTGGTCACAGAATTGGATCTGGCTCCTTTGGACAATCTGAAAGTAAACGATCTAAAGGATCTCATAACCGAAAGTGAAAAGTATGATGAGGAATTCGTCAAGGAGATGCTCAGCTTCATTATGGAAAAACGTATAAAAGCAGAAGAACAGAAAACTGTGGAAGTGGCCCAGCAACGAGAAAGGGAGTTCAAATTGAAAAATTTAGGATGCAACTTGAAATGGAGAAACTGTCACGAGCACCTGTTGTAAGCCAACAGCTGGAAAACCCGAAGTTTGAGATAAATAGAATTATTCCGAAGATCAACTCGAAGGACGACGAAATTGGTCTATACCTGGCTATTTTTGAACGTCAATGGAAGTTCATGAACATCCTGAAAGAACTTGGGCAGCATGCCTTATTGGCTCATTGCCACCTGATATAGCTCAACTCATCGCAAGAGAGGATGAAGATGATGCTCAAAACTATGAAAAGGTAAAAGAAATGCTTCTCAAGAGATTTCGAGTTACAGGGGACAGGTTTAGGCAGTATTTTTCCCAACAGATGAGACTTCTGTTTCGAACTGAATTCTTATCTCGAAGGTTGGATAAAAGAATTGAAGATTACCACTTTTGATCAGCTTAAAAGCCTAATGATCGCTGATCAGATAAAAAGAAACACTCCAGCAAATATCAAGGAACATTTCCTGGATATTTGGGCGGATTGGAACGATCCTTTGGAATTGGCCGAGAAACTGGACGCATACGACAGCCTACGACCTGGAATGAAAAATAATCCAAATCAGACTTTCAAGAAGAAAGAAGAATTCAGGAAACCCTTTATATTAAAGAAAAGTCAACTCGTTGGAAGATCCCATGATGATCGCCCACCAGGACCTTCTAGAACATAACCTAGATTCCGGAGTTTCAGAACTGAAGGAAGAAAGCCAACCCAGTGTTACGGATGCGGAACTCCTGGAGTCATCAAGTCAAAGTATCCTACCTGAATGAGGGCTAATGAAGTGGAAAAATCAGTGAACTGCATAACGTTATTCAACTTGGATTCAAACTCGTATCCCTCAAGTTTGATTGTCCTCAAAATTTTTGGAGAAAAGATTGCTGTCTATGCTGATACCAGTACTTCCCATACCATCGCAGGTGAAAAGCTGTTTAAATTCCTACCAGAGCACAATGCCACCTTTGTGAACAAGAGAATTTCATTTATGATGGCTGATGGAATTCGACAGACCATTACTGCTCTGAATACTGTCGCCAACCTGTACATTGAAGGCAAAGTGATCCAAACAGAATTTCTATTATTGCCTGAAGCAAAAAGAAATAAGACTCTGTTAGGAATTGATTTTCTCAATGCAGCTGGAATTGTCCTTGTTGTCCAAGGCGGAAAATGGCATTTTTACGAAAATCCTCAAAAACAGTATAAGTTCTTCAAGAAGACCGTAGAAGATATAACCATCAGCGCATTCGAACTTCGAGAAGATGAGGGTAAACACCTATCTAATGAACAGACAAGAACACCTATCTAATGAACAGACAAGAACACCTATCTAATGAACAGACGTTCCATAAGTCGGAACAACAGAAGCTAGAAATTCATGCCAAAGAGGGAAGGTCCTTACCTCATTCTCACCTTGAGATCACCAACAACATATAAGATTGGCGACAAGGCCCAGACAGTCCAAAACCTTGGCGACAGTCCAAATCCTGGCGACAGACCAAATCCTTGGAACTTATCATATTTCTGCCCTAAAGGACTATCATGAGCCTGAAGTAAAAACAGACATTGGACCTGTGGCTCCTATAAGGAAAAGAGGGTACCCCAAAAAGTTACCTTCTGGTTCCTTGTCGGGACGGCATCAGAACCAGAGGGGGAGTCTGTAACGCTTGCTATAATACTTCCAAGCCTAAAATGTAGATGTCGCCACCATAGAGATAGACTTTGCATGTAACTTCCGTTGTGCTGTCATTGTTTTTAAGACAGAGAGAGCGTGGATCTCGTCGAGAGTGGACCTACCGATCTCATGCCCAATTTTGAACATGTTAAGTTACTTTTTTTACTAATTTTTTAAAATTGTTTTGTACTGTGTAATGTAATCCGTCCCTTGTAACTGTGATTTCTTGAGTAATTAAACATGTTCTAAACTTTACCCCGATATTTTATTGATTACTTTTGGTTTAACACCAGAAATTACGTTAATGACAGTTACAATGTATAATAATTATGAAGAAATATCAAAGCCAGAGACTATATTACACAAAATGCTTTTTGTTACGAATTTTACTGCAGTAATAAGATTTGCTCTAGAAGCAAATTGCACATGAGAAAAATCTGATGTATACGAAAATGTTATTAAAAATTATATAATTAGCGTTTGAAAGACATTTATATTAATCTATAATAATTATGAAGAAATATCAAATGTAGAGACTGTATTACAAAGCTAGAGACTATATTACGAAAAATGCATTTTTTTACGTATTTTACTGCAGTAATAAGATCTGCTCTAGAAGCAAACTACACATGAGAAAAATCTGATGTATACGAAAATGTTATTAAAATTATATAATTAGCGTTTAAAGACATTTATATTAATGTATAATAATTATGAAGAAATATGAAATGTAGAGACTATAGTAGGAAGCAAGAGACTTTATTACGCAAAATGCCTTTTTTTACGAGTTTTACTGCAGTAATAAGATCTGCTCTAGAAGCAAACTGCATATACGATAAATCTGATGTATACGAAAAATGTTATTAAAAATTATATAGTTAGCGTTTGAAAGACATTTATATTAATGTATAATAATTATGAAGAAATATCAAATGTAGAGACTATATTACGCAAAATGCATGTATTTTAAAGAATTTTACTGTTTTATAATAAGATCTGCTCTAGAAGCAAACTGCATGTACGATAAATATGATGCATGCGAAAATGTTATTAAAAATTATATATTTAGATCTTGAAGGACATTTACATTAATGTATAATAATTATGAAAAAATATCAAAGGTTATAAATATCTTTTTTTATTTATAATCATTTAAGTTTATGCATCATCCTTACATACTATTTCCTACATTTTTTGTCCAACTTATCAAAATTGTATGTGTTTTGTTTTAATCTTCTACGTTTTGGAAAAAAATTTCATAATCACCGACAAAAGTACTTGTCTCATTAGATACATCAAATAAGGACTTTCCTTCAAAATGAACTTAAATTAAATATCAAAGAGATCTAAACTTACATAAGAGAACACTGTAAAATTTAATTTCCCCGTAACATGTTAAACCATGGTTTAATTTTGGGCTAAACATACTATGTTTCTACCCATTTCAAGGGTATCATTTTCTTAGAAATATTGGAAAATTGTGGACCGTGTTTTCGCTGTATTCAGTAACAGGTAAACAACCCTAGATTTATAGACTAACGCAGATTTATTTTTTAAAGATTTCATACAAGTTCCTGAATATTTAGACCAATTAAATGAAAAATGCGTTTATTAAATAATTATTTTTAAATTTGTGTACTAAATAAAAACATATAATGTACCCCGGGAAGTCTAACTGCATTTTCTATAAATATTTCGTTCCGTATAAAATGAATAAAAATGTGAAATCAGGATTGAAAAATGTTTGTGAATCATACAGAAGTAAGTCATTAATTATCCTCCTTTTTGGTCGACAAAAAAATTCTACAGACACATAAATATTTATAAATTAATCACAACTTCGCAATTTTTGTGTGTTCATCTACAAATGATACCGTGATTAGGAGCATTTTAATTATTCCTTTCTTCGTTCTTTGTCTTTTAACTTAATTTGTTTTGCATTTATATGATGGTGATTACGCTAAATGGATATGCCATAATCATCAAAGAACAAACATCTATATTCTCCTTAGAAGGAAACGTTTAAATGTACCATAAAATCAATGCACGTGATCTTATATAATGCGAGGTTTACTGAGGTAGAATTACCATAATTGGAATTTATTATATGAAATTGCTGTATATTATGGAAAACAATATCCTTCTTCCCTTAGATTAGGTAAAGGAAAGTGTTCTAAATTGCATATCAAAATGGAAAGACAACAATCTTGTTTCTCTTTATAACGCATGTATGGGTTAACGCAAGTATGAATATATGATGAAGATGTAAGAATATTTTCTTTAGGGGACAGTGACATTTTGAAAATGCACTTTTTTATCACTATACACTTTTAATCATTGATTATTTTTTCGAGGCAAACACCAAATGCGTAAGAGTTATGTACAAACACGGTCTTTACTACATTGTGAATAAAGATAACAGTGTTAGATTCACTTGAATATAGAATGATAAACCCCTGAAAATTTTGATTTAAAGAAATGTCACCAGGGAAAAAACATATAGAGCATGGAATAGATATTTAAGAGGAGTGACCACAGATATTCTAGAAAAAGAAAGTCGACTTGGCGCAGATTGTTCGGAACTCACAATGTCGCGGATTTCAAAATATGGGGTTGATGAGCATATTTTCTTTTTCTTTCAAAATGTTAAGTAAACAGGCTGTTTCATTTTCTAAATATTAATAATATTTTCCTGTCGGTAGAAAAGCTGATCGTAAATTATAATGATATATTATACCAAGAAGTTACTAGGTAGATGCCGTTGCTAAAGAAAGGAATTTAATGCAGTTGATCTTTAAGGTGAGTAAACTGTGTATGAAATGCTCTATGCATTAAGTCGGATATTTTGAGCATGGTGTAGACCAGACGTGGCCAACCTGATGCCTGCAGGCCACATGCGGCCTTTGACAGTAAGTGATGTGGCACCACAAAATTATAAGATCAGTCTAATAAGACAAAGACCTATCTTTCCAGAGGAAAATATCTCTCGTTTTACAATCACACCTTATTCATGTCATGTCAGTTTTGCCCTACGTACACTCGAGAACAACTGTTTTCAAGTATGAAGAGCATGAAGAGTAAAATTAGATGGAAAAGATTCTGATGAGCATCTTTAGAACACAGTAAGAATTGAAGCAATTTCTCAGAAATCGATGCATAGCTTTCAGAAAAACGAGGTCAAATACATAACTAATTTTATGTTTATGATACCTTCTTTTTTTAATTTTGTGATTAAAAATTTGAAAAGTTAAAGTAAATTTTGTTACTTATAAACTATAACTATATTATATATTTTATGTGTGGCCCAAGACAATTCCTTTTCTCTTAATGCGGCCAGGCAAGCCAAAAGGTTGGGCACCCATGGTGTAGATCAGGGGTCGGCTAGTAATTTTAAGTGGGGTTCGGATACTATTGAAAGTTTTTATAGAGGTCCAGAAAAAAAAACTCATAATACTTACTAGTTTTAAATTTTTATTTTTGCTCATTTAAGTAATTATATAAAACAAAATAGGTAGGTATTCTTAAACATTAATGCGAGAAATTACACCTGCGGTCTAGAGCCAGTTTTTTATAGTTTGGTTCACGCGGGGAAAAGCTAATGCGAAAAGTGTCTTCAAGGTAGGCGTCCGTTAATCTTAAACGATATTTGTTCTTCAAAAAATTCAATTTTGAAAAGGATGATTCACATACATATGTGGAGCCAAACATATTAAAACCAGGTTGATAACTAGTGTTTTGCAATTTTCATACTTTTCTGAAACATGTTTACCCTAAAATTCTTCAGTGGATGCAGTTTTACACATTTGCAAGGAAATATCTTCTTGCAAGTCAATTATCTCCATTTGAAGTAAAGGCTTTGAAAGACTGAACAACTTCGCAGCCAAGTTAGTCAATTCTGCCGCTGCAGCAACTTCATAAGGCGATTTAAGGAATTGAGACAGCTTCCCTATCTCTGCAAAGCCTTGGCATCTTACAGCAAATTCCTTCCCAAGCTCTGATATAAACCTTAAAAATACTGCAATGTCTTCTTCAGAGTTCTTCTTTTTGTATTTAAGAATTGTTGGGAAATGAATAAATTCTTGACTTGCAATATCTTTTTCAAAGATATCCAGCTTGCGACGGAAAGCAGATACACTTTGTATCAGATCACATATTAATTTTCTATTTCCTTGTAACTCGGTGTTGAGCAGATTAAAATATTTCAGAATGTCTTTCAGGAAAGCCACAGCTAGCATATTGCGCTCGTTTGTTATGAACTCGAAGTTATTCCTTGCTTCCTGCGTATCCAAGTTATGCAAGAAGGTTACTCGTTCTTTTATTTGCCAGATACGTTCTATAACTTGACTTAGCTAACGAACATTGTTGTGTTGCAGTAAGTCAGAATACGCCGAATCGCATTCAGAAAGAAACTCCTTGAACTGTCGGTGCTGAAGAACAGAACGAGACCTCAAAATTGATCAACTTGACAAAGCTGCCCATTACTTCTTTCAGA
This sequence comes from Dolomedes plantarius, assembly GCA_907164885.2. Classification (NCBI taxonomy): domain Eukaryota; kingdom Metazoa; phylum Arthropoda; class Arachnida; order Araneae; family Dolomedidae; genus Dolomedes; species Dolomedes plantarius. The sequence goes on along the minus strand of OU015495.1, from coordinate 160,782,174 downwards.
GTAGCACTAAGTTTTCCACAAAGGACTGTCTGGTGAATTATGCATTGATAAGATATTAGGCCTGCATTCTTATCCCTGATTCTCTTTACTAATCTTTTTTCTTTGCCAATCATCGCTGGGGCCCCGTCACTTGAAAGGGACACCCTCTTATCATAACTAATATTTGATTTTGCTATGAATTAATCAAAAGTCTTGAATAAATCTTCTCCGCGAGTCTTACCTTTAAACGGCAATATTGCTAGCAATTCTTCCCGCTTACTTTCAATGTCAAAAAATCTCATGAATATAGACATTTGTTCATCATCAACAATGCCACATGATTCATAAAGTGCTATGGCGTAGCAAGGTACCTTCTGCAGAAGTTCGAGCAAACTACTTTTGTTGTCAGCAGCTAAAATTTCGGTTCTTCTTGTATTACTTCTTGCCGACAATGGAATACCTTGAATTGCGGCGATAATATCCCTTTTCTCTTCAAAATGTACCGTGGCCACTTCCAACATGCATTCTTTTACTATTTCAGAGTCTGAAAATGGCTTCTGGTGTTTATTAAGCGTCAACACAACACGCAATGCTGATTCTGTGGATTTTTCTTGCTCGCTCATGCAGCGAACTTGTAAGGCCGTGCTTTTTTTGTAAGTTAGATATGCTTGGAGTTTTTCTTTACGAGCTTCACTGCCAAGAGGAAAGTTTTTGTGGAACTGCTGATGAGTTGTTTCGTAGTGTCGCTTTAAATTGGCACTTTTAACAATAGCGACAGTTTTGTTGCATATGAGGCAAACTGGAACCGGTTTAGGCCTATCAGGAAGCGTAAAATTGTTGTTCAGTCCACTCAGTAAGAAACTTCCTATTTTCACTGTCAACTTTTCGCTTTTTAGGATCCATATTGATGTAGGTAAGAAACGCTTTAGTACACGAAAAATTATAACACAAATGAACGAATGCTCCTCACAAGATCGCAACGCAACTACCTAATAACTGACGACGTGTCGAAGCATGCCGGCCAGTACGCTCCCTCCCACCAGCAGCCTCACACTCCAACCCACTCTCTTGTGCTACACAGCACAGCATAGCAACAGTTATGCATCTACCTACTAAAACTAGTTATATAAAAATATTAATTAAATTGAATCTGTAGGTAAGTTATTTAACATTATTTGGCTGTCCAAGTTTCGACCTTCCGCGGTCCAGATACGGTCCGCCTGTTGCCGACCGCTGATGTTGACCTACCAAACCCAAATCTTTGCGCTTGAAAGGGGTCGAAATCCACCAGGGAGATTGAAAATGAAGGAAAAGGGACTATGCTACATGAGGTACGCGTAAATATATTTTCACGATCTAAATCCAATAGAAAGAGAACGTTTCAAGACTTTTGGCTACATAATAGCTAAAATTGATTTAGTCTGTAATATACCTCTCCTAAGACCATAAAAATAAAACGCATAGAAAATTGTCCATACGAGACTCGTTGATAAATCTGTGCAAAAATAACATAAAAAATTTTTTGGGGAAAATGTTTTCGTTATTTTAATTGTATAATCTCCCCCAAAGTCGACACATTTGGTCCAATGATTTTCAAGCTTTTTTATCCACTCTATAAAGTAAGACTAGTACAGCTTGAAAATTAAGCTTTTCTTTTAGTAATCACTTCGGAATTCGATGCAAATTTCCAGCCTGTAAGATATTTTTTTCATATTTAGGAACAAGTAGTAATTCGAGGGGAGAATGGGGGGGGGGCACAATTTCATAGTGTAATTCTAATGTTTTTGCCGTTACAATCTCAGATGTCTGGGCCGGAGCATCATTATGACAGAAAAGAAACAATTTTTCTCTAAATGTGACTATTTAAGCGATCCCACTTAAGATGCATAACACTCTTCGGTGATTGTTTTACCCTTTCCCAAATAGTCAAAGATTATACCATGAGCATCCCAAAGAGCATTGACCGTAACATTCCTGCTAATAAAAGCGGTTGAGCTTTTCTTGGAGCAGGTTCACCTGCTTCAAATCGCTGTTTTGACTGTTCTTTTGTTACTGGTTAGTAATGACGTATCCACGTTCCATCAAATGTTACGAAATAACTTTCATCTGAAACAACTTTCGTCACCAAAAATTCATCTGAATTTCTTTGAAACAGCTTCAAATCGCGGTTCAAAATGTTCACTTGTTCATGTTTTTGAACGATTGTTAACAAATGCAGCACCCATCTTGCAGACAGATTTCTCACATCTAAATATTCTTGCAAAATAATAGGCACGTGCTTTGATGGGATGCCAACAACCTCCGAAATCTCACACAATTATAATCTACTCTCTTCATCCCCGTATCATGGATTTTACAAGAGATAATTTTGCGAGCAGAAATAGGAGTTGACCGAGTGAAGTAGAAGCATCGTATCTGATTACATTTTGACATGCGTGCTTTTAAGGCATGCTAAATGTTAGAGTGGCAACAGTTTCAGAGGAGTGGCGTCATCTCTCGAATTTTGCATGGACTTATCGAACGACCTTCGCATATTGTTAATGATATATTAATGTGAAAAAAGGCATATATATATATATATATATATATATATATATATATATATATATATATATATATATATATATACCACCGTTAATAAAGCACGACCTCTTTTTCCAAAATTGGAACCTAAAAGTAAAATAAGATCAATTATATTATCCCTGCAGATCATTATACAGGCATGTGAAGTAGCTGAACTCAATAACATCCCCAGATATGAGTGTTAGAAGATATGAGATTCCGAATGTCAGTATAGTGTCAAAAATCTTGAAGAGCCCTCGAATCACTCTAAATTTATAGGTTCTGTAACGTCAAAAACCACTTTGCAAGAATTTTATGGCCACTTATCCTACACTCAGGTCAAGAGGTCGCGGTTCTAGCAAGCGCGGTATTTAGCAGTAAAGTCCCCGATAAACTTAAGTGGACACGTGAACTCCACGAATCTAAAGTCGCCCAATTAAAATATTAAGAAATAGTTAGGCCCTCTGGCGTCAATATCGCAAAGCACTTAGTTACGATGTGCGTGAAAAGAAGATTGCTGTCTCTTGGGGTCTAACTCTCGTGGCTGTCGGATATGCGGTCCGCTTCTGTCTTATAAGGTAATCCGCGCCTCGTCAGGCCAAGTGATGTGGCCGCTGCAGCCAAGGCTTTCAAATAAATAAAGCAAGTCTTCGAAGTTGTGTCTTTCATCAATGGCTCCATGTATGCGTTTCTCGCCTAAGTTCGTAAGTGAGTCCCTGGATCTACAATTCGACAGACTGCATCACCCCTTCGTGCCGGCTACGCCTCCGATTAGTGCTATGCCTCTCTTCCACGGCGTGAGGTACGGGCATGACAAGAGTCGGCTGGACCCCTGCGTCGGAAGAGAAAGTGGTTGTTTTCACACCCCCGCCAAATCTGTGTTGTTTACGGTGAGTGTTTTGTTTACGTTGTGAACGTCGTTCCAGATCATCGCAGTATATTCTCCTAGTGCTCGAATAAGTATTTACACGCTTCTTCTATCTTCAGTGTGGGGCAATTTACCGCATAAAATTATTGAGCTTTCTCCTTCTCGTGATCGTGAAAATTCTATTACTAAAATATGTTGTGCAAAATATCTACTAAAATATCTTGAAAAATTTGTGCAGTTTCTCCATCTAGTTTTTGTGTTTGAAAATTAGTGCTTTTGTGTTTGAAAATTAGTGCAACGGGAAGAAAATTGTGTAAAACGTCAGCTGCTTGTTCCTGGGCTACCGTATCAAACTTCATTTCAGTTTCAAACTTTCTACCGTATCAAACTTCATTATAGTTTACTTGCCATTTCAAGATTCGCGATGAGAGCAGAGTGATAGTTTTTCCTCCTCTGTACCCGGTTAGCCGAATGATGGCCGAACAAGTAAGGCACTAGTATCCGGATCCTAAGAGTGGCAAAATGGAAGGCAGCAAATGTTCAGTTTTCTGAAATATATATATATATATATATATATATATATATATATACCGTATCAAACTTCATTTCGTGAGAACTTTTTGTAAATTGAAAAATGTGTAATCATCTTTTAAGAGTCATCACTTCGAGTTTCGTACTTATGTACTCAGTGTGTGTACTGCCCTGCAAGGAGATGAAAACAAGTGGTGTGCAGTTTTGGTTCAATATTCCGTAATTCCAACGTATGCATCAATAAAAAATGAAAAAAAAATTTTGTTTTTGAAATTAAAATGTTCACTTTAAAAGAAGTTAAAGGTAGGTCAGAAAAAATAAGAAAATGAAAATTATCTAATTGATTTATAGTGATGATATTTTATTTTTGTACGGTATTTATGTGAGTGATATTTATATTATTGAAAGTTTTATGTAATATATTGATGTTTTTACTTTCTGGAAAACTGCTAATCATGTCTGAGAGTAAAGACACAATACCCCCTACCAATGCTCAATTGCCAAATGTAACCGACGAGAGTGCTCCAATCGAGCCTAACTCAGTAATTACTAGCACTAGTAATGTAATACCCTCTACCAATGTCAACATACCAAATGTACTGGAAGAAAGTACTTCAATGGAACCTAAATTAGTAGCCGTCAGCACCAGTACAGAATTAAAAATGCTTAGTACTGCTGAACAGCACATTATTAGTTTTGATGCCGAAGCTGGCATGAATCTGGATTCATGGTTAAACTATTTTAACCGAAAGTGTCAGGAAAGTTGTAAAAATGAGGAATGAAAAATAAATAACTTAAGTAAATATTTAAAGGGGAAAGCACTTACTGTTTTTATTAATTCTTGTTTAGATGTTCAAAATTGGGAAGAATTGTGTTTGATTTTGAGGGAAAATTTCATAGAAATCAAGGTAGTCTCCTTTAGCGAGTTCACTAATCTTAAATTAAAGGAGGCTAAAGGGGTTACTGATTATTTCCATAAGAAATTGGCGTGTGGTCGAAAGCTGGGATTATCAAACAGTCTATTAATGGAGGGTTTAACTGATGGTCTTCCTCCAAATCTTCAGCAGTTGATGGCGCTTAGTCCTCCTGCTACCCCAACAGCATGGCTCACTTTAATTTCTAAATTACTTAAAAGTCAAGAGACACATGCTGAATCTAACAGTCCCAGACCTCAACAAGCAAATAATTTCAGTCCTAGAATTCCACAAAATAACAGATTTAATTTTAGACCTGGATTTCAACGACCACCGTACTATCGAAATTTCAACAGTCGCAATCCAAATAATTTCAATAATCCATATCCGAGATTTCAAATCCCAAGAACTCAATATAATAATGTCCATTCCCAAACTCAACTGTCTCCAGCTCCATGTAGAGAATGTACAGGGAGAGGTATACTGAATGCATATCATTGGGTGCAGACGTGCCCCTTTAGAAATGCAATTAGTAATCCGATGGCTGCTCAAGTAGTGGAAAACACTGAGAGTCAGAGACCTAACCTTACTGATGACAATCAGATGTGACAATTAAACGTATCCGGATACATAAATAAGAGACCAATTCCTTGTGTGATAGATACTGGTAGCTCCTTGTCTATCATCCCCTCGACTTTGACAACCCAACATAGACTAAAAATACAGACGTTTGAAAGACTTTTAGTCAAACAAGCAAAAGGCCTTCTCCAATTAAAGAGATCATGTTTAATTAACTTATGCATTGGAAGTGTTACTAAAAAGGTAAAAATGTACGATATAAACAATGATTTACCTTATATAATCCTGGGATTACCAGAATGTGGACAATTTCAACTAAACATTGATTGTAATTCTATGCAAATTTATCAAAATGGACTAATAATTCCATGTAATAACATGTTTATGTGTACACCAATGTCATTTCATATTAATAATAATGAGTCCAAATGTGTAAATCTTAAACCAAATGTAAGTCAAAATGTAAACAATGTAGGTACTAGTTGGTTCACATTCCTCTGACCTCTGAAAACAATTCTGAAATTTTCCAGACTGTCAATAGAGAGAATGGTGAACTCAATTCTTTACTGTATAAATACTCGCATATATTCTCTAAGGACAAGTATGATATAGGGTTAATTAGGGTTGAACCCCAGCGTGTTAGACTTACGTCTGAGCTTCCTGTGTCCTTAAGACCTTATCGTACTTCTCCTAAAGAAGAAAAGGAAATAAAAAGCCAGATTGAGAAATTGTTACAAGCAGGTATTATAAGAGAAAGTAGTAGCTCATACTCGTCTCCCGTCACTTTGGCTTTTAAGCGTGATGAAGGCAAGCGTACAAGATTATGTATAGATTTTAGTTAATTAAATGCAATTACCAAAACAGATGTATTTCTGTTGATACTGTCGGTGGTTTTAACTATTATAATTCTACAAAAAATATCTCCACATTGCAATAGACCATGCAACAAGATATGTGTGGGCATTTCCCTCTAAAAGTGTCACCACAGAAACGTATGCCAATTGCCTTAAGCAAATATTCCAAGTTCAGGTACCAGAAAAAATTCTAACGGATAGGAATGCAGCCTTTACTTCATCGCAATTCAGGAGATTCCTTCAAAATTATAATGTGAAACATCTTTTGACTTCAGCACATCATCCTCAGACCAACGGTAAAGTGGAGCGAGTGAATCAATCAATAGTAAGTAGGCTAAAATGCAAAGTCAATTCTTCGTCCACTAAAGTTCCTTGGACACGTTTGTTGGAACATGTCATTACCGAATATAAAAATAGTCCCCATTCAGTTACAAAATTCACCCCTGCACTTAATGTTGGGCAAGCAGCCTTATGACTCCCCTATAAATCAAACTAATTACCCTCCAGTGGATGAAGCTCGAAAACTAGCAAAAGAAAGGACAATAGATTATCATAATAAAAACAAAATTAGGTATGATGCTCGCTTTGTACCCTCTAAATTTAAACCTGGTGATGCTGTAATCTTAGATGAATTTTCATATCCAAATACCCGTAAACTGTCAGCCCCTTATTCTGGCCCTTACACAATTTTAAAACAGTGTTCTGAAGTGACTTATGAAATAGATAAGCCAAATCAATATAATAACAGGTCTACTGAAATTGTACATGCATCCAAGTTGAGATATTACAATCCACCTGCCGAATTTAAATTATACCATGAATGAGTCAAACCTAATACTTTAATCTTTCGTAATTTTCTCCTTCTCTAAGCATTTTCCTGTCGTCCCATTAATTTAAATATGAAGAAGTCTCGGTTGAGTGTAAGAGAACCTCGCCAATATAGAAAAATTTCTCCTCTATATTTTGCGTTGTAATACTACATATTTGAATAAAGTTACACTTTTTATAATACCTATATTAAACTTGTATATTAATATATTGTATTTCATATTAACATATTATATTTTGTATTACCATTTTGAGAGTTATTTGAATTTGAATATTGAAGTATTATTAGTACCACTTCAAAATATTGAATTAATTGTATATCAGGTATTCTATTTTTGTATTCCAGTTCTTCATATTACTTTACAGTTGGAAACATTTTATGGTTTTTTTATGTTCTTAAACTTTGAAGCTTCATGTGTAATATATTCCAAAGACTTTTAAGAGAAATATTGATATGTTGTGTATTTTTTTTGTTAAATTTAGTGTATTGATTAACAGTATTAGCAGCTATGTCTCAATTTATATGATGTGTTTTTCGAGTAATGTTGTTTATTGTATATGTAAAGTAAGGCTCCAAGGACAGTATGCGGACAGCGAGGTCAAGATTTTGATAAACTCATCCCTTTAACTTGTAACCTTCTTTTCTAAATTTAGTAAAATGTTCTCACCTGAAGGGAAGCCTTGCTCGAGGAGCTAGGGCCCGGCCCCTCTCGCAAGTCTTTTTCCGGAAGAGGGGGATATTGTGATAATAACGGCCCACCAGTATATAAAGCGTATTTAAAAATACCCTGTTAATAAAGCTCGACCCCTTTTTCCAAAATTGGAACCTAAAAGTAAAATAAGATCAATTATATTATCCCTGCAGATCATTATACAGGCATGTGAAGTAGCTGAACTCAATAACATCCCCAGATATGAGTGTTAGAAGTTATGAGATTCCGAATGTCAGTATAGTGTCAAAAATCTTGAAGAGCCCTCGAATCACTCTAAATTTATAGGTTCTGTAACGTCAAAAACCACTTTGCAAGAATTTTATGGCCACTTATCCTACACTCAGGTCAAGAGGTCGCGGTTCTAGCAAGCGCGGTATTTAGCAGTAAAGTCCCCGATAAACTTAAGTGGACACGTGAACTCCACGAATCTAAAGTCGCCCAATTAAAATATTAAGAAATAATTAGGCCCTCTGGCGTCAATATCGCAAAGCACTTAGTTACGATGTGCGTGAAAAGAAGATTGATGTCTCTTGGGGTCTAACTCTCGTGGTTGTCGGATATGCGGTCCGCTTCTGTCTTATAAGGTAATCCGCGCCTCGTCAGGCCAAGTCATGTGGCCGCTGCAGCCAAGGCTTTCAAATAAATAAAGCAAGTCTTCGAAGTTGTGTCTTTCATCAATGGCTCCATGTATGCGTTTCTCGCCTAAGTTCGTAAGTGAGTCCCTGGATATACAATTCGACCGACTGCATCACCCCTTCGTGCCGGCTACGCCTCCGATTAGTGCTATGCCTCTCCTCCACGGCGTGAGGTACGGGCATGACATATATATATATCGTAATCACAAATGATTTAATGAAATGTTAATTATTTATTATTGATTGATTGATTGCTGGGTATGGTAAGAACGTTTTGACAATTGTATGACAGTCTGCCAGAATTGGGATTTTAAACCAACGCTCAAACTTGAAAGCATCTATTATATCATCTGAACAGTTTGAAAAAATGAGAGAAAATCTCCTTCTTTTAATATCATTCCTCATATTTCCCATTTTTTTTCAGGCCAATTGCATCAGATGTTGCTCAAAGATTAATTCCGAAGAGTCATAGGTTTAACTTACCAGTATTCTCCATGGATACATATTTGAAGAATTCCGACGGCCATACAACTGTGCTAATATCATCAACACAGTAATTCTCGGCTGTTCTCTTGTGATCATGGTTGCGTCTGTGGCACTCAGCCTGTTGCTACAGACATAACAAAGAGATAGATGGTAACAATGAACCACTGCTTATTTAATTTTTTTAAAAGCATTGCACTAAATATTCAAATGATAATAGTTCATAAAGGCAAAACATAATAATTTATATTTCCCTAAGCTATTAATCACTACTAGCCGGTACTTTCACTGAAATATCCTGCTCAAATATATTTATCAATAAATCCCCGTTTACATATTTCTGCACAGTTCGTTTGGTATTCATAAATGTTTTAAATATCCATTTTTGGAGTCTACTGTATTTATTTACATTCTGTTTATACAAAACTAATTATACCGGGTGTTTCAAAACTCGCGCACATCAACCTTTGTGGTTGAGTTTTAAAAACAGATGAATTATGTTAACCAACAGAATAAAGGACAAACAAAGGTTGAACGATTATCTTTATTGTCAGGTGTCAGACATGGTCAAATCACAGTAAATATTCAAAATGATGTCCGTTTTTCTGGACACACAATCGAACTCTTTTTACCAGATTTGTCGACACTTTACTAAGTGTGTGAGAAGTAATGTCCGATATTGCATGAAGGATGTTACTTAAGTTCATCAAGCGTATGGGGATTATTGCTGTAGGCGATTTTTTTCAGATATCCCCAAAGGAAAAAATCCGGAATTGACAAGTCCGGTGAACGTGGTGGCCAAAGCCCTTTGGAAATGACACGATCATCGAAAAATTCAGTTAAAACTTCCATACTGTCCCGTGATGGGAGACACGTTGCGCCGTCTTGCTGCAACCAACAAGGATTTTAAGCAACAAGGATTACCATGTGGATGTGCGCGAGTTTTGAAACACCCGGTACTTAAGGAAAGTACCACAGTTATCGTAGTATTAGCACTTGTTCTTATGAAAAAGAATTGACTCTGAATTCTCCTCTGAAACCTTTTTCCAGTCAAATGGTTAATTCGATTTTACCCGAGAAACAGCCATTACAATGGTAATTCCTTGTCAGCTTTAATGATCTTAAATGTGTCATTTGGCATGAGAGTTCATATTTTTCTAATGTCGCGTTAAGCACAAAATAATTAATTCCAGAAAAATTCATTTATATAAAATAAGTTTATTTTCAGCCTTCTTCAAACACTGGATGTAACTTAAACGAAGGTGCGTGTGTATTTTATTTCCATTACTTACAGAATATTTCTTTTGAGTTTCCAAAAAGTTTTGCTCTGAAGATCAGTAAAAATATCATTTAAAAAAATTTTGATTGACAATAAATATTTTATGTTTAGTAAAATCATGTAGATATATAATAAAAAGATAAAATACAAGTTTTTAATTATCTAAGGTAATTTTATTAAAAAATTATTTATCAAATAACTATTGTCGTTTCAAAAGGCAGTTTTTTTTCTTATGTTGCATAAAAAGTCTGTGTAATTAACTATTAAAATAATTTTTTGGAACCTTTAAAACGTATTCACTTGGTTATGATAGGCAAGAACAAAATATAAAAAAACATGTCATCATAATGATGGCAATAACATTTTTTCAGAAGCTTGTTCCATATTTTTAATTCTTAAAACTGTTTTTGTCATAGCACATCAGTCTACGCTTACAGAGATTCTAGATGACCCACTTTTGTACCAAAGGTAATGTTTTAAAAGAAAAATATAAGATATATTTGTGACGGATGGCGATTTGAAAGTCGTTTTTTTTTTTCAAACTAGAACCAGCTCTTTTAAAAACATGTAGTTTATTATAAGACGGAGCACAGCACGGACAAGTACAAGAGACGATATATATAACAGGTAGAAGAACAATATTTACAGGAACAAATTATCAACGTAACCTCAACGCTCTAAAGCAAATACCAGCTACGTTCGGAGTCTTCAATCACCTCCGAACTTTTCTCTCTAAAAAATATATATAAGACACGGCCGGAGTCTGCAATCACCTCCGTCGTTCTCTGTCACAGCTTCTCAGATACGTCTGGAGTCTGCAATCACCCCCAGCGTTCTCCCTAGTACCCCTAGTACCTCCCTAGTACGCTACGATAGGGGGCGTTATTCTTTGTTATAGTCACTCGCCTGTCTCTACACCCTCCCCTCAAGATTGGGATTATACCTCAAATAATCTGAATCTGAAATTTAAGTGACAGGCGGACCACATCTTATCATCTATTATCAGATAATATACACAATACAACAAATCACTTTACCTACTCAGTTATATAATGTTGTCTAAAAAAAACTACTTAGCTAGATATTCATCTAATCTTACTACATGCAGAATAAAAAAAAAATTCAAAACATACCCAAAAGAAATAATTATAGATAGATAAATCAGTAAAGAATTAACTTAGTATATCAAAATATTAACTTTCATATGTAAAATTCTTATCAATAATAATAAAACAATTAATAAAAAAAAATTCAATGAAAAATCAGTGTTCAGGAACAGTTTATAATCAGGAACAGTCTCTGGTGCAATATTTTAGACAGTTTTTTTTCTTTTATTGTAGTTCCTCTCAAACACTACGCATTCATTGCGGTCATTTTGCGCTCGTGACCCATTCTGTAGGACCACATCACTTTCCTTAGACACATAATTCACAACGGCACTTGATTTTGCCACTTCTTCCTTCAGCAACAAACTCGTAGCATTTTTCTCCTCTACTTTAGCATGTAATTCACCGCACAGAGTCTTTAAATTTTGTGGTTCGTCACCGGTTTCCGAAGCGGTTTTCACACACTCACGGAGTGAAGTCGCACATTTATTGTACGTAACGTTGGGAACATTGGACTTATCTAGCAAGTTGCTAAAAGCAGATGAGTTGGCCTTTGACGGTTTTGACTTCTCCGTCTCACAAACATGCAGTTCTGAAGCACCCATTACATTTTCCACATCATGCATGTCACTCCTAGCTTCACTACCATTGAAAAAGCGCGAATCACTTTTCAATTTCTCCACTTCAATAACATGGCGTTCCAAAACACCACTTTCACTTCTTATTTCATGCACGTCTTTCTCATTTTCGAACGTATTGAAGTCGTGCGAATTACTTATATGTTCATGGTTTCGCTGCTCGGAATATTCGTACGAATTATTCCGCATTTCAGGTTTCACACCCGACTTTAAATTAGAAATAGACAGTTCTTTTTCCACAATCTTATTTTTCTCCATTTTCCGTTTAACATGATCAAGAACCGCTTTTAATTCACAACTTCGCTGTTCTCCTTTTCGCTTATCAGTACCTAATATCAGGTTACACCTTTTCGTCGCTCCCCGCGACCGTGAATTTACAGAAGTACTGTGGTTTACACATGTTTCACTCCCCTCAGACCCTTTCGAGGGGATTCTACTGTCCGGCTGGAGCTCTGCAGTAGTAGGGTATGATCTCCCTGAAAGCAATAAATTGTGCGCCTGTGGGGTCAACAACCCGGGGCCGTGTAGCTCTTCTGTTTCTACGAAAATCTCGGCAGGTCTGAAAACGGACAGTTTTTCGGGGTTGCTAAGAGAAATTGGAATTCTCGCCACTCTGGCTTTAATTGTTTCTCCAAAAGCAGAAATCAGGCTAATATTGCCACTTTGCAATGGTTGCTTTATTATTTTGTCGGATTCTAAACGTGTAAATCCGATCTTCGCTATCATGTCGTCGCCACCATTTTTCTCTGTTGTCTCCTTCTTTGAGAGATCGAAGTGTTTTTCCTGTGTACCCAGTTGCGAACAAAATCTGGCAAGGTGGGTATTTTCTTCATATATGTAACAGTCTTTGGGCGGATATCTATTTTTATTCGTGTTCTGACTTCTAATTGTTTCCAATTCAATTTCTTTTTCCCGCTGCGCTAATTTAATTTTCTCCAATTCAATTTTGTAAGCTTCAAGTGCTAAGTTCGTATTCCTAGCATCAATTTCATTTTTTTCCTTTCTTCTTCTATCCTCCACTATTGAGATCAGTAAATCTGCTACAAACTCTGGTTCATCTTTAAAAGATTGACATTCCTCAATTCTATTTTTTAATTGCATCACTGTTAAACCAACAGTTGGTGCATCATCTATTTCACCAAGAAGTTCTATCAAATCTTCTTTTCTCGAATTGGTATACATTTTGGCTTTATATATATTTATATATCTTCCTTATATATATCTATATATCTCCGATGAAATTATACTTCAATTAAAATCATATCAAATATCTCCTACCTGATTTCCATGACATCTCAATGACGTTTTCATTAGCTCTGTCAACAGTCTTTTGCTCCGGTTCACTCTGATTAAGCTTTGGTTCTCGTAAGGGAGCATGTTGTGACGGATGGTGGGTTGAAAATCCTTTTTTTTTTCAAACTAGAACCAGCTCTTTTAAAAACATGTAGTTTATTATAAGACGGAGCACAGCACGGACAAGTACAAGAGACGATATATATAACAGGTAGAAGAACAATATTTACAGGAACAAATTATCAACGTAACCTCAACGCTCTAAAGCAAATACCAGCTACGTTCGGAGTCTTCAATCACCTCCGAACTTTTCTCTCTAAAAATATATATATAAGACACGACCGGAGTCTGCAATCACCTCCGTCGTTCTCTGTCACAGCTTCTCAGATACGTCTGGAGTCTGCAATCACCCCCAGCGTTCTCCCTAGTACCCCTAGTACCTCCCTAGTACGCTACGATAGGAGGCGTTATTCTTTGTTATAGTCACTCGCCTGTCTCTACAATATTTATTTGGTATGA